>JAVTVJ010001714.1:0-35023 GCA_034509425.1 Eopsaltria australis | reverse complement strand
CAGGAGAAAGGCAAAAAGCTTTTCCTCCACCAGTATTTCTTCCAGGAAAGAAAAATAAACTCAGCAAAAACCAAACTGACAAACTGTAAAATCGTTTGGTTTGTAGAATCCATTTAATTGTTGGTCTCCTGACAATAAAAACACAAAGAAATCACAAAGAAATGAGACTTTTTGATTCCCTTTAGGATCCCATTGGTGCATCCCAGAGCAGCGTTTGCTTGTGGATAACACGGAGTGTGGAATCTCCCTGAGTGCCCAACAGGTCCTTGGCACTGTTCCTGTCTGCTGGGCAGTAAGCCAGCTCACAAGGAAGGCTTTTCTTGGGCCCTCTTTGGCAACTCTTCCCATTTTTCTCATTGCCAGCCTGAGATTGATTGACTTCCCATGGATTCTGCTGCCAAAAGGGGAGAAACTCTGTCCATCCTTGGAGCAGTGCACAGGAATCTGTGGAAATGCCCGTGTGTCCCCCAGGCTCTGATTGCCTGGGAAATCCACTCCACCCTGCCCTGAATTCCCCTGCCTGGGCACTCCCTGCTCCTGCTTTCCATCCCTCTTCCCTGGATCCATGTGTGGAGCTCCTGCTTGATGTTTCGAGATGTTTCCCTCTTGTCTGGCAGCCACATCCACAACCCAAACATCCTTTCTGGGAGGTTCCAAAGGGCTGCAGGTTTGAGGCAGGAAGGAGGAGGGCCCAGGTCAGGTTGTTGAGCAGATCGTTGTTGTCTTTGCAGGAGTTTTGGGGCTCTCTCAGTCCTTGGTGAGAGGGACAAAATGATCAATTGCTGCATTTCCGCACTGGTTCCCTCGCAGCTGCCCCTGCAGGGGGGGTTTGCAGCCAGCCCTGCTCTGAAAACCATCAAAGGCCCTCGCAGAGCCACTGCTTGGGCTCACTTTGGCTTTTGTGCTTCTTGCAGGCTGAGCAAACCACAGGCAGGCCATTTCCCTCCACAGAATTCTCACCTTTGCAGCAGCTCTAAAGCTGTGAGAATCAAAGCCCAGGGGCCGGGGGGGACCCTCAGGTGCTGGCTGTCCCCTGGGGCTGGCCAGAGCAGGGCTGGCCAATGGCCATCCCTGTGCAGTGGGGCTGTGCCATGCCTGGGCCCCACGCTTGGATGGCCACTGCCTTCAAGGAGGGGGAGTTTGGGAGCTCCTTCCTGCCTGGGGCTCCATTCCCAAGCTGCTCTTGCCGGCTCAGATCCTGCAGGGGATGAGTGGGAATGGAGAAGTCTGGAACAGGATTTCTCCCAAAATCCAATAAACCCAAAGTGTCCCATTGCTCCAGGAGAGAAACCCCATGAGTGGGGAGTAGGAGAGGGAGGGCTCAGCCCCCAACATCTTCAGCCCCCTTCATGTGCCCACCCAGCCACTGCCCTGGGACCCCCATTCCCCTTGGATCCCAAGCATGGGACCCACATTCCCCTGGTCCCCCCTCCCTGGGACTCCCATCCCAGGACTCCCACTGCCCAGGATCTCCATTTCCCGGGATCCCCTTCCTTTGATCCATTCCCATGGGGCCTGCATTCCCCCACCACCCCCATCCCTGGGACTGCATCCCATGACCACAAATCCCTGGAGCCTCTCCTCCCCAGGGACCTCTCGATCCCTGGATCCCCTACACATTCCGACCTGCATTCCCAGGTGATCCATTCCCTGTGACTCCCTCTCTCAGTATCCCCATTCTCTGGATCTCCATTCCCAGGAGTTCTCTTCCCAGGCAAACCCCAGGACCTCCTTTCCAGGACCCCATACCTGTCCCCCACTTTCCCCTGGATACGAACCCAGGCTCCCCATGTCCCCTGATCCCCCCCAATCCTTGGACCCTTATGTTCCATCGGGTTCCACCAGGTCCCACCCTGTCCCCACCCTGCCCCCATCAGGTGCCATCAACACGTGGGGACAAGATGTGAACTTGTTTCCTTCCGCTTCATCTCAAGAGCCGCCACCCAGGGGACAAGTGGCCCCAGCAGCGAGTGACAGCCAGTCCAGATGGCTGGGGACACTGGGATGGCCGGGAAGGTGGCACTGCTCCTGTGGGGTGAGTGCCCTAGGCATGGGTCTGATGCCCTGGGGCTGGGCCCTGGTGAGGCAGAGAGCGGTGGGGAGGGGGCACAGGGGGGCTGTGGGGTCCCCTGATGTCCCCTATGGATGGGGGTGGACCTTGGTGTGACAGGGGTCATAGGGTGGCCGTGGACATGGAAACAAGGGGACTGGAATGAGGGGACAGAAAAGGGGATTAGGGATGCGGGGACAAGGATATGGCAGTCGGCACCTTGGTACAGGGCCAGCTGTGGGCCCAGGGACAGGGGCACAGGGACAAGGGGTCAATCACCATGAGGATGGGCTTTGCGGAGACCTGCTGTGGGGCTAGTGAGGGTGACCTGTGCCAGCAGGGGGTGGCCATGGTGTCACCATGTCTGGGGTGTCCACGGTGTCCCCATGTCCTGCCTCAGCCTGGGGTGACTGCAAAGTCCCTGCCCCTGAGATTTCCATGCCACACTGGTGTTTGAATGGGGACGGTTTGGGGACAGACACCGCACCCCATCCCCCAGGTGCCACTGTCCCTGTAGGATCACCCACACCCAGCCCTGTCCCTTCTCCCTTCCAGCCCAGACCCTCGGCCTCGCTGGTGAGTCCTCGGGGGATGCCGTGTCCCCACCCCGCTGTCCCCAGCCCCATGGTGGCCCTGGCAGGCTGGTGTCCCCTGTCACCCGCAGGCACCCAGAGCACCCAGCTCCTCGTGCAGCCCCCCTGGACACCGGCGGTGCTGTGGGATTGGGTGACACTGACCTGCCAGGGCTCGGGGACCGCCGGTGCCACCACCTGGTACAAGGACAGGCAGCGCTGGTGGAAGAAGAGATCCGACCACTTCACTGTCACCGAGAGTGGCACCTACACGTGTGAGAGACCCGGCACCGGGAGCAGCCTCTCTGTGACAGTCTTAAATGGTGAGGAGGGTTTTGTGTCCCCTTCCTGTCACCCGCGGGAACCCCAAGTGCTCTGGGTGGGCTCTGCTCCCCCAGGTCACCCCCTGGTGTTACAAGAGCCCGTGCC
Source organism: Eopsaltria australis (assembly GCA_034509425.1). Classification (NCBI taxonomy): domain Eukaryota; kingdom Metazoa; phylum Chordata; class Aves; order Passeriformes; family Petroicidae; genus Eopsaltria; species Eopsaltria australis. Next base: position 31,972 of record JAVTVJ010001714.1, on the reverse strand, counting down.
CTGCACACGCGGACATCCCATAGCATCCCTGTGAGAGGGGATTCCTCTCCTGCCATGGGTGGCCCCTGGTGCCTCCCGGTGCCATTGGGACCCTCCAGAAGCCCCCGGTGTGACGGCAGCCCCGTGTCCCCCAGACTGGCTGGTGCTGCAGGTGCCAATGCGGGCGCTGCTGGAGGGGGACACGGTGACACTGCGCTGCCGGGTCTGGGAGGAGAAGCCGGTCACAGGGATGAGATTTTACCATGAGAAGAAGGAACTGAGGGTCCCTGATGGCGCCCAGCTGTCCCTGTCACCCCTGCAGCTGCACCACGGTGGCCACTACCGCTGCGGGGGCTGGGTGAGCGATGTGCTATCGTGGAAGGAGTCGGCACCGGCGACAGTGACAGTGCACGGTAAGCACCGACAGCCACCACCCCGACACCCCTACAGCCCCTGCCCAGCAGATTTGGGGTCACATCCCCCCCTCTCCTTCCCAGAGCTCTTCACGGTGCCGCTGCTGGAGGGTCCCCCCGAGCTCACTGAGGGGTCCCCCCTCAATCTCAGCTGCCTCAGCACCCCCAGCCCCCTGCGGCCCCAAACCCGCCTCCAGCACCTCTTCTACCGGGACGGGCAGTTGGTGGGGGGCCCGCAGGGGTCCCCGCAGCTCCTGGTGCCCGCCGTGGGGCTCTCGCACTCGGGCAGTTACAGCTGCGAGGTGCGCTCCGAGGGGGGGGCCGTGCGGAAGAGCAGCGCCCGGCTCCGCGTCACGGTGCGCAGTGAGTGCGGGGATGGGCACGGGGAGCCCCCGCAGCCTCCGCGGCTCCCCTGCCTTGGTCCCTCCAGCCCTCCCTGACATCCTCCCCGGGTCCCCCATCCCTGCCTGGGGACCCCCAGCCCTCCCTGACACCTTTTCCGGATCCCCCCCTCCCTTCCCGGATCCCTGCCCCAAGTTGCCCCATCCCTGTCACGGGTCCCTCTCCGGGTCCCCCAGCCGTACCTGGCTGCACCCATCCTTCCCCGACACCTTTTCCGCGCCCCCCATCACTGCTCGGGTCCCTCTCCGTGTCCCCCCATTTCTCCCTGGGTTCCCCCTCCCGTCTCTGAGGTCCCCCCACGGTCCCCAGGCCTCCCTATCCCTGTCTGGGTCCCCACAACATCCCTGGGCTACCCCCGATCCCTCTCCAGGTGTCCCCTCCCTGAAATCCCCCATCCTTCTTTCGGGTCCCTTTCCAAGCCCCCCTCCCCCGGCTCTGCGCCCCCTCCCCATGTCCCTCAGTGTCCCCTGGTGTCCCCCACCCGCAGGGATCCCGCCCTCTGGGGTGTCCCTGTCAGCGGAGCCCCCCAGGGGACAGGTGGCACTGGGGGACCGCCTGGTGCTGAACTGCACGGTGGCAGCGGGGACAGGTTTCCTGTCCTTCTCCTGGCACCAGGAGGGCTTGGGGACACCGCTGGGCACCGGCCCCCGCCTGGAGCTGCGCCACATTGGGGACAATGACAGCGGCCACTACCAGTGCCGTGTCAGCAATGGGGGCAGCGTGGCTGAGAGCTCCCATTAAACATCACTGTCCTGGATGAGTGGGACCCTTGAGCTGGAGGCGACCCTCCCCACAGCATCCCCAATTCCACACAGTCCTATTCCTTCTCATTCCCACCACACCATCCCCACCCCAGGTCACAGCCCCCACCACTGGGTGTCACAATCCCAGGTTACTGGGACCATCTGGTCCTGGTGTCCCCACCCAGGACATGCCAGCCATGGGTCCCCAATCCAGGCTGTCACATCCCCCACCCCACATCAGGTCACAATCACCCTACTGAGCGCAACCTGCCCGGGTGAGTGACACCCTTGGAATTGGGGTGATGCCTCCCATGATATTCCTCATCCGACCCATCTCATCCCAGTCACGCCATTCCATGCCCCACACCAGGTGACGGCCATCACCACCCTTGGACCCAGCGTCCTTCATCCCACCCTCATCCCACCCTCATCCCACCCCCATCCCATCCTCATCCCACCCTCATCTCACCCTCATCCCATCAATCACATCCCCAAATCCCACACCAGGTGATGTCCCCCACTATCATGGGGTCACAGTCATGGCTGAACGGGACACTCTGTCTCCATGCTCACACTCCCTCATCCCCCCACGCCAGCTGACAGCCCCCCCTCCCCAGGTCTGAGCCCCATCTCTGTCCCCGCAGTGCCCGTGGCCAATGTCACCATCACCCCCAGCCCCCCGGCACACCAGGTGCACACAGGTGACCCCGTGACCCTGCGCTGCTCGGTGCAGGTGGGCTCAGCACCTGTCACCTTCACCTGGCTGCACAATGGGCAGGAGGTGGCCCAGGGTCCTGTCCTGGACCTTGGGGACGTCGATGAGGGACATTCTGGCACCTACCAGTGCATGGCCACCAACCAGCTGGGACAGGATGGGCACCGCGTGTTCCAGGCACTCAGCCCCGAGCTGGCCCTGGAGGTGACAACGTGGGGACACGGGGGCACAGGTGATGTCACTCGGGGTCACCGTGGTGGGCTCAGCCCGCTGGGTTTGTCCCCGCTCTGTCCTTGGTAACACAGAGGGGACAGGACACAGGTGGCATCACCCAAGGTCACTGTGGGGTGCAGGAGCCCCGAGCTGACCAAAAAGTGTCCCCTTTGTCCCCAGCAGTGGCCGCAGGGCTTGGCGGGTCCCTGTTGTTCCTGGTCCTGCTCGTGGGTGCCATCGTGGGCTGGCATCGGTGCCACCGCCAGGGTGGGTGACAATGGGGGGTCACAGGGGTGGCGGGATGCCCCCCAGAGTTGGGGACAATGCGGTGACACCCACAGACCCTAAACTGAGGGGGACTCAGCTCACGGTGACCTCAGCTGAGGGTCCTGGGGGTTGGGGACATCCCAGGAGGATTTGGGTGGGTCTGGGGGGTTCTGGGGGCATTTTGGGGTCGCAGGAGAGTTTTGGGGTCCTGGGGGTGTTGGGAATTCAAGGATTTTTTTAGTATTTTGGGGCTTTTTGGGGGTGCTTGGGAGGATCTCAGGGGTCCCCTGGGGGGATCCCAACCCCGGTGACCCCATTGTCACCCCCCCTTTTCCTCACAGCCTCCAGGACGCCCCAGGACAGGTGAGTGGGGGGCATCCCCCTTTGTCCCATCCCCCTCCCCAGGTCACCCCATTATCCCCATTGTCCCCACAGGACGCCCCCGGTGCCCTCCGAGGAGGGGGAGGTGCTCTACGCCCACGTGGTGCCCACCAAGAGGGCAGGGGGTGAGTTTGGGGTTGGGGACATGGACGTGGCGCCCATGGGTGGCATTGCGTGGCACTGGTGTCTCCTGTAGGGTCCCGAAGTGCCACGCCCGAGGTCCCCCAGGTGACCTACGCAGAGCTGCCAGGACCCCGCAAGCAGCCAGAGGACAGCGGTGACATCTACGAGAACGTGCTGTGACACTGCGGTGGCACCGGGTGGCACTGGGAGGGACCCTGTGTCCCCAAATGCCACCACCCAGGTGACCTATGTGGAGCAGCCGGGTCCCCAAATGGCACTCAGGGGAGAGCAGTGACATCTACGAGAATGCGCTGTGACACTGGGGGTGGCACTGGGGACACTGGAGGTCCCCGCCCTCGGGCACGCCCCGTGTGTCCCTCCCCTCCCCGGGTCCCATGGGTGCCCACCCTGCCCGGGGGGGGGCTCACGAGTGGGGGTCCCATGTGGGGCTGCTCAGAGCTCCCCGTTCCAGCGCTCCCAGTGCTCCCAGTACCTCCAGGGGTCCCCATTCCCCCTCCCAGTGCCGGGGGGGCACAGGACCCTTGTCCCTCTTCTTGGACCCAAAACGCAGCTTTTTGATTAAAGCGGGACAAATGGGGTTTGTTTGTTCAGCTCTGCCTGTTCCGCTCGGGAAGGAGGAGGCTCCCGCTCAGGTTCTGGAGCGGATCCTTGTGGGATTTGCAGGAGTTTTGGGGCTCCCTCAGTCCCTTGGGACAGGGACAAAATGATCAATTTGGGGACATTTCCGGACTGGTTCCCTCGCAGCTGCCCCCGCACAGGGGAAGGAGCTGCCGCTCGCTGTTTGTCCCCTCTCGGTGACACCGGGACAGGGGCTCGGGGACCTGCGGCGGTGCCGCCCCATCCCCACGGGCACCGATCCCGCAGCTGCCGAGCCCCTCGGGCCGAGCTCGAGCGCCCCGAGAGCCCCGGGACGGAGCCGGGGGCGGCCGGGAGGGGTCCCGCCATGCCAGGCTCTTTCTCAGCCCTACCCGGTGTCCCCCGATGTCCCCCGGTGCCCAAAGCCCCGCACCCGGCGCTCCCCGAGCGGCGTCTGAGCCCCGGAGCTGCTCCGGAGCCTCCGCCGGGCCCGGCCCCGGGGCGGGTGGGAGGTGCCGGGAGGGCGGAGGGGAGCGGGGACCCCGGGGAGGAGCCCCCGGCCCTGCGGGAGCCGAGTCCTGGCCTCGGTCACTGTCGCAGGTCGCGGCTGCCGTGGCGCTGCGAGGGCCGGGACTGTCCCGGGCTGCGGGCACCGACGGTGGCCATGTGTCCCAAGCGGCTGTGACAGCGTGTCCCAGGCCACTGTCGCGATGTTGCCTTGGCATCGCCACCAACAGCTCCGGGCACTCGCGGGGCGCCCCGGAACGGGCGGGGGGATCGGGGAGGGGCCGGGGCCGCCCGGAGCTGGGAAGGGCAAATCCAAGGCATGGCAGAGCTGGAATTGCGGCAGCCAAGAGGAGCCCGAGGCTGGGACGGGAAGAGCCCTGCAGGCAGCGAGCGCAGGGAGGCAGGAGGGCCACGAGGGGCTCCGGACATTCCCCGGCAGCCCGTGGGGGTGCCCGGGGAGCAGAGACCCCCCCTGAGCCCTGCAGGAGCCCGCGGGCGAGCAGGGGATGCCCGAAGGGGGCTGTGAACCCGTGGGAAGCCCCCGCTGGAGCAGTTCCCGAGAGGGGAAGGTGTTTTGAAGCCGTGTTTCACTTCTCATTTCTCAGCTCGGAGCTGATGAATGATAAATTCCATTCATTTCCCCGAGCCGGGTCCGTTTTGCCCGTGACGGCGCTCAGGGACTGAGCCCTCCCTGCCCTTCTCCCAGGACAGAACGCCACCGGCTGGGATGTGCCACCCCCAGGACGTGTCACCCCCAGAACAGGGACAGGACCCCCCTGTATGTGCCCCCCCAGGACAGAAGCCCCCATCCCCCCGTCTGACTCAGCACAAACGGCCTCTTCCTTCTGCTGCAGGAAAGAGAAAGTGAAAGTGTTGGGGGGCAGAGCCGGACCCCGCCTGTCCCCACAGCCCCCACCTCTCCCTGCACCCCCCGCACCCACTTTTCCCCTGCCCGGGGATCCCCCCAAGCCGGCACCTGCTCAGGTTCTCTCTGGGATTCATGGACCACAAACGAGGGGGTTAAAAATTGATGGAAAAAAGGAAAGAAATGGAAGTAAAGAAAGGAAAAAACCCTTGGGAGGTGGGGAGGCACAGACCCAGAGCCCCTGGAAACGATCCTGCAGTGACCCCAAGGCCAGGAGCACCTCGGGGGGGCTTTGTTGGGCTCTGGGTCACCCCAAAATCTCAGGCACCCCGTGAAGGAGTTGTAACCCACGCGCCCCCCCAGCCACTGCCCATCCCTGGGACCCCCATTCCCAATGAGCCCTCGCCCCTTGATTCCATCCCCTGCAACCCCCCTTTCCCCAGAACCTTGATTCTCCCAGGACCCCCCTTCCCCCAGGACCTTGATTCTCCCAGGACCCCCCTTTCCCCAGGACCTTGATTCTTCCAGGACCCCCATTCCCTCAGGGCCCCCCATTTCCCCAGAATCCCCATCCCTGGGACCCCCATCTTTGACCCCAAATCCCTGGAGCCCACGTTCCCCTGGCACTCCCATCCCTGAGTCCCCCCACTCCTGGGGACCCCATGTCCCACCTTGTGCCACCCAGCCTTGTCCCCTGCCTGTCCCCAGCTTGTGGTCACCCTGCCCCCATCGTGTGCCACCAAGAAGGGGGAACAAGACTTGAACTCACTTCCTTCCCCTTCTGCCAAAGAGCCGCCACCCAGGAGACAGCTGCCACTGGCAGCGAGTGACAGCCAGGCCGGGTGGCCGGGGACACTGGGATGGCCGGGAAGGTGGCACTGCTCCTGTGGGGTGAGTGCCCCGGGCACGGGTCTGATGCCCTGGGGATGGGCCCTGGTGAGGCAGAGAGCGGTGGGGAGGGGGCACAGGGGGACTGTGGGGTCCCCTGAGGTCCCCAATGCCAGCAGAGCCAGTCCATGAGGTGACCGGGGTCATGGGGTGGCCGTGGGGTCACGAATGAGGGACAGGAATAGAGGGACAAAAATGTGGGGAGAGGCACCATGGGGCTGGGGCAGCTGTGGGGACAGGGGCACAGGGATGCAGGGACAGGGACAGGGGGAGAAGCACCATGGGGATGGGCCAAGGGGACAGAGGGGGTGGGGCTCTGGAGGGTGACCTGTGCCAGCACGGGGTGGCTGCGGTGTTCCTGTTCCCGAGACACATGTGCCACACCAGTGTCCCCATGGGGACAGCTCAGGGACAGTCCCCACGCCCCGCCCCCGGGTGCCACTGTCCCCGCGGTGCCATCGCCACCCAGCCCTGTCCCTTCTCCCTTCCAGGCCAGACCCTCGGCCTCGCTGGTGAGTCCTCGGGGGATGCCGTGTCCACACCCCGCTGTCCCCAGCCCCATGGTGGCCCTGGCACGCTGGTGTCCCCTGTCACCCGCAGGCACCCAGAGCACCCAGCTCCTCGTGAAGACCCCCGGGAGGCCGCCAGTGCTGTGGGACCGGGTGACACTGACCTGCCAGGGCTCGGGGACCACCGGTGCCACCACCTGGTACAAGGATGGGCAGCGCTGGTGGCCGGAGGGACCCGACCACTTCACTGTCACCGAGAGTGGCACCTACAAGTGTGAGAGACCTGGCACCGGGCTCAGCCCCCCTGTGAGCGTCTTAGATGGTGAGGGTTGTTGTGTGTCCCCAGCCTGGCACCCACAGGGACCCTGAGGGCTCTGGGTGGGCTCCAGTTCATGGGTCACAGCCCTGGTGTGCTGAGACCCCTTCCCTGTTCATGGGGTCATCCCAGAGCATCTCTGGAGCATCCCCTGTGCACACCAGAGCATCCCAGTGTGATGGGAGCCCCCTATTGCAATGGGGGATCCCTGGTAGCTCCGGGTGCCATCAGGACCCCCCAGATTCCCCAGATGTGACAGATCTCCCCTGTCCCCCAGACTGGCTGGTGCTGCAGGTGCCAATGCGGGCGCTGCTGGAGGGGGACACGGTGACACTGCGCTGCCGGGTCCGGCAGGATGCATTGGTCACCGGGGTGCGATTCTACCATGAGGAGAAGGATCTGTGGGGACCCCTCAAGGGGACCGAGCTGTCCCTGTCTCTCCTGCAGCAAAACCACAGTGGCCGCTACCACTGCGAGGGTCAGATAAGCACCTGGACATCACAGTGGTGGCAGAAGTCGCCGTCGGTGACAGTGACAGTGCTCAGTGAGTGCAGGGATGGAGATGGGGAACCCCAACAGCCTCCCTGGGTTCCCCCACCACTGCTTGGGTCCCTCATCCCTCCCTTCACCCCTCCCTTGCTCACCCAAACCTTCCCAAATCTCTCTGGGCTCCCCGCATCACAGTCCCTGTCCCTCTCCAGATACCCCATTCCCCATCCCCGATCCAGCCACCACAGCCCCATCCTGACCCCACACTTGTTGGGATCATAGCCACAGCCACTGTGGGTCACAGTCCTGGGTGAAGGGGAGCTTCTTTCCCCAGGTGGCACCATCCACAGACCCGCCCATTTCCCTCATCCCGTTGAAACTCACCCCTCGTCCCCCTCCACCTATGCCAGGTGCCAGCCCCATCTCTGTCCCCGCAGTACCCGTGGCCAATGTCACCATCACCCCCAGCCCCCCGGCACACCAGGTGCGCGCAGGTGACCCCGTGACCCTGCGCTGCTCGGTGCAGGTGGGCTCAGCACCTGTCAACTTCACCTGGCTGCACAATGGGCAGGAGGTGGCCCAGGGTCCCCTCCTGGAGTTTGAGGACTTCAATGAGGGACATTCTGGCGCCTACCAGTGCATGGCCACCAACCAGCTGGGACAGGACGGGCACCGCGTGTTTCGGGCACTCAGCCCCGAGCTGGCCCTGACGGTGACACCGTGGGTACATTGGTACACAGGTGGGTGACATGTGGTCACGGGGGTGCAGGACCCCTGGGGTGATCAGTGATCCCCAAGTGTCCCCCTCTGTTTCTTGCAGTGGCCGCAGGGGTCAGTGGGTCCCTGTTATTCCTGGTCCTGCTCGTGGGTGTCATTGTGGCCTGGCACCGGTGGCACCGCATGGGTGGGTGACAAGGGGGGACAGGGGTCCCAGGGAGCTGTAGGAAGCCACCCAGACTTGGGGAGTGATAGTGCGGCTCCCACAGCTCCAGAACTGTGACCTTGTCTGGGGGTCCTGTGGGGTTTGGGGAGGTGCTGGAGGGTCAGGCAGGGATGTTGGGGGCTCATTCAGGGACCCTGGGGGAGTTTGGGGGGTCCCTCTCCCTGCCAGGCTTTGGGTGCCTGAGGCTGAGTTGGTCCAAGGCACTGGGGAGGTTCATGAATTCTGGGGGGTTTCAGGGATGCTCAGAGGTCCTGACAGGAACTGAGGGTCCTGTAGGGGTTCAGGATTCCTGTGTGGGGTCACAGCCCCAGGGACACCACAATCACCTCCCCTTTCTCCTTTGCAGCCACCAGGAAGCACCATGAAAGGTAAGTGGGGGGCTCCAGCCATGACTCCCTTTTTACCCACCCCCACAACTCTCCATCTCCTCCCACACATCCTCTTTATCCCCACAGGGAGCTCCCGCAGCCCCCGGCCCCCCAGAGGAGGGGGAGGTTCTGTACACCCACGTCATGAGCACCAAACAGGCGGGGCGTGAGTACAGTGCTGCTGGGGGACAGTGACACGTCACCCACCGCTGTCACCCCCACCTTGGTCCCACCAACCGGTGTCTCTTGCAGGGCCCCCCCGTGTCACCATCCCCAAGGAACACCAGGTGACCTACGCGAAGCTGCTGGGACCCCACAGGAGACTGCGGGAGCCCAGTGACACCTACGCGATTGTGCCATGACACTGCGGGGGACTGGGGGGCACTGGGGTCCCACCCATGGGCACCCACCCGTGTGTGTGCTGCCAATAAAAACTGCCCCTCCCCTCCCAGTGGAGGCACAAAAGGCAAAGATCCCAAAGGGCTGAGAGAAGAACAATTTCCTGCAAAGAGCAATGAGAGAAAAAAACCAACGGCAACAGCAACAAGAGTCAGAATCCAAAGGGTCACAAAAGGAACGATTTCCAGTGAAAGCCCCCAATAAGGAACAAACCCCAGACGCTTTCCCCCAACACATTTCCTGCAGCAGGAGGAACCTGGCAGGGCCCTGGAGCTTCATTGCTTTGATGGCCAAAGTGGCCTTCAGGAGGCTCTGGATTCTCTTGTCCCCTGTCCCAAACCCCTCCTCTGCTGTGTTCCCCACACGATGATGTCACCAAGGTCCTGTGGGTTTTCTGGAGCCTCCCCCTTTTCCAGGGCCCTGGGGATCAGGCCATGGCATTGGGTGGGGCTGTGTTTCCAATTGGTTCCAAGAGCTCTGGATGTGCCTGCAGGTCAAGGCAAACTGTGTCCTGCCCTCTGCTGCCACAGGGATGGTATCCTGCTTCAAAGGTGTCTGCCAAGGAAGGCAAGAACCTCCCTTGCAATGGAAAATATGACCCCCTTCCTCCTAAGTATTATAACTTTGAAATTAAGGGGCATTCAGGCCAAGATATAAGAAAATAAATAACAGTTCTTTACTAGAATATATATAACAAGGCAAGCACACAAACAACAACAACAGCAACAACAAACAAAACCAGGAGCCCAGTCCCAGCCTTGTCTGGGCTGCAGGTGCTTTCCCCTTGGGTGCAGTTCCGGTCACAGCCAGCAGGGGCGCTGTTGGCTCCCGGCCGGGCAGGGCGGGTGCCATGATTCCCCCGGGGCTGCAGGGGGCGCTGTGGGGAGAGCGCAGCCTCCTCTCCACACGGTCAATGGAGACTCAGCCGCTGGGAGAGAGAGAGCAGGGGCTTCCTTCACGAACTCATGGGGGACTCGGGGGGATGACCACCAACAGTGGCACTGCGGATTGCAAAACGGACTGCAGCAGGAAACCCTGGAGTGGCGGCTGGAACAGCAGAGGCGGGCACACCCTGGGGTGGCAAATGAAGTGTAGCAAAATCTCTGAAGCTGTAGCAGGAGCTGGGGGGTTAAGTCAGACTCAACTGTGTCGGGTTAAAGTGTAGCAAAAAGCCCCAAGCGGCAGCAGAAAAGAGCGGAGCTGCGCAGCGACAGCCAGGCTCCCGCAAACAGCAGCCGCATGCAGCCAGGAGACGCATCCTCCAGGAAGGGACAGCGGCTCTGGGTCCTGCGTTCTCCCTGAGGCACCTGAGTGTATGGTGAGGGTCCTTTCCAGCGAGATTGGCTGTTGAAATGTCCCAGTTCAACTCCTGCTCTTACGAACAAAGTCTCGCTCACGGTAGGAGGAGCGGTGAAGGGTGGAACTCTGTGGTGGCAGCCAATTGTCCCCTCAGCACCAGCAGCACTGTGCCAGCTCTGGTCCCAGGAGTGAGCGAGAGAGAGATGAGCCAAGCCCAGACCCCACTTCCCAGCCAAAATCTCGTGCTATGTCTGCCCTTCCCAAGAGAAGTTGTTCTTGCATCCGCAGCAGCCTCACAGCAGAAGGGTCCTGGGAGAGCCCAGGCCAGGGATTGAGCTGTGCAATTGCCTCTGTGTCCACAGCAGCTCTGCCAAAGCCCAACGGTGCCCTTTGGGCTCCCTGAAATCCCCTCTCCTGAGGGAATCTGTGCCAAGTATTCCTGGGGCGGACTCTGATAGAGTGTGATAGAGATCTACCCTCATAGGAGGGAAATGTGTGCCATCACAGAGTGGGCTGTGACATCACAGAGCAGGCCGTGACATTATAGGATGGGGGTGTGATGCCGCTGGTCTGGGCTGGACAGCTGCCCACCAGGGTTTGGGACAGCAGCCCGACGGCGGCTACAAGCGAGTGTCCCTGCCCAAAGCAGGTTCACTGCTGTGGGCCCTTCCTCCCTTGCCGCAGGCTGTGCCTCCCTTTAGGGCAGACACTGTATCCAAAGAGCCGGAGTAGAGCGGGAGGGAGCTTTGGCCCAGGAAGAACAGAGACACTGTAACGCACAGCTGACAGCACTCTGGGCATCCAGGATCCAAAGAGCCCGGAGCACAGCGGGCATCAGACTTTATTGGGAGAGCAACAACCAATCATGAAGGGGCAAAGGGGAGGAACCAGGGAGGGATCAGGGGACAGGAACCAACTGGGAAGGGAAGGGGCAGGAGAGGGGGAGACTGACAAAGGGATAACACAATCAACTACCGAGTACCAGAGAACTTTCTGGAACCTAAAGATGATAGACAGGAGAGTGGCAGGAGGCCGGACAAGTGGGGACAGGGTAGGCAGCCCCTGGGAAGCTCGGCTCATCTGCAGGGCAAAGCACTTAGGGCTCCACCCCAGGAGAGTCCCAAGCCCTGAGCTTCCTATGGGGGGAAAAGGGTTGTGGGGGGGCTTGGACCAACGCAACAGTGTGACATCATATAGGGTACTGTGACATCACATGATGGTGGTGTGACATCCTAGAATGGGAAGGAGAGAGGGGTGGTGGGAAGGTGTTTTGAAGGGTTTCTTTCACTTCTCCTTATCCTGCTCTGATGTTGTCAGCAATCAAGTCAACTGTCATTTCCAGTTGCAAGCCTGTTTTTCCCGTGACAGGATTTGGTGAGTGATCTCTCCTGGCCCTTATCTCAATCAAGGAAACTTTTGTTCAATTTTCTCTCCCCGTGAGAGAGCGGCTTTGGTGGCTGTGGGGCATGTGGCCACCGCCACCCCCTGCGAGCCAGGAAGGAGGAGGGCCCAGGTCAGGCTGTTGAGCAGATCGTTGTTGTCTTTGCAGGAGTTTTGGGGCTCTCTCAGTCCTTGGTGAGAGGAACAAAATGATCAATTGCTGCATTTCCGCACTGGTTCCCTCGCAGCTGCCCCTGCAGGGGGGGTTTGCAGCCAGCCCTGCTCTGAAAAGCATCAAAGGCCCTCGCAGAGCCACTGCTTGGGCTCACTTTGGCTTTTGTGCTTCTTGCAGGCTGAGCAAACCACAGGCAGGCCATTTCCCCCCACAGAATTCTCACCTTTGCAGCAGCTCTAAAGCTGTGAGAATCAAAGCCCAGGGGCCGGGGGGGACCCTCGGGTGCTGGCTGTCCCCTGGGGCTGGCCAGAGCAGGGCTGGCCAATGGCCATCCCTGTGCAGTGGGGCTGTGCCATGCCTGGGCCCCACACTTGGATGGCCACTGCCTTCAAGGAGGGGGAGTTTGGGAGCTCCTTCCTGCCTGGGGCTCTATTCCCAAGCTGCTCTTGCCGGCTCAGATCCTGCAGGGGATGAGTGGGAATGGAGAAGTCTGGTCCCCCCAGAGCCACCATCCCCCAGCACAGGACCCCCCTGGCCGTGATGGCCCATTCCCAAGGAACCCTCTCCGCTTTATTCCATCCCCTGCTATCTCCCTTCCCCCAGGACCTTGATTCTCCCAGCACCCCCATTCCCACAGGGCCCCCCATTCCCCCAGAATCCCCATCCCTGGGACCCCAAGTCCTTGGAGCTCATGTTCCCCTGGCACTCCCATTCCTGAGTCCTCTCACTCCTGGGGATCCCATTTCCCACCTCGTGCCACCCCACCTTGCCCACAGCCTGTGCCCGGCTTGTGGACACCCTGCCACCACCAGGTGCCACCTACGCATGAGGATGAGGCTTGACCTGGTTTCCTTCCTCCTTGGCCCAGGAGCCTCCACCCAGGAAACAAGCGGCACCAGTATCGAGTGACAGCCAGGACAGGTGGCCAGGAACACTGGGATGGCCAGGAAGGTGGCACTGCTCCTGTGGGGTGAGTGTCCCATGCATGGGCCTGATGCCCTGGGGATGGGTCCTGGTGAGGTTGAGAGCAGTGGGGAGGAGGCAATATCTGGGGTTTGTTCCTTGGTAGGGGCTTTCCCTGGAAATCGTTCCTTCTGTGACCCTTTGGATTCTGACTCTTGTTGCTGTTGCAGTTGGTTTTGTTCTCTCGTTGCCATTTGTAGGAAATTGTTCTTCTCTCAGCCCTTTTGGGATCTTTGCCTTTTGTGCCTCCAATATGAGAGGGAGAGGCTGCGGCTCCTGGTTTTTAGTGGCACCTGAAATTGGAGAATCCCATTCCTAAAGCCCAACAGAGCTGAACAAACAAACACTATTTTGGCCAGTTTAACCAAAAAGCTGCATTTTGGGCCCAATAGCAGGGATCCTGTGCCTCCCTGGCATTGGGAGGAGGAAGGGGGAGCCACTGGGAGCAGGCGGGTGTGTCTTGGGGTGATTTTATGATGCTGTTCCATTCCTGATGGTCTGCTTTATGCCCAGCAATGGCGGCTGTAGCTTTGAGGTGAGTCTGGAGAGTGGCGGGAGCCTCAGAGCTCCCGCGCGGGCTTTGCTCAAAGCCTCACTCTGGAGCGTGCTGGGCACGGCACAGACCAGACTTTACTTTGTTGCTTCCCTAGCTTGGTTTTCTGTTACCTTAAGCAAGAAGTTTTTATTTCTTTCTGTCCCCTGGCCTGCAGAGGCTGCAGTAGCAATCATTTGGCAGCTTCTGTTTTATTTTTGTCTTGAACCCTTAGGCTCAGTTTTGGTCTGAGATCAGACAATCGCCGAGATGGTCGACCCGGAGCCTGCGGGAGCCGCCCTGGCCAGCCTGAGACCTTGGGAAAAGCTGAACTAACAAGAGAAAGGACACCAAAATCCAGCAGTTTTATCTTCCGTGAGCAGGAGACCAACGCCAGGAGTTCAACAGGTTCCCATCTGTTTTTCCCGAGCTGTTGCGTGAGCTCTCGTTTTTCCCTTCCCTGAGACAAAAGCCAGCCGCCACTTTGTCCCCCTTTGCCACGTGGCCAGCCCGTTTGTTTATTGCTCTGGCATTTTGGGGTTTTTTGTTCTGCTGTGGGTGTGTGTAAGGTTCTGAAAGTTCAATATCTAGCATTTATTCCATTTTTTTCCCGTGCCATGAGAGTACTTTGTGTGCAAATAAACAGTTCTTCTTTTCACTTTCACCCACTGGCATTCATTTTTCTGATTGGCAACAGGGATTCCTGAAGCCCTTCTCTTTAGAGGAAACACTCGTTCCAGAGCAATTTCTCCTAAATTTGTCTTTAAACCAAGGCAGGGCACTGGGAGGGGGAATGGGGAGCCCCTGGATTTTCTGGGAGCAATAGGGAGGTACTGGGAAGAGGAGTAAGGAGCCCCTGGGGCTACTGGGAGCACTGGGAGGGGGAGTGGGGAGCACCTGGGGGTACTGGGAGGGGGACAGGAAAACCCCTTGTGGTATTTTGGTACTTTGGTTGGGGAATGGGGCGCACTTGGTGCCCTGTGCAGTCCCCTCAACTTGTGACCACCTCCTGAACAGGATGGGAAACCACAGGAGCCGTGGAGGGGGAAACCCCAGTGCCCCCAGTGCCCCCAGTGCCCCCAGTGCCCCCAGTGCCCCCAGTGCCACCCTTGCCCTCAGTGTCATGGCATATTCTCATAGATGTCGCTGTTGTCCTGTGGGTGCCCATGGGGTCGCAGCAGCCTGGGGGAGGTCTCCATGGGGTGCTGGAGGGGGGAGATGTGCGGGGGCCCTGCAAGAGACACTGGTTGGGGGGACCAGGATGGAGGGTGACATCTGTGGGTGACGTCTCCCTGTCCCCTGTCCCCCATACTCACTCCCTGCCCTCTTGCTGATCACATCTTTAGCGTACTGTCCTTCCCTCTCCTCCAGAGCGGTTGGGGGGGCCCTGGGAGGAAAAGGGGTATTGGGGGGGTCTGTAGAGGGAGTAAAAAGGGTCATGGCCGGAGTCTCTCACTCACCTCTCCTGGCGCTTCCTGGTGGCTGCAGAGAAAAGGGAGGAGAAGGTGACCATGGAGTCCCCAGAGCCCTTGAATCCCTGGGGGTCCTCCAGACCTCCAAACCTCCATGGGGACTCCTGAACCATCCCCAGACCCTTGATTCTCCTCAGGGCTCTCAAGTACTCTGAAACCGCACAGAACCCCTGAATCACCCCTGTACCACCAGCCCCTGTTACCACTGAACCCCCAGAAACCCAAGCTTTCCCCAGACAGGGAGGGGGCATCCCCTACACTGTCCCAGGATCCCTGAAGCCCACTCAACATCCCTGCATGACCCTCCAATACCTCCTGAGGCCCAGCCAGGGGCTCCCAGTACCACCATAATATTTCTCAAAGTCCCCCTGGAATGATCCAGGAGCCCCTGAAGACCCTCCAGAATCCCAAGCCAAAGTCATTGTTGCTGCCCCATTGTCCACCCTCAGTTTGGGGCGATCTCCCGCTGACCACAGGATCCCCATCCATGTCCAGAGCCACCCACCCAGGCGGCGCCGCCACTGACAGCCCCCGATGACAGCCACGAGCAGGACCAGGAACAACAGGGACCCACTGACAGCTGCGGCCACTGCTGGGGACAGAGGAGAAAACACTGGGATCACCCAATACCCTGGGGCTCCTGCACCCCCCAAGGGACCCCATGTGACTCCACCTGTGTCCCTGCGTCCCTGTGGTGTCACCTCCAGGGCCAGCTCTGGGCTGAGTGCCCGGAACACTCGGTGCCCATCCTGTCCCAGCTGGTTGATGGCCACACACTGGTAGGTGCCCGAATGTGCCTCATCGACGTCCCCAAGCTCCAGGACAGGACCCTGGGCCACCTCCTGCCCATTGTGCAGCCAGGTGAAGGTGACAGGTGCTGAGCCCACCTGCACCGAGCAGCGCAGGGTCACGGGGTCACCTGCGCGCACCTGGTGTGCCGGGGGGCTGAGGGTGATGGTGGCATTGGCCACGGGCACTGCAGGGACAGAGATGGGGCTGGCACCTGGCATACAGAGAGGGGGACGAGGAGTGGGTTTATATGGGATGAGGGAAATGAGGGTGTCCGTGCGTGGTGGCACCTGGGGACAGAAGCTCCCCTTCACCCAGGACTGTGACCCACAGTGGCCGTGGCTGTCACCAAGTGTGGGGTCAGGATGGGGCTGTGGTGGCGGGATGGACGATGCCTGAGTGAGGGTGCCAGGGGTGATGGGGCATTGGCCACCAGCACTGAGGGGGAGAGACAGGGCTGAGGATGAGGGGCTGCCATGGGGTGATGGGAATGGGGTGATGGGATGGGAGTGGGATGGGGAGGATGAGGGAGTCTATGGTGGTGACACCTGGAGACACAGAGTCTTTGTCATCCAGGACTGCGACCCATGGTGGCAGGGATGTCACCTAGTGTGGGATGAGGGGACGTGGTGGATGGGATGAGGATGGGATGGGTGGGATGGTGGAGCTATGTATGAGTGGGGTCACCCCCAACTCCAGGGTCCCGCTAACCCAGGACAGAGACATTTAGAGGGACACTCTTGGCCACACTGTCCCCATTGCTGGCCCAGCACTGGTAGTGGCCGCTGTCCTTGTCCCCAGTGTGGTGCAGCTCCAGGGAGAGCTGGTGCCCAGCGGGGTGACTGAGCCCTCCCAGTTCTAGAAGGACAGGGGACCTGTCCCTGCTGCCACCACGCAGCTCAGCACCACCTGGTGAGGGGTGAGGGGAACTGGAGACAATGGAGAGACCCCAGGGAGAGGTGGAGACACCCATGCAGGGATGGGGGAGCAGAAGAGAGACTGAGGAGCCTCATGGAGGGATGTGCGGCACTCAGAGAGAGGTGGAAGAACCCAGGGAGGGAGAGGGGGAACACGGGCAGGGATGGAAGGACTGAGGGAGGGGAGGGAGAGCAGAGAATGGAGCAGAGAGCTGGGAAGTGGTGAGGGATGCCAAGGAGGGATGGGGTGACCCAGAGAGGGATGGGGGATGTGGAGAGGGACAGGGACTGTGATGAGGGGAGCCCAGAGAGATTTGGGAAGGTTTGGGTGAGCAAAGGAGGGGAGAAGGGAGGGATGAGGGACCCAAGCAGTGGTGGGGGAACCCAGGGAGGCTGTTGGGGTTCCCCATCTCCATCCCTGCACTCACTGAGCACTGTCACTGTCACGGGTGCCGACTTCTGCCACGAATGTGACGTCCCCATTCTTATCTGACCCTTGCAGTGGTAGAGGCCACTGTGGTTTTGCTGCAGGGGGGACAGGGACAGCTCGGTCCCCAGGAGGGGTCCCCACAGATCCTTCTCCTCATGGTAGAATCGCACCCCGGTGACCAACGCATCCTTCCAGACCCGGCAGCGCAGTGTCACCGTGTCCCCCTCCAGCAGCGCCTGCGCCGACACCTGCAGCACCAGCCAGTCTGGGGGACAGGGGAGACCTGTCACATGTGGGGAATCTGGGCGGCCCTGATGGCACCAGAAGGTACCAGGGATCCCCCATTGCAATAGGGGGCTCCCATCACACTGGGATGCTCTGGTGTGCACAGGGGATGCTCCAGAGATGCTCTGGGATGACCCCATGAACAGGGAAGGGGTCTCAGCACACCAGGGCTGTGACCCATGAACTGGAGCCCACCCAGAACCCTCAGGGTCCCCGTGGGTGCCAGGCTGGGGACACCCAACACCCTCACCATCTGAGACGCTCACAGGGGGGCTGATCCCGGTGCCAGGTCTCTCACACGTGTAGGTGCCACTCTCGGTGACAGTGAAGTGGTCGGGTCCCTCCGGCCACCAGCGCTGCCCATCCTTGTACCAGGTGGTGGCACCGGCGGTCCCCGAGCCCTGGCAGGTCAGTGTCACCCGGTCCCACAGCACCGCCGGTGTCCAGGGGGGCTGCACGAGGAGCTGGGTGCTCTGGGTGCCTGTGGGTGACAGGGGACAGCAGCCTGCCAGGGCCACCATGGGGCTGGGGACAGCAGGGTGGGGACACGGCTTCCCCCGAGGACTCACCAGCGAGGCCGAGGGTCTGGGCTGGAAGGGAGAAGGGACAGGGCTGGGTGGGGCTGGGACCGCGGGGACAGTGGTCCCTGGGGGACAAGCTGTGTTCTCTGTCCCCAAATTGTTCCCATAGGGACAGAGCTTTAGGACAGAAGTCTTAAGGACAGGGACACCTCGGTCACCCTGGGCTGAGGCAGGACATGGGGACACTGAGTACACTCCATGCCTGTATAGGTCACCTCCACCAGCCTCACAGCCCCTGTCCCGACGGCCACATCCCCACAGCCCTGTGCCCGTGATGCCATTCCCATGGCACCTGTCCCCATGGCCCATCTGCATGGTACGTGGCCCTTGTCCCTGTCCTTGCACCCCTGTCTCCCTGTCCCTGTCCCCACAGCTGCCCCAGCCCCAAGGTTCCTTTTGCCACATCCTTGTCCCCACATCTCTCTCCCCCTGTTCATCTCCTCACATCCCAGCTCCCCTATCCCTGTCCCCCTCTTCCTGTCCCCACTGCCACCCCATGACTCTGGTCACGCTGGGGGTCCATGCCCATGCACTGGCTCTGCTGGCATTGGGGACCTCAGGGGACCCCACAGCCCCCCTGTGCCCCCTCCCCACCGCTCTCTGCCTCACCAGGGCCCATCCTCAGGGCATCAGACCCGTGCCCAGGGCACTCACCCCACAGGAGCAGTGCCACCTTCCCGGCCATCCCGGTGTCCCCAGCCATCCAGGGTGGCTGTCACTCACTGCTGAGCCCAGATGTCCCCTGGGTGTCGGCTCTTCAGATGAACGGAAGGAAGCGAGGTCACATTTCATCCCCACATGTAGGTGGCCCTTGGTGGGGGCAGGGTGGGGGAAAGGTGGAGACACAGCAGGGGACAGGCTGGGGACATGATGGGACAGTCTGAGGACATGGGGGGACTTGGGGGGACATGGTATTCCCAGGAGTGGGGGGGCCTCAGGGGATGTGGGGAGCCAAGGATGGGTGTCCAGGAGAATTGGGGTCCAGGGGAGTTGGGGTCTCGAGGTGGGGAAGTCACAGGGGATGGGGGTCTGGGGAATGTGGGTCCCCATGCTTGGGGGATTCCAGGGATTGGGGTCCTGTGGGAACGTGCTCCCCAGGGATTTTGGGTCATGGGATGTGGGTCCCAGGGTGGGGGGTGCAATGGAAAAAAGGGGACCCTGGAGAGTAGGGGTTGTGGGGGAAGAAGGGGCCAAGGGATGGGATCAAAGGAATGGTGATCCTGGGCAATGGGAGCCCTGGGATGGGGTCGCAGAGAGGAGGGAGCAAGGAAATGGGGGTGCCATGGTTGGGACAGGCTGTGCTTGGGGGGCTGTGGGGGATGGGGCTCTCTGCCTGTGCCCCCCTCCCAAGATTTCCACTTTCTCTTTGGTGCAGCAGAAGGAAGAGGCCAGTTCTGCTGAGGCCAGGACATGGCTTCTGTCCTGGGGGGCACATCCAGAGGGCTCCTGCCCTGAGGGAAAAGGGCTCCTCTGCTCTGGGGACGCCTGGCTCTTGGCTCAGCCTCTTGGCCCAGGGGGATCCTCATTCTGGGGGTGCCACGTCCTTGGCGATTCCTGTCCCAGAGGTGGCTCAGAGGGGACCTCTGTCCTGGGGGAGGGGGCCCTGAGCATCCCCGCTGTCCCCAGTGGGGCCCTGTGCCCAAACTGAAGGGGGCCCCTGTTACCACCTTGCCCTGATGATGGTAAATCCATCAGGATAAATTTAGTCAAAATCCCTGATGCCCAGCTGGTTGAGACAAAATTACACATCCACAGGAGAATGGCAAAAAGCTTTTCCTCCACCATTTCCTTTTCCAGGAAAGAAAAATAAACTCAGCAAAAACCAAAGTGACAATGTATAAATTGGTTTGGTTCATACAATCCTTTTAATCATTGGTCTCCCGACAATAAAAACACAAAGAAATCACAATGAAATGAGACTTTGTGGTTCCCTTTAGGATCCCATTGGTGCATCCCAGAGCAGCGTTTGCTTGTGGATAACAAGGAGTGTGGAATCTCCCTGAGTGCCCAACAGGTCCTTGGCACTGTTCCTGTCTGCTGGGCAGCAACCCAGCCCACAAGGAAGGCTTTTCTTGGGCCCTCTTTGGCAACTCTTCCCATTTTCCTCATTGCCAGCCTGAGATTGATTGACTTCCCATGGATTCTGCTGCCAAAAGGGGAGAAACTCTGTCCATCCTTGGAGCAGTGCACAGGAATCTGTGGAAATGCCCGTGTGTCCCTCAGGCTCTGATTGCCTGGGAAATCCACTCCACCCTGCCCGGAATTCCCCTGCCTGGGCACTCCCTGCTCCTGCTTTCCGTCCCTCTTCCCTGGATCCACGTGTGGAGCTCCTGCTTGATATTTCCAGAAATTTTCCTCTAGTCTGGTGGCCACAGCCACAACACAAACATCCTTTCTGGGAGGTTCGAGAGGGCTGCAGGTTTGAGGCAGGAAGGAGGAGGGCCCAGGTCAGGTTGTTGAGCAGATCGTTGTTGTCTTTGCACGAGTTTTGGGGCTCTCTCAGTCCCTTGGTGAGAGGCACAAAATGATCAATTGCTGCATTTCCGCACTGGTTCCCTCGCAGCTGCCCCTGCAGGGGGGGTTTGCAGCCAGCCCTGCTCTGAAAACCATCAAAGGCCCTCGCAGAGCCACTGCTTGGGCTCACTTTGGCTTCTGTGCTTCTTGCAGGCTGAGCAAACCACAGGCAGGCCATTTCCCCCCACAGAATTCTCACCTTTGCAGCAGCTCTAAAGCTGTGAGAATCAAAGCCCAGGGGCCGGGGGGACCCTCAGAACCCATTCCCTCCTCAGGAGCTCCCAGGGACTGTTGAGACACGAACTGTATCATGGATAGGAGGAACGCCAAAATGAGGGAAATGAGGAAAGAATTGTAAATTAAAAGGGGGAAAAGCCCCCCAGTGGGGGCACGGCCCTGGAGCCCCACCCTGTGGTGCCCCCCCAAACCACGAGCACCCCAAGAGGGCAGCGGAGGGCCCTGGGTCACCCCAAGATCTGAGGCACCCAGCAGATGAAGGAGCTGTGACCCTCGTGTGCACCCAGCCACTGCCCATCCCTGAGACCCCCATTCCCCTGAGACCCCAACCATGGGATCCCTGTTCCTTATGTCCCCCTTCCCTTGGGAGACCCATCCTGGGACTGCCATTCCCCAGGATCTCCATTCCCAAGGACTCCCATCCTAGAAATTTGAGCTCTGGGGACTCCCTTCCTCCAGGACCTTGATTTCCCCTGGACCCCTGTGGTAGTTTGAAAGGAAATCAGTGAGAGACTCAAAGTCAGAACTACAATTTAATAGAAAAATTAAAATAAATGCAATAGTACAAAAGCACTGACAGAGTCCGAATACAACCTGACAGCCTGTCGGTCAGGGTGTTGGTAGCAGTCCAATTAGATGGTGGCTGCAGTCCCCTGAGAGTGATAGATGTGATTCTGTTGAAGCAGCAATCCCTGTGGAAAGGTGTAGTTCTCCTCTGAAGGCCCAGTGGTGGTGTAGAAGGGTCTGGTCTTCCTCTGGGAATCCAGTGGAAAAGCTGCCTCGTGGTGTTTCAAATTCCAGATTCTATCCAGATAGGGATGCTTGGATCCTCCCCCTGGGCGGAGCATCTCACAATGGGATGATGGAGTTTACCAGTGGGATTCAATGGCCCGTTAACAAAAGATATCCCCCGGAGCCATCAGGGACGAGCAGAGAGTGCCCCACCCGGCTCCAAGAGCTGGCCCACGAGAAGACACGCCCTGGGGCCACCAGGGATGAGCCAGGAGCACTGCCCCACCTGGCCCAAAATCCCAGGAAGATGGTGACAGAATCCATACCACTGTAACCTCAGACAGTCACCACACCAGAAGAGCCCTTTTCCCCCAGGACAGGACCCCCCTGGATGTGCCCCCCCAGGACAGAACCTCCCCCCATCTGACTCAGCACAAACGGCCTCTTCCTTCTGCTGCAGGAAAGGGAAAGTGAAAGTGTTGGGGAGGCACAGGCAGACACCCGCAGCCCCCACAGCCCTCACACCTCTCCCTGCATCCCCACTTTCCCTCTCCCGGTAGTTTTCCCAACCCGTTCCCTGCTCCAGTGCACCCAGGATTGCTGGGACAGCAACTGGGATAGGGGGGAGAGAAGGACAGGAGGTGTGAAAGTGAGGAAAATAAGGAAAGAATTGAAATTAAAAGAGGAAAAAGCTCCGGGATGGGGAATGAAGTCCTGGAGCACCCTGGGACCCACCTGGGTTGGTTCCCAAAGCAAGAGCACCTGGGGGGCTGCACCAGACCCTGGCTCAGCCCAAAATCTGCAGCACCCAGGGAAGGGGCTGGGATCCCCGTGCCCACCCAGCCACTGCCCATCCCTGGCACCCCCATTGCCCTGGGAACCCAGCCCTGGGACCCCCATTCCTCATGTTCCCTCTTCCTCAAACCCCATCTCGGGATTGCCATTCTCCAGTATCCCAAAGCGCGTGAGATCCCATCCCATGAGCCCCCATTCCCCCAGCACCTCCCATTCCAATGGGGTCCCCCATTGACCCAGGCCCTCATTTCCCTGCCACCTCCAACTCTGGGACCTGCATCCCAAGACACCAAATCCCTGGATCCCACATTCCCGTGGGGACACCATCTCCAGAACCCCCCACCCATGGTGACACCCATTCCCATGGCACCCCCATTCCCTGTTCAGGACCCCTATTCCATCAACCTCCATGTCCCTAGGACCCCATCCTTGGCTCCCCAGAGTCGCCACGCCTGGCAACACCATGTCCCACCATGTCCCACCATGTCCCACCATGACCCACCATGTCCCACCATGTCCCACCATGTCCCACCACATCCGCTGCCTGTCCCCAGCCTGTCCCAACAATGTCCTCACCCTGCCCCCACCATGTGCCACCACCACGTGGCCTCACTTCCTTCCCTTTTGGCCAAAAAGCCGCCACCCAGGGAACAGTTGGTCCCCTCAGCGAGTGACAGCCAGCACGGATGGATGGGGACACCAGGATGGCCGGGAAGGTGGCACTGCTCCTGTGGGGTGAGTGCTCTGGGCATGGGTCTGATGCCACAGGGATGGGCCCTGGTGAGGCAGAGAGTGGTGGGGAGGGGACACAGAGGGGCTGTGGGGTCCCCTGAGGTCCCCAATGCCAGCAGAGCCAGTGCATGGGCATGGACCTTGGTGTGACTGGGGTAGACAGGTGGCCTTGGGGACAGGAAGAGGAGGACAGGAACGGGAGGACAGGAATGGGGGAATGAGGTGTGGGGAGGCATCACGGGGCTGGGGCAGCTGTGGTGACAGGGACAGGGGGAGAGGGATGCAGGGACAGGGGCAAGGGAAAAAAACCATGTGGACGTGGCCATGGGGACAGATGTCATGGGCCTGGGGGGGTGACCTGTGCCAGCATTAGGTGGCCATGGTGATCCCATGTCCAGGGTTTCCACATGTCCTGCCTCAGCCTGGGCTGGCCCAAGTGTTCCTGTCCCCGAGACCTTCATGGCACATCAGTGCCTGCAGGGGACAGTTCAGGGACAGATCCCACACCCCGAACCCCAGTGCCACTGTCCCTATGGAGCCACCCCCACCCAGCCCTGTCCCTTCTCCCTTCCAGCCCAGACCCTCGGCCTCGCTGGTGAGTCCTCGGGGGATGCCGTGTACCCACCCCGCTGTCCCCAGCCCCATGGTGGGCCTGGCAGGCTGGTGTCCCCTGTCACCCGCAGGCACCCAGAGCACCCAGCTCCTCGTGCAGCCCCCCTGGACACCGGCAGTGCTGTGGGACGGGGTGACACTGACCTGCCAGGGCTCGGGGACCGCCGGTGCCACCACCTGGTACAAGGACGGGCAGCGCTGGGGGAAGGAGGGACCCGACCACCTCACTGTCACCGAGAGTGGCACCTACACGTGTGAGAGACCTGGCACCGGGCTCAGCCCCCCTGTGAGCGTCTTAGAGGGTGAGGGGCATTGGGTGTCCCAAGCCTGGCACCCGTGGGGACCCTGAGTGCTCTGGGTGGGCTCCAGTTCATGGGTCACAGCCCTGGTGTGCTGAGACCCCTTCCCTGTTCATGGGGTCATCCCAGAGCATCTCTGGAGCATCCCCTGTGCACACCAGAGCATCCCAGTGTGATGGGAGCCCCCTATTGCAATGGGGGATCCCTGGTACCTTCTGGTGCCATCAGGACCCCCCAGATTCCCCAGATGTGACAGGTCTCCCCTGTCCCCCAGACTGGCTGGTGCTGCAGGTGCCAATGCGGGCGCTGCTGGAGGGGGACACGGTGACACTGCGCTGCCGGGTCCGGCTGGATGCATCGGTCACTGGGGTGCGATTCTACCATGAGGAGAAGGATCTGTGGGGACCCCTCCAGGGGACCGAGCTGTCCCTGTCTCTCCTGCAGCAAAACCACAGTGGCCGCTACCACTGCGAGGGTCAGATAAGCACCTGGACATCAGAGTGGTGGCAGAAGTCGCCGTCGGTGACAGTGACAGTGCTCAGTGAGTGCAGGGATGGAGATGGGGAACCCCAACAGCCTCCCTGGGTTCCCCCACCACTGCTTGGGTCCCTCATCCCTCCCTTCACCCCTCCCTTGCTCACCCAAACCTTCCCAAATCTCTCTGGGCTCCCCCCATCACAGTCCCTGTCCCTCTCCAGATACCCCATTCCCCATCCCCGATCCAGCCACCACAGCCCCATCCTGACCCCACACTTGGTGACAGCCACAGCCACTGTGGGTCACAGTCCTGGGTGAAGGGGAGCTTCTTTCCCCAGGTGGCACCATCCACAGACCCGCCCATTTCCCTCATCCCATTGAAACCTACCCCTCGTCCCCCTCCATCTATGCCAGGTACCAGGCCCATCTCTGTCCCTGCAGTGCCCGTGGCCAATGTCACCATCACCCCCAGCCCCCCGGCACACCAGGTGCGCGCAGGTGACCCCGTGACCCTGCGCTGCTCGGTGCAGGTGGGCTCAGCACCTGTCACCTTCACCTGGCTGCACAATGGCCAGGAGGTGGCCCAGGGTCCCCTCCTGGAGTTTGAGGACTTCAATGAGGGACATTCTGGCGCCTACCAGTGCATGGCCACCAACCAGCTGGGACAGGACGGGCACCGCGTGTTTCGGGCACTCAGCCCCGAGCTGGCCCTGACGGTGACACCGTGGGTACATTGGTACACAGGTGGGTGACATGTGGTCACGGGGGTGCAGGACCCCTGGGGTGATCAGTGATCCCCAAGTGTCCCCCTCTGTTTCTTGCAGTGGCCGCAGGGGTCAGTGGGTCCCTGTTGTTCCTAGACCTGCTCGTGGGTGTCATTGTGGCCTGGCACCGGTGGCACCGCATGGGTGGGTGACAAGGGGGGACAGGGGTCCCAGGGAGCTTTAGGAAGCCACCCAGACTTGGGGAGTGATAGTGCGGCTCCCACAGCTCCAGAACTCTGACCTTGGCTGGGGGTCCTGTGGGGTTTGGGGAGGTGCTGGAGGGTCAGGCAGGGATGTTGGGGGTTCTTTCAGGGACCCTGGGGGAGTTTGGGGGGTCCCTCTCCCTGCCAGGCTTTGGGTGCCTGAGGCTGAGTTGGTCCAAGGCACTGGGGAGGTTCATGAATTCTGGGGGGTTTCAGGGATGCTCAGAGGTCCTGACAGGAACTGAGGGTCCTGTAGGGGTTCAGGATTCCTGTGTGGGGTCAGGGCCCCAGGGACACCACAATCACCTCCCCTTTCTCCTTTGCAGCCACCAGGAAGCACCAGGAAAGGTGAGTGGGGGGCTCCAGCCATGACCCCCCTTTTACCCCAACCCCACAACTCTCCATCCCCTCCCACACATCCTCTTTATCCCCACAGGGCCCTCCCAGAGGCCCCGGCCCCCCAGAGGAGGGGGAGGTTCTGTACACCCACGTCGTGAGCACCAAACAGGCGGGGCGTGAGTACAGTGCTGCTGGGGGACAGTGACACGTCACCCACCGCTGTCACCCCCACCTTGGTCCCACCAACCGCTGTCTCTTGCAGGGCCCCCCTGTGTCACCATCCCCAAGGAACCCCAGGTGACCTACGCGAAGCTGCTGGGACCCCACAGGAGACTGCGGGAGCCCAGTGACACCTACGAGATTGTGCCGTGACACTGCGGGGGACTGGGGGGCACTGGGGTCCCACCCATGGGCACCCACCCGTGTGTGTGCTGCCAATAAAAACTGCCCCTCCCCTCCCAGTGGAGGCACAAAAGGCAAAGATCCCAAAGGGCTGAGAGAAGAACAATTTCCTGCAAAGAGCAACGAGAGAACAAAACCAACAGCAACAGCAACAAGAGTCAGAATCCAAAGGGTCACAAAAGGAACGATTTCCAGGGAAAGCCCCCAATAAGGAACAAACCCCAGATGCTTTCCCCCAACACATTTCCTGCAGCAGGAGGAACCTGGCAGGGTCCTGGAGCTTCATTGCTTTGATGGCCAAAGTGGCCTTCAGGAGGCTCTGGATTCTCTTGTCCCCTGTCCCAAACCTCTCCTCTGCCGTGTTCCCCACACGATGATGTCACCAAGGTCCTGTGGGTGTTCTGGAGCCTGCCCCTTTTCCAGGGCCCTGGGGATCAGGCCATGGCATTGGGTGGGGCTGTGTTTCCAATTGGTTCCAAGAGCTCTGAATGTGCCTGCAGGTCAAGGCAAACAGTGCCACAGGGATGGTATCCTGCTTCAAAGGTGTCTGCCAAGGAAGGCGGGAACCTCCCTTGCAATGGAAAATATGACCCCCTTCCTCCTAAGTATTATAACTTTGAAATTAAGGGGCATTCAGGCAAAGATATAAGAAAATAAATAACAGTTCTTTACTAGAATATATCTAACAAGGCAAGCACACAAACATCAACAACAGCAACAACAAACAAAACCAGGAGCCCAGTCCCAGCCTTGTCGCGGCTGCAGGCACTTTCCCCTTGGGTGCAGTTCCGGTCACAGCCAGCAGGGGCGCTGCAGGCTCCCGGCCGGGCAGGGCGGGTGCGATGATTCCCCCGGGGCTGCAGGGGGCGCTGTGGGGAGAGCGCAGCCTCCTCTCCACACGGTCAATGGAGACTCAGCCGGTGGGAGAGAGAGAGAAGGGGCTTCCTTCACAAACTCATGGGGGACTCGAGGGGCGGCCTCCAACGATGCCACAGGGGATTGCAAAACGGACTGCAGCAGGAACCTCTGGAGTGGCGGCTGGAACAGCAGAGGCGGGCACACCCTGGGGTGGCAAATGAAGTAGCAAAAAAAATGAAGCTGTAGCAGGAGCTGGGGGGTTAAGTCAGACTCAACTGTGTCGGGTTAAAGTGTAGCAAAAAGCCCCAAGCGGCAGCAGAAAAGAGCGGAGCTGCGCAGCGACAGCCAGGCTCCCGCAAACAGCAGCCGCATGCAGCCAGGAGACGCATCCTCCAGGAAGGGGCAGCGGCTCTGGGTCCTGCGCTCTCCCTGAGGCACCTGAGTGTATGGTGAGGGTCCTTTCCAGTGAGATCAGCTGTTGAAATGTCCCAGTTCAACTCCTGCTCTTATGAACAAAGCCTCCCTCATGGTAGGAGGAGCGGTGAAGGGTGGAACTCTGTGGTGGCAGCCAATTGTCCCCTCAGCACCAGCAGCACTGTGCCACCTCCAGTGCCAGGAGTGAGCGAGAGAGAGATGAGCCAAGCCCAGACCCCACTTCCCAGCCAAAATCTCGTGCTGTGTCTGCCCTTCCCAAGAGAAGCTGTTCTTGCACCCTCAGCAGCCCCACAGCAGAAGGGTCCTGGGAGAGCCCAGGCCAGGGATTGAGCTGTGCAATTGCCTCTGTGTCCACAGCAGCTCTGCCAAAGCCCAACGGTGCCCTTTGGGCTCCCTGAAATCCCCCCTCCTGAGGGAATCTGTGCCAAGGATTCCTGGGGCGGACTCTGATAGAGTGTGATAGAGATCTACCCTCATAGGAGGGAAATGTGTGCCATCACAGAGTGGGCTGTGCCATCACAGAGTGGGCTGTGACATCACAGAGCGGGCCGTGACATCATAGGATGGGGGTGTGATGCCGCTGGTCTGGGCTGGACAGCTGCCCACCAGGGTTTGGGACAGCAGCCCGACGGCGGCTACAAGCGAGTGTCCCTGCCCAAAGCAGGTTCACTGCTGTGGGCCCTTCCTCCCTTGCCGCAGGCTGTGCCTCCCTTTAGGGCAGACACTGTATCCAAAGAGCCGGAGTAGAGCGGGAGGGAGCTTTGGCCCAGGAAGAACAGAGACACTGTAACGCACAGCTGACAGCACTCTGGGCATCCAGGATCCAAAGAGCCCGGAGCACAGCGGGCATCAGACTTTATTGGGAGAGCAACAACCAATCATGAAGGGGCAAAGGGGAGGAACCAGGGAGGGATCAGGGGACAGGAACCAACTGGGAAGGGAAGGGGGAGGAGAGGGGGAGACTGACAAAGGGATAACACAATCAACTACCGAGTAACAGAGAACTTTCTGGAACCTAAAGATGATAGACAGGAGAGTGGCAGGAGGCCGGACAAGTGGGGACAGGGTAGGCAGCCCCCGGGAAGCTCGGCTCATCTACAGGGCAAAGCACTTAGGGCTCCACCCCAGGAGAGTCCCAAGCCCTGAGCTTCCTATGGGGGGAAAAGGGTTTTGGGGGGGCTTGGACCAACCCAAGATGGTGGTGTGACATCCCAGAATGGGAAGGAGAGAGGGGTGGTGGGAAGGTGTTTTGAAGGGTTTCTTTCACTTCTCCTTATCCTGCTCTGATTTTGTCAGCAATCAAGTCAACTGTCATTTCCAGTTGCAAGCCTGTTTTTCCCGTGACAGGATTTGGTGAGTGATCTCTCCTGGCCCTTATCTCAATCAAGGAAGCTTTTGTTCAATTTTCTTTCCCCGTGAGAGAGCGGCTTTGGTGGCTGTGGGGCATGTGGCCACCGCCACCCCCTGCGAGCCAGGAAGGAGGAGGGCCCAGGTCAGGCTGTTGAGCAGATCGTTGTTGTCTTTGCAGGAGTTTTGGGGCTCTCTCAGTCCTTGGTGAGAGGAACAAAATGATCAATTGCTGCATTTCCGCACTGGTTCCCTCGCAGCTGCCCCTGCAGGGGGGGTTTGCAGCCAGCCCTGCTCTGAAAAGCATCAAAGGCCCTCACAGAGCCACTGCTTGGGCTCACTTTGGCTTTTGTGCTTCTTGCAGGCTGAGCAAACCACAGGCAGGCCATTTCCCCCCACAGAATTCTCACCTTTGCAGCAGCTCTAAAGCTGTGAGAATCAAAGCCCAGGGGCTGGGGGGGACCCTCAGGTGCTGGCTGTCCCCTGGGGCTGGCCAGAGCAGGGCTGGCCAATGGCCATCCCTGTGCAGTGGGGCTGTGCCATGCCTGGGCCCCACACTTGGATGGCCACTGCCTTCAAGGAGGGGGAGTTTGGGAGCTCCTTCCTGCCTGGGGCTCTATTCCAAGCTGCTCTTGCCAGCTCAGATCCTGCAGGGGATGAGTGGGAATGGAGAAGTCTGGTCCCCCCAGAGCCACCATCCCCCAGCACAGGACCCCCCTGGCCGTGATGGCCCATTCCCAAGGAACCCTCTCGGCTTTATTCCATCCCCTGCTATCTCCCTTCCCCCAGGACCTTGATTCTCCCAGCACCCCCATTCCCACAGGGCCCCCCATTCCCCCAGAATCCCCATCCCTGGGACCCCAAATCCTTGGAGCTCATGTTCCCCTGGCACTCCCATCCCTGAGCCCCCTCACTCCTGGGGATCCCATGTCCCACCTCGTGCCACCCCACCTTGCCTACAGCCTGTGCCCGGCTTGTGGTCACCCTGCCACCACCAGGTGCCACCTAGGCATGAGGATGAGGCTTGACCTGGTTTCCTTCCTCCTTGGCCCAGGAGCCTCCACCCAGGGAACAAGCGGCACCAGTATCGAGTGACAGCCAGGACGGGTGGCCAGGAACACTGGGATGGCCAGGAAGGTGGCACTGCTCCTGTGGGGTGAGTGTCCCGTGCAGGGGCCTGATGCCCTGGGCATAGGCCCTGGTGAGGCTGAGAGCAGTGGGGAGGAGGCAATATCTGGGGTTTGTTCCTTGGTAGGGGCTTTCCCTGGAAATCGTTCCTTCTGTGACCCTTTGGATTCTGACTCTTGTTGCTGTTGCAGTTGGTTTTGTTCTCTCGTTGCCATTTGTAGGAAATTGTTCTTCTCTCAGCCCTTTTGGGATCTTTGCCTTTTGTGCCTCCAATATGAGAGGGAGAGGCTGCGGCTCCTGGTTTTTAGTGGCACCTGAAATTGGAGAATCCCATTCCTAAAGCCCAACAGAGCTGAACAAACAAACACTATTTTGGCCAGTTTAACCAAAAAGCTGCATTTTGGGCCCAATAGCAGGGGTCCTGTGCCTCCCTGGCATTGGGAGGAGGAAGGGGGAGCCACTGGGAGCAGGCGGGTGTGTCTTGGGGTGATTTTATGATGCTGTTCCATTCCTGATCATCTGCTTTATGCCCAGCAGTGGCTGCTGTAGCTTTGAGGCGAGTCTGGAGAGTGGCAGGAGCCTCGGAGCTCCCGTGCAGGCTTTGCTCAAAGCCTCACTCTGGAGCGTGCTGGGCGCAGCACGGACCAGACTGTACTTTGTTGCTTCCCTAGCTTGGTTTTCTGTTACCTTAAGCAAGAAGTTTTTATTTCTTTCTGTCCCCTGGCCTGCAGAGGCTGCTGTAGCAATCGTTTGGCAGCTTCTGTTTTATATTTGTCTTGCAGCCTTAGGCTCAGTTTTGGTCTCAGATCAGACAATCGCCGAGATGGTCGACCCGGAGCCAGCGGGAGCCGCCCTGGCCAGCCTGAGACCTTGGGAAAAGCTGAACTAACAAGAGAAAGGACACCAAAATCCAGCAGTTTTATCTTCCGTGAGCAGGAGACCAACGCCAGGAGTTCAACAGGTTCCCATCTGTTTTTCCCGAGCTGTTGCGTGAGCTCTCGTTTTTCCCTTCCCTGAGACAAAAGCCAGCCGCCACTTTGTCCCCCTTTGCCACGTGGCCAGCCCGTTTGTTTATTGCTCTGGCATTTTGGGGTTTTTTGTTCTGCTGTGGGTGTGTGTAAGGTTCTGAAAGTTCAATATCTAGCATTTATTCCATTTTTTTCCCGTGCCATGAGAGTACTTTGTGTGCAAATAAACAGTTCTTCTTTTCACTTTCACCCACTGGCATTCATTTTTCTGATTGGCAACAGGGATTCCTGAAGCCCTTCTCTTTAGAGGAAACACTCGTTCCAGAGCAATTTCTCCTAAATTTGTCTTTAAACCAAGGCAGGGCACTGGGAGGGGGAATGGGGAGCCCCTGGATTTTCTGGGAGCAATAGGGAGGTACTGGGAAGAGGAGTAAGGAGCCCCTGGGGCTACTGGGAGCACTGGGAGGGGGAGTGGGGAGCACCTGGGGGTACTGGGAGGGGGACAGGAAAACCCCTTGTGGTATTTTGGTACTTTGGTTGGGGAATGGGGCGCACTGGGTGCCCTGTGCAGTCCCCCCAACTTGTGACCACCTCCTGAACAGGATGGGAAACCACAGGAGCCGTGGAGGGGGAAACCCCAGTGCCCCCAGTGTCCCCAGTGCCTCCAGTGCCCCCAGTGCCACTCTTCCCCTCAGTGTCGTGGCACATTCTCATAGATGCCACTGTTGTCCTGTGGGTGCCCATGGGGTCGCAGCAGCCTGAGGGAGGTCTCCATGGGGTGCTGGAGGGGGGAGATGTGCGGGGGCCCTGCAAGAGACACTGGTTGGGGGGACCAGGATGGAGGGTGACATCTGTGGGTGACGTCTCCCTGTCCCCTGTCCCCCATACTCACTCCCTGCCCTCTTGCTGATCACATCTTTAGTGTACTGTCCTTCCCTCTCCTCCAGAGCGGTTGGGGGGGCCCTGGGAGGAAAAGGGGTATTGGGGGGGTCTGTAGAGGACGTAAAAAGGGTCATGGCCAGAGTCTCTCACTCACCTCTCCTGGCGCTTCCTGGTGGCTGCAGAGAAAAGGGAGGAGAAGGTGACCATGGAGTCCCCAGAGCCCTTGAATCCCTGGGGGTCCTCCAGACCTCCAAACCTCCATGGGGACTCCTGAACCATCCCCAGACCCTTGATTCTCCTCAGGGCTC
>JAVTVJ010001713.1:0-11882 GCA_034509425.1 Eopsaltria australis | reverse complement strand
GCTGTGTTGTCTAGCGTGTTGCTGTGTTCCCTTGGATCACATATCTCTGCCTTTTACCCTCGAGGACCTTATCGCAAGCATCAGCCGTCATCTCTAGGTTCTTGAACATTCACGCTTCTTGGCACGATGA
The DNA here is from genome assembly GCA_034509425.1 of Eopsaltria australis. NCBI lineage: Eukaryota > Metazoa > Chordata > Aves > Passeriformes > Petroicidae > Eopsaltria > Eopsaltria australis. The sequence goes on along the minus strand of JAVTVJ010001713.1, from coordinate 11,752 downwards.
TCACTTGTTCTTTTACTGGCAGGCTCGGCCGCATCTTGGAATCACATCTCGGAAACATCGAGTCAGATGTCTTTTGAGGCCTTGTTCCCAGCCGTATGGCCATCCATCCTTTCCAGCTGTGAGTCATAATGTTAGGGGCTCATAAGATCGTAAGCATCTGGGGAGCATTCCAAACGCAGCATCGTGACCAACAGTTCTTTTAACAGGTCACTCTATTGCGATCTTTTCTTCTGCATCTTAGAGCCTCCTCCTGCTGCTGTGCCATCGCTCATCTCTTTTGGCATTGTCTTGGTCCCCGCTGTCATTCTTCTCCCCTAGAGCTTTTTTTTTATCATCCTTGTGTCACACTGTTTGTAGCATAATGTGTTTGTGTTTAGCCTGGAACTGCTCTGCCCTGTGGAATAGATGGGGAGCGGGGGGTCGGAGGAGTAGAAAGAAGACTTTACAGGTAGCCTTTTGCTTTGCTTAGCCAGCTGAGCCACACCTCAGATGGAGCAACCGTGGCCAGCCCTCACAGAGTTGGGCAGAGACAGCGGGAGCAGTACAGCAGCGTCTCGCAGGTGTCCAGTCATTCGTCTTAATGCACTCTATTGTCAGCTCCTAGGCAGTTTCATTTGTGAAATGAGAACTTGGGAAAGGTTTAGCTTTCCCTGTGTGTCCAAATGACATTGACAAATAACTTTTTTGCAGAGGGATAGGATGTGAGCTCCATGTGAACGGAGGAGGCCAGAGGAGCACCACAACGCAGGTGGTCGGCACCCCATGTCAGAGCGATGGCCTGATTTTTGGCTGCACTATTAACTCGTTGTTCGGCTTTTAGTTTTATTTTGAAGGCTTGAAGTGCTCGGCGCGGCCAGATATCGGCTCTGGGGAACCGTTAACCGGATGTGTACCGGTGACTGAGATGAGTATCAGTTCCAGCATGGATAGATGCTACCGGGGTTGTTGTATCAGTGATGAAACTATAAATGGCCTTTTTTTTTTTTTTTTTGTGTTTTGCAGGTGGTCTTACTGCTAGTCCAATATGACAGAGACCCTCGCAGAAAGAGATAACAGTCAAGCGGTTTCAGATAGAAACTACCACCACAACACGACAGTTTTGGGCCCTACTTCGGTATGTGCCTTTCCCTTTTGTTTTGCCCCTTCTCCGCAGGGAAGGTCAGTCATCATTCAGCTTTTCAGGGGAGCTGTAAATAGTGGCTGTGTTATCGGATTGTTCTTTGTCCTTATTTTTAGAAAGTAATGCCGAATATCAGCAGTCACGGTCAAACGAGAGGTGAGCGGTGACCAGGTCAGACCAAGTTATCGCTCGGGTCCCAAATTCTGGTGCAGGTCTAAATGTCAGTTGCCGTGTGTTTTACACGGTCCACTCATACCGCCCCCTAGCCAACCAGCCAACGGACCCGGTTCTCCAGTCTCGTGAGCCCTCTGGGAGTGTTACAGGACTCTGTGATGAAGTCTTTACCTTCTGCCTTTGAAGGTCCCATTTGGGTAGCCGTAAGTAAATGGCCGAGGAGTTGCAGTGAGTCGGGGAGGTCGGGGGGAAGAATGAGGGTCCACTCAAGTTCCAGCAGTGCCACATCACCTTGTCTCTTCTTAACCTAGGTATACCCGGAGATGAGGACAGCAGCCTCTGAGAGCGGCCAAAGCATGCGGCCCGAGGACCCGGGCCTTCTCGGGAGATAGTGAGTAGCAGAATTGCTGGATTTTGGCCGACGTGCCGCTAAGTTCACGCACCGATGTTCGGTTTTGTTTATTGCAGCCGAGAGAGGACTAAGACCGAACAGCCCGGCCATGGCCAGAAATTCCCGGACGGCGACACGGCCTTCTTTCGCACCCACCGCAGATTCGCATCCCCGGACGTCCGAGAGATAAGTCGAGGGCCGCAATCCGCAGAGGGGATGAAGGCGGGGTGCCGGGTCGGGACTCCCCGTGAGGGATATTTGATTCAGGCTTGGAGAGGGGGATGTACAAGAAGTGCCCCCTTAAGGCGCATGAAGGGAAAGTCTCATTTATGATCACAATGCTGAGGTTGTGCAGGGCAGAGCAGTCCCGGTGCATGTGGTGTCAATTGTCTCTTGTGCATTCTGTGTCTTTTGGGTACTACGTGTCACATCTTTGCCTTAGCCCGTCAAGGGCCTTATCAGAAATGCCTGGCATCATTCTCAGCATCTTCGTGTTCCTCGGCCCGACGCCGATACCGTTGAACCTTTGACCCGGGAGCTCGGGCGTGCATCGGAATCGCATCCCTCTTTAGAGGTGTCCAGTCAGATGTCTTGTAAGGTCTTGTTCTGAGCTGTCTCGACAGCCGTGCATGGCGAGGATCCATTCTAGATGATTAGGACTTATCAGAATGAGAAGATAGGTAGAGGATTTTTGGAGATCCATCTTTGCGGTTCTTGGAGTAAATAATTCTAGTAGTCTCTTTTTCCTCCAGGGTTCTCAGAGCCTCATCGGCTCACCATTGGTCTCACCTCGGTCATCTCATTCAGTATTGTCTCGGTCCTTGTGGTCATTCTTCTCACCGAGAGTTTTCTCCTTGCCGTTGCCTCCCAGCATTTGTCACATCATGTGTCACAGGCGTCTGTGTGTATTTGGCCCAGAGCTGCTCTGCCCTGCCGCATAGTTGGGGTGTAGGTGTAATAGGATTAAAACTTTTACTGTTAATTTTTCAATCGGCTTAGCCAATTGAGCCTACAATTTAGCAGTCATCCCACACCTCCGGGTCGATGGCCTTATGCATGCGATCTGCAGGAGAGTTGCATCCTGGGGACTTGAAATTTCTAAACTAGGGTGTAGTTGGACTCTAGATTGTATTCCTAGGTTGATGCATGACGTCTCGAGCTGTTTAAGTTGTCCTGCAGCGCTCTGACTGCTGTCCTGACTTTCTTTCAGATGCAGATGGATTGAATCTGCTGCTGAGTGCCCCATCTCAGGTGCGGAGGTTCCCCTGAGAAGGTCAGTAGCAGTTTCTCTATGCAGGGAAAACATGAAGTGCTTTGTTACAGCTTTGTTCTTTGTCCTTATTTTTAGGAAGTCATGCCAGAGATCAGCAGTCAAGGTGAAGCAGGCCAGGTGAGCAGTGGCCAGTGGACAGAAGCAGTTGTTATTACCGCTCAATTTCTGGTGCAACTCCAAGGGCCCATTGTTGTTTGTTTGTTTTAGGTGGCCCACTTTTATTACGCCAAGCCCCCTTCACTGACCGGACGACAGACGTGGTTGTCTGCCATTGGGAGCCCTCTGGAAATACTACAGGACTTTGTGATGAAGTCTTTACCTTCTCCATTTGAAGGTCCCATTTGGGTAGCCGTAAGTAAATGGCAGTTGCGGTGAGTCGGGGAGGTCTGGGGGACGAATGAGGGTCCACTCAAGTTCCAGCAGTGCCGCATCACCTTGTCTCTTCTTAACCCAGGTATACCCGAAGATGAGGACAGCAGCTTCCGAGAGTGGCTGAAGCGTGCGTCCCGAGGACCCGGGCCTTCTTGGGAGATAGTGAGTAGCAGAATTGCTGGATTTTGGCCGACGTGCCGCTCAGTTCACGCACCGATGTTCTGTTTTGTTTATTGCAGCCGAGAGAGAACTAAGACCGAACAGCCCGGCGACAGCCAGAAATTCCCGGACGGCAACACGGCCTTCTTTTGCACCCACCTCAGATTTGCATATCCAGACGTCCGAGAGATAAGTCGAGGGCCGCAACCCGCAGAGGGGATGAAGGCGGGGTGCCGGGTCGGGACTCCCCGCGAGGGATTTTTGATTCAGGCTTGGAGAGGGGGATGTCCGAGAAGTGCCCCCTTAAGGCACATGAAGGGAAAGAGTCATTTATGATCACAATGCTGAGGTTGTGCAGGGCAGAGCAGTCCCGGTGCATGTGGTGTCAATTGTCTCTTGTGCAGTCTGTGTCTTTTGGGTACTATGTGTCACATTTTTGCTTTAGCCCATCAAGGGCCTCATCAGAATTGCCAGGCATCATTCTCAGCATCTTTGAGTTCCTTGGCCTGACAGCGGTACCGTCGAACCTTTGACCCAGGAGCTCGGGCGTGCATCAGAATCACATCCCTCTTTAGAGGCCGCCAGTCAGATGTCTTGTAAGGTCTTGTTGTGAGCTGTCTCGAGAGCCGTGCATGGTGAGGATCCATTCTAGATGATTAGGACTTATCAGAATGTGAAGATAGGTAGAGGCTTCTGACCGTCTCGGGCATCCATCTTTGAGGTTCTTGGAGTAAATTATTCTAGTAGTCTCTTTTTCCTCCAGGGTTCTCAGAGCCTCATCGGCTCACCATTGGTCTCACCTCGGTCATCTCATTCAGCATCGTCTCGGTCCTTGTGGTCATTCTTCTCACTGAGAGTTTTCTGTCCTTTGCCATTGCGTCCCAGCATATTTCCCGTCTCGTGTACCAGGCGTCTGCGTGTATTTGGCCCAGAGCTGCTCTGCCCTGCCGCATAGTCTGGGTATGGGTGTAATAGGACAAGTCCCATGGATTTGAAATTTTAATATAGGGTGTAGTTGGAGTCCAGATGGTATTCCTTGATTGGCACAAGATGTTTGGAGCTGTTAAGTTATCATGCAGCACTCTGACTTTTGTAATAACTTTCTTTCAGATGCAGATGGATTAAATCCGTGGCAGAGCACCCCTACCGACTGAGCAGGTTCCCCCGAAAAGGTCAGTCTCTGTTTGTCTTTGCAGGGGAAACATAAAGAGTGGCTATGTTAAAGCATTTTTCCTTGTCTTTATTTTCAGGAAGTCATGCCAGAGATCAGCAGTCAAGGTGAAGCAGGCAAGGTGAGCAGTGACCAGTGGATAGGATGAGGTGTTATAATTCTGGGTCCCAAATTCCAGCGCAACTCTAAGCATCCATTGTCGTTTGTTTCTTCTAGGTGAGCCGCTCACCAGGTGTCCCCGGCCAGGATGCCAGAGGCCAGGTGGGTACAAGGTTAAGGTATAGGCGAGGCATACTTCAGTCAGACCAGAGCGGTAGTGGTTTCTCAGCATGATTTTTTGCTTTGTTTCTTTCAGGTGCTGCCACTCCTCTAGGTGTTGCAAGGAATAGAAGCAAGGAGGTGAGATGGCATTTTGGCGGTGTGACTAATAGGCGGGAGGTATGCAGCAGCACAGTGTCTACCTTTTCATTTTGCAGGTGTACTCCAGGCAGCCTCCAGAGTAGAATCAACATTTGAGGTGAGCCAGGGCAGTGGTGTGGCGGAGCCCCGGGGATTATTCTTCCGGAGGGCGACGGTCACGTTTTCTGTTTTGTCGCCTTAGGTACCGCGAGCGAGTCCGGAGCCCAAGTTCGGACGCGGCAGCGCCGAAGGGGACGCGTCTTTTTCCAATGAGGACGGATTCTTTCAGCTCAGCATTCAAAAGCTAAGTGCGGGGACTGGTGGTCGGGATAAGGGGAAAAACAGTTATATCATCAGAGGAAGCAATTTGAAATTAGCTTAGAGGAGAGGGCTGTAGTGGGATGAGCCCCCAGGAAGTAAGGGAGAGGGTTTCCCCTCAGCATCACCGGAGCCTCCGCCGGGCAGGCAGGTTCCGACCCGTCTCCGCGTTCTCGCGAGCTTCGTGTCGTCGGCCTCCTTCGAGCCTCGCCGTCGTAGGGGATCTTTTTGCCCGACGAGCCCACCTTCGGATCCGGGTGATCACCACGGTCGCCCGGCAGTCGTCGCTTTCTTCTCTAGGCCTACCGAGTTTCTAGAATATCCTCTTAACAGCTTGTGTACTAAGTTCTTGTAAGCAGTTATGTTTCACCAATTTGTGGTATTGTCATAGAGCTTGCTTTCCTTTGGTATCATCAGCCTCTGGCTCATCTTGCGGTAGGAACCTTGGGTCCCTAAGGTGAAACTGCCAGGCACTTTTAACTTGTGTCTATGTCGTGTAGTTTGTGTCTATGTCGTGTAGTTTGTGTCCATCGTCTTCCATGTTGTAGGCCCTTGTTACATCTTGGCACTTTATCAGCATCATTCCGGGCCGTCCAGGCCAAGCTCTACTCGCGTACTTTCCCGGATCGCGCTCGTTCCGGCATCTTTATATTTTTCCTTTCTGAGACCAGAAGGAGTAGACAAGATGTTCTCATCCATCTGTTTTCTCAGCTTCGGTCGGCCCTTCTCTTCACGTGCCATTCCATCAGACGTCTGTAGGGAGCACATTTGACTCTTCTCAGGTGATCCGGTAGTTCTGTAGATTCTGTCTTCTCAAAGGCTATTGGGCTTGAGAATTAATCTTCCAGAGAGTTATCTTAAATCCTGGCTTGTATTGTATTGTATTGTACATATCTACCCTGGCCTGTATTGTATTGTATTGTACGTATCTATCCTGGCTTGTATTGTATTGTAGGTATCTACCCTGGCTTGTATTGTCTTGTACTGTATTGTATTGTATTGTAGGTATCTACCCTGGCTTGTATTGTCTTGTACTGTATTGTATTGTATTGTAGGTATCTACCCTGGCTTGTGTTGTATTGTATTGTAGGTATCTACCCTGGCTTGCATTGCATTGCATTGTATTGTATTGCATTGTACATATCTACCCTGGCTTGTATTGCATTGTATTGTATTGCATTGTATGTATCTCCCCTGGCTTGTATTGCATTGCATTGTATTGTATTGCATTGTATGTATCTCCCCTGGCTTGTATTGCATTGCATTGTATTGTATTGCATTGTATGTATCTACCTGGCTTGTATTGCATTGCATTGTATTGTATTGCATTGTATGTATCTACCCTGGCTTGTATTGCATTGTATGTATCTACCCTGGCTTGTATTGCATTGCATTGTATGTATCTACCCTGGCTTGTATTGCATTGCATTGTATTGTATTGCATTGTATGTATCTACCCTGGCTTGTATTGCATTGTATGTATCTACCTTGACTTGTATTGCATTGCATTGAATTGCATTGTATGTATCTACCCTGACTTGTATTGCATTGCATTGTATTGTATTGCATTGTATGTATCTACCCTGACTTGTATTGCATTGTATGTATCTACCTTGACTTGTATTGCATTGCATTGTATTGCATTGTATGTATCTACCTTGACTTGTATTGCATTGCATTGTATTGCATTGTATGTATCTAGCCTGACTTGTATTGCATTGCATTGTATTGCATTGTATGTATCTAGCCTGACTTGTATTGCATTATATTGTAGGTATCTAGTTTGTATTGTATTGTGTGCACTGCCTGTCCATGTTCCATTTAAGCTTAGAGCTGCCCTGTCCTGGCCCATAGAGTTAGGTAGGTAGAACAGTTAGGAAACTTTGTTTCATATTTTTCTATGGGGTTAGATAACTTATGGGCTTGGTGCAAAGAACTCCCAAGCATCAGGTAGCCACTCCTTGACTGCCTTCTGTTGTCTTGCAGGTCCCTGCGGTGGATTCGGATCCCTCCGGTCATGGACGAGGAGTCTTAGGGTGTTCTTCAGTGTAGCCTTTTGAGTAAGGGTTGCAGTCAGTGTGAAAGCTGAGGAGTGTGTGACTGTGGAAGTCTGTGAAAGTTTGTGTTTGTGTTGGCTTGTGTCCGCCTGTGAGTGAGTGTGTGCTGACTGGTTCTAACCATGTGTGTATGCTTTTTGCCTTTCAGGGTTTTCAATAAATTTTTAAACTTAGAATAAAAAATCCCCAGCCGGGGGGTTTTTTTTTTTTCCCCCCGGCTGGGTTTTTTTTTTCCTCGGTCCCGGCCGGTCTGCGAGGCGAGGTTCATTACCAAAGTTAGGGTGCAGACCGGGGTGGGACCGGGGTTTTGTCAGGCAGGAGGTTTTTTTTTTTTTGAGGCTCCCGGGAACCACGTTCCCGAGGAGCGGTGAGAATGTGGGTTTGCGTGTTTGTCGGTGTCGAGTGGTTCTAACCTTGTGTGTATGATTTTTGCCTTTCAGGGTTTTCAATAAATTTTTAAACTTAGAATAAAAAATCCCCAGCCGGGGGTTTTTTTTTTTTTCCCCCCGGCTGGGTTTTTTTTTCCTCGGTCCCGGCCGGTCTGCGAGGCGAGGTTCATTACCAAAGTTAGGGTGCAGACCGGGGTGGGACCGGGGTTTTGTCAGGCAGGAGGATTTTTTTTTTTTTGAGGCTCCCGGGAACCAGGTTCCCGAGGAGCGGTGAGAATGTGGGTTTGCGTGTTTGTCGGTGGCGAGCGGTTCTAACCTTGCGTGTATGGTTTTTGTCTTTCAGGGTTTTCAATAAATTTTTAAACTTAGAATAAAAAATCCCCAGCCGGGGGGTTTTTTTTTTTTCCCCCCGGCTGGGTTTTTTTTTCCTCGGTCCCGGCCGGTCTGCGAGGCGAGGTTCATTACCAAAGTTAGGGTGCAGACCGGGGTGGGACCGGGGTTTTGTCCGGCAGGAGGATTTTTTTTTTTTGAGGCTCCCGGGAACCACGTTCCCGAGGAGCGGTGAGAATGTGGGTTTGCGTGTTTGTCGGTGCCGAGTGGTTCTAACCTTGCATGTATGGTTTTTGCCTTTCAGGGTTTTCAATAAATTTTTAAACTTAGAATAAAAAATCCCCAGCCGGGGGGTTTTTTTTTTTCCCCCCGGCTGGGTTTTTTTTCCTCGGTCCCGGCCGGTCTGTCAGGCGAGGTTCATTACCAAAGTTAGGGTGCAGACCGGGGTGGGACCGCGGTTTTGTCAGGCAGGAGGATTTTCTATTCAGGCTCTCGGGAACCATGTTCCCGAGCGGTCGGTAGAACGGTTGTGATGAGGAGGAGGCTGGATTTCTGTGTGAGCTGAAGGACGTGCGGGTGTTTGATGGGTGTTACCTTTTCTGTGTGGTGCTTTTGTTTTGGGTTTCTTGTAAGAAGAAAACTATATGTAATGGAGTTGTTGGATACAGAGAAATGGTTATATTGTGTTGAAATGTATTTTGCTTGTCTTGGCCGTATTGTTCTGTATTGCATTTGCTGCTGTATTTGAATGTATCGCTCTGTATATGAATTGTCTTTTTATTGAAGTGTGTATGGATTGTATTTGTATCTGCGTTTGTATACATTGTTTCCACGTGCTTTGCTGACCTGTAAAAAAAAAAACACTTTATTCAATAAAGTCAACTCCACCCTAATAAAGATAAACCCCCCCCCCTCCCCTTGTGGCTCCTGTCTTTATTTGGTGTGGTTTAGTTACTTTCTAACTGTACTTCTTGCTTTGCTTCTCACTTTCCTTTGTGTTTCTCTTTTATTTTTATTTCTGGTAGTATCAAGTCTGTCCCTGTGTCTGTTTCTCACTGTTTTTTAACTCTTAAGTCTATGCCTCTTTCTGTGTTTCTCTATTTGTCTCTTTCTCTCCCTGTTTCCTTTCACTCTAACTCTATTTCTTTTCCTCCTTATTTCTTTCTATTTGATCACCTCTCTTTCTATCTTTCCCTGTTTCTCTTGTTCCTTTGACTGTATTTCTCTATTTCTGGTTTTCTATTTTTCCAACTTTATTTCTATTTCTCCAACTTTAATTATTTCTCTACTTTCTGTTTCTGTGGTTGTCTATTTTTCAATTTCTGCTTGTTTAAGTCTATTTCTCTTTCTCCAACTCTAATTCTCTATTTCTCCAACTCTAATTCTCTAATTCTCCATTTCTCCAACTCTAATTCTCTAATTCTCCATTTCTCCAACTCTAATTCTCTAATTCTCCATTTCTCCAACTCTAATTCTCTAATTCTCCATTTCTCCAACTCTAATTCTCTAATTCTCTATTTCTCCAATTCTCTGTGTCTCTATTTCTCCAACTCTATTTCTCTATTTCTCTAATTCTCCATTTCTCCAACTCTAATTCTCTAATTCTCTATTTCTCCAATTCTCTGTGTCTCTATTTCTCCAACTCTATTTCTCTATTTCTCTAATTCTCCATTTCTCCAACTCTAATCCTCTAATTCTCCATTTCTCCAACTCTAATCCTCTAATTCTCTATTTCTCCAACTCTAATCCTCTAATTCTCTATTTCTCCATTTCTCCAACTCTAATCCTCTAATTCTCTATTTCTCCATTTCTCCAACTCTAATCCTCTAATTCTCTATTTCTCTAACTCTAATTCTCTATTTCTCCATTTCTCCAACTCTAATCCTCTAATTCTCTATTTCTCCAACTCTAATCCTCTAATTCTCTATTTCTCCATTTCTCCAACTCTAATCCTCTAATTCTCCATTTCTCCAACTCTAATCCTCTAATTCTCTATTTCTCCAACTCTAATCCTCTAATTCTCTATTTCTCCATTTCTCCAACTCTAATCCTCTAATTCTCTATTTCTCCATTTCTCCAACTCTAATTCTCTATTTCTCCCTTTCTCCAACTCTAATACTCCAATTCTCTATGTCTCTATGTCTCTATTTCTCCAACTCTAATTCTCTCTCTTCTCTCTTTCATTTCTCTCTTCTATTTCTCTCTAAGTCTAAGCAGCAGTAGAAATTGTCATGCTCCCTGGGAGTAAAAAAAAAAACTTTATTAAATATTTAATAATAACAATAATAAATACTCCCAGGGAGCATCAAAATTTCTACTGCTGCACCGGACATATTATTTTTCTTCTTTTCTTTATATATAAATATATACCACATACGGACCCTAATTAGTGCTCCAGATGGGAGTCGTGGTATATCGTAATCAATCGATCTATATTATTAGTTACTCCCATCTGGAGCACTAATTAAATTACACAATTAGAGTAATTGGTAGGCTAATGAGTTAATTAGATAATTACCAAAAATTTCTTTCGGGGGGCCAGACAACAACATAAAAAACCCAACGATACACATGGGAACCACACCAGCCTGCCGCGCCGCTGAAACACGGCATAAACACTACGAGCGCGGTACAAAAGCAGCACTGACATGAAAAAAATGCCGCGACGCCGAAATCGCGCATGCAGAGCGCCATCTGGTGACCGAAACAACGCACTACACCCTGACCACCGAAATCGCGCATGCACACTGCAGTCCAGGCACCAAAACGGCACTTCCGCATCCGGAACGAACCAGGAAAACGCCGCACAACGAAAACAAAAGAACGGCCGTAAAAATAAAAAAACACTACATGCCCACGCACCAAAACGGGACCAAAATACGCGCCCAGAGGACAAAAAACACACATACAAAACAGAAAACGCCGACAAGTACTCGGCGCATGCGCACTTGGTCCCGAACTACCAAAATGACCTCCGCAGTACCCGGATGTACTCCAAGCATGCGCACTACGTAGCGAACTACCAAAATGGCCGCCGCAGTGCCCGGATGTACTCGGCGCATGCTCAGTATGGTCACAACCTACTGCGCATGCCCAGAACGGCCCCCTACTCATGAACCAATCACACACATGATCATCAGAAAGGCCACACCTCCGAGGTTATAAAAACCCGACCCCGGCGCCATTTTCTCATTTCATCGGCAGGAACCACAGAGGAAGGATCCCCTCACAGCTCCACAGGACCAAGAAGGCCCAAAAAACAAGGTAGGGACCTCATCGGGGGAATAATATTAGGCCTTAGACAAAACGGGTGACTAGTAACTGTATAACATTTAGGGTTACCGTTTAGTTGACTAGTTAGGGTTAGGTCTGAGGGGGAAGGCTGAAGGTGAGGCCTAGGCCTGAGGGCTACACCTGATACCTAGGCCTGAGGGCTAGGCCTGAGGGTTAGAGTTTAGGTTTACGTTTAGGTTTTAGGTTTAGGGGTTAGGGTTAGGGTTAGGGTTAGGGTTAGGGTTTAGGATTAGGGGTTAGGGTTAGGGTTTAGGATTAGGGGTTAGGGTTAGGGTTAGGGGTTAGGGGTTAGGGTTAGGGTTAGG
>JAVTVJ010001712.1:0-57218 GCA_034509425.1 Eopsaltria australis | reverse complement strand
CATTGACATTGCCAATGCGTTTTTCTCCATCCCTCTGGCAGCGGAGTGCAGGCCCCAGTTCGCCTTCACCTGGAGGGGTGTGCAATATACCTGGAATCAGTTACCCCAGGGGTGGAGGCACAGCCCCACGATCTGCCATGGACTGATCCAGGCTGCACTGGAAAAGGGTGAGGCTCCAGAGCATCTCCACTACATCGATGACATCATTGTGTGGGGGAACACGGCAGCAGAAGTATTTGAGAAAGGAGAGAAGATCATCATGATCCTCCTGGAAGCCGGTTTTGCCATCAAGAAGAGCAAAGTCAAGGGACCTGCTCGAGAGATCCAGTTCTTGGGGGTAAAATGGCAAGATGGACGGCGCCAGATTCCCACGGAGGTCATCAATAGGATCACTGCGATGTCTCCGCCGACTAACAAAAAGGAAACTCAAGCTTTCCTAGGGGCCATAGGCTTTTGGAGGATGCACATTCCAGAGTACAGCCAGATTGTGAGCCCTCTCTACCTGGTCACTCGCAAGAAGAACGATTTCCACTGGGGCCCTGAACAGCAACAAGCGTTTGCCCAGATCAAGCAGGAGATCGCTCATGCGGTAGCGCTTGGCCCAGTAAGGACGGGACCAGAGGTGAGGAATGTGCTTTACTCTGCAGCAGGGAACAAGGGCTTGTCCTGGAGCCTTTGGCAGAAGGTGCCTGGTGAGACTCGAGGCCGACCGCTGGGATTCTGGAGCCGGAGTTACAGAGGGTCCGAAGCCAACTACACCCCCACAGAGAAGGAAATCTTGGCTGCCTATGAAGGAGTTCAAGCCACCTCAGAGGTAATTGGCACTGAAGCACAACTCCTCCTGGCACCTCGACTACCAGTGCTGGGGTGGATGTTCAAAGGAAAGGCTCCCTCTACCCACCACGCCACCGATGCCACATGGAGTAAGTAGGTCGCACTTATCACACAGCCCGCCCGCATTGGAAATCCGAACCGCTCTGGGATCCTAGAAATAATTACGAACTGGCCAGAAGGTGAGTGTTTTGGTCTCACTAATAAAGAGGAGCAAGAACAAGTGACCCGGGCTGAGGAGGCTCCACCATATAATCAACTGCTAGATGAAGAAATGTGCTACGCCCTTTTCACTGATAGTTCCTATCGCATCATAAATATGAACCGGAAGTGGAAAGCAGCTGTGTGGAGCCCCACGCGACAGGTTGCAGAAGCCACTAAAAGAGAAGGTGAGTCGAGCCAATTTGCTGAACTCAAAGCTGTTCAGCTGGCCCTAGACATTGCTGAGAGAGAGAAGTGGCCAAAGCTCTATCTCTACACCGATTCGTGGATGGTAGCCAATGCTCTATGGGGTTAGCTGAAAAGGTGGAAAAAGGCCAACTGGCAGCGTAGAGGAAAGTCAATCTGGGCAGCTGATGAATGGAAAGACATTGCCACTCGGTAGAGAAGCTACCCGTAAAAGTCCGCCATGTAGACGCCCATGTCCCTAAGAGCCGAGCTAACGAAGAACACCAGAACAACAAGCAGGTAGATCACGCCGCAAAGATAAAAGTGGCACAGATAGATTTAAACTGGCAACACAAAGGGGAGTTGTTCCTAGCCCGATGGGCCCATGATGCCTCAGGCCACCAGGGCAGAGATGCCACCTATAAGTGGGCACGAGACCGAGGAGTGGACCTAACCATAGACAGTATCTCCCAGGTGATCCATGATTGTGAGACGTGCGCCGCGATCAAACAAGCCAAGCGAGTAAAGCCTCTATGGTATGGCGGACGGTGGTCCAAATACAAGTATGGAGAGGCTTGGCAGATTGATTACATCACACTGCCCCAGACCCGCCAAAGCAAGCGCTACGTTCTCACAATGGTGGAAGCCACCACAGGATGGCTGGAGACCTACCCTGTGCCTCATGCCACTGCCCGGAACACCATCCTGGGCCTCGAAAAACAGGTTCTTTGGAGACATGGTACCCCTGAGAGAATTGAATCCGACAATGGGACTCACTTCAAAAATAGCCTTATAAACACCTGGGCTAGAGAACATGGCATCGAGTGGGTGTACCATATCCCTTATCATGCACCAGCAGCTGGGAAAGTTGAACGGTACAATGGCCTGCTCAAAACCACCTTGAAAGCACTGAGTGGGGGGATGTTCAAGAACTAGGAGACTAATTTAGCAAAGGCCACATGGTTAGTGAACACCCGAGGTTCCTCCAGCCGGGCCGGGCCTGCCCACTCTGACCCCTTGCGAACAACAGATGGAGATAAAGTTCCAGTAGTACACATGAGAGGTATGCTGGGAAAGACTGTTTGAGTAAACTCTGCCTCAAGTAAAGACAATCCCATCCGGGGGTTGTCTTTGCTCAGGGACCGGGCTGCACCTGGTGGGTGATGCAAAGGGATGGAGAGACCCGATGCATACCTCAAGGAGATCTTGTTTTAGGGTGAACTACTTATGACACTGCGCTTGTATCTGTATCTGCATGTATGTATATACCTGGAAAGTTTAAATTTGATGTAAGGTGTTTGCATGGGAAAAAAAATTCGGGGTGGAGAATGTTGAAGGTTGGATCTAGTTCTTTTCCTCAGGAATTTTTCTCCCATGGGTTGCTAGGACACAAATGACTGGGTACTTAAGAGAAACAAAGCACAAGGGTAGAGCCTTTCTCCGTGGCAGGGTGGGGCAAAATTGCCTCTCACGGAAGCAGAGCCTGGTAATGCGAGATTTGGAGAGACTGAAAAGCAAGGGCAGAGGGAGGTCACGCCCTCTTGCTCGGGACCCTCGGAGCTGGACGGTCAGAGCTGCTGTCTGCTGAACCCACGGCCCCTGAGAAGCCAGCGCGGAGCTGCCGGTCTGTCTGCTGTGAGTCTCTGTCCTCTGCCCCATCCGGAGCCGACCTGCCTGCCACCAGCCCGCTTTTCTCCGCTACATTGTAGCGGGGTTTTTCCCTGCACGTGGAGACCCCTTACCGTCCCAGCTCCCTGTGTCCCGGGAATCCTGCTGTGGCACCAACACCAGCTGCCCCTCCCGAGGGTCTGTGGAGCAAGGGCTCTCCTCCATCCCTCCGTGCTTCGGGCAGTCGCCATTCGCCGTGTGCTACCTGAGCTCACGCCGGAGCGCCCCTGCAGGCACCGGGGAATCACCGCACCCAGAGCGCCCCTGCAGGCACCGGGGAATCACCGCACCCAGAGCGCCCCTGCAGGCTGTGACTGGAACTGCACCAAAGGGAAAAGGTGCCTGGAGCCGAGCAGGCTGCCACTGGGTTTCTGGTTCTGTTTGTTGGTTAACGTTATAGTTGTTGTTATTTGTTATCTTTGTTTTAGATATTAGTAAAGAACTGTTATTCCTATTTCCATATCTTTGCCTGAGAGCCTCTTGATTTCAAATTTATAATAATTCGGAGGGAGAGGGGTTACAGTTTCCCATCCCAAGGGAGGCTCCTACCTTCCTTAACAGACACCTGTCCTTCAAACCAGGACAGATTTTGGCGCCCAATGTGCGGCACGAGGGCATCGAGGGGAAGAAGGATAACAGTTCTTGAGTAACGCAGTTTTTGTGTGCTGGATATAGGAACCTCATTAGGTTGCACCATGTGGTCTTGCTTATTCCGGTTCGTATGGCAAGTGGTCACAGCTGTTTCTCTCCCATGTGCAGCCCCATATCTAAACATGGGCCCTATAACTAAGGCTACAGTGGCTGTTATACAGTTTGTGTCATGGGTCAATAAGGTGAGGAATTCATGGATTTTCAACTTCCTCTGGAAGGCAGGCATGTGGATTCACAGCTACCACACACTAATGACATGTTTTCAGGGTTACTTTAATACTGGTACCTACTGCGAGGAAGTGACACCAAAAGAAATGTTCTCACAACCCTTCACCCAGCTCTTTGGGCCTATCCCGCCAATCTTTGAGGGGTTCAAATCTTCTCTAGATGCTAATGATACCATACAGTGGCTGGCATTGCTGATAGTCCTACTCTCTTTAGCATTCAGGGATAAAGGAGGTCTGACTTGGATAACCACTCTGACATCTACCCCAGACAATAGGGATGAGGCCCCAGAACCTGACATGGCCCCAAAGACTAGGGATGCTGCCACAGAACCTGACACGGCCCCAGAGACTAGGGATGCTGCCACAGAACCTGACACGGCCCCAGAGACTAGGGATGCTGCCACAGAACCTGACACGGCCCCAGAGACTAGGGATGTGCCACAGAACCTGACATGGCCCCAGAAACTAGGGACACCATCCCAGAACCTGACATTGCCCCAGACACTAGGGATGTTGCTACAGAGTCTGACCCGGTCCCACAACCCACATCAGAAACAACCCACCCGGATTGGGTGGGAGTCCTGGTGAAAGAGATACGCGAGATGAGCCAAGTGCTGAAGGAATACACTTGCCCAGCTGGTGGGAAACCCTTCCCCTACCCCAAAGAGGGAGAGTCTAATGAGGCAGCAGAGGAACCCAGGGATGCTATCACCGCTCAGGCTCCAGTCAGATCAGAGGGGCAGCCACAGCCAGTAGCAGTTGCCCCTGTGGAAAAGAGGAAGACTAAGGTCAAACCAGAGCAGCCAGTGAGTAATGATGGGGAAGCAGGGCCCTCTCAACCAGTAGGGAGGCCAAGGATTGAAATCACTACTGAGTCCCTGGGGTATGACAGTCTCCGTAATCTACGAAAAGACATTGTGCGACGGGGTCGTGAGCCTTTTACAACCTGGTTACTTCGGGTCTGGGACCTTATGGGTATGGGCGTGCAGCTAGATAGTATTGAGGCAAGGCAGCTGGGACCCTTGTCCCAGGACTCAGGGGTTGATCAGGTATTCGGAAGAGATGACGGGCCCCTGTCTCTCTGGGAACGGCTTTTAATAAGTGTAAGAGAGAGGTTTGTCAACAGGGAGAGAATGCAGGAGTATCATCATAGAAGACCATGGAAGACCCTTGAGGAGGGAATCCAACAGCTGAGGGAGGTGGCAGTATTGGAGGTACTCTTTGGGAGGGATGGACAACATGATAATGACCCCGACAAGGTCAAGTGTACAGGGCAAATGTTGTGGAACCTGGCAAAGCTAGGGCCCTCCCAATACACCATCTTCATTGCAACAATTAATGCTGATGACAACCGAGAGACAGTGGGCTCCATAGCCACCAAACTCAGGAATTATGATAGTATGATCAGTGGCCCAATGCAGGCTCAGGTCTCTGCTGTGGTCAAAGACCTCAGAGAGGAGATGATGAGGGAGGTGAGGGAGGAGATGAGGTTGATGAGTGCGGCACCAGTGCGAGTCACAAGCCCCAAAGTCAGAGCCCAGCGCCCCCCAGCCAGGGAGAGAGGGTACACCCCACGATCTGAGCTGTGGTTCTTCCTGTGTGACCACGGAGAAGACATGAGGAAGTGGGATAGAAACCCACTGCTACCCTGGCAGCACGGGTACAGCAACTCAAGGAGGGAAATACTAACCGAGGCGGGGGGTCTACTAAAGTGAAGGTAGCCTCAGCCTCCTGTGACCGAGATGCCAGATATTACAGAAGAGAGGACGATCTCTTAGATCCCCTCGAGGGGACCTCTACCATGTACGCCCAAGAAAGAAATGACACCCAGAGCTAGAGGGGCCCTGCCTCTAGCCAGGAAGAGGCACGGGAAAACCGGGTCTTTTGGACAGTGTGGATCCGATGGCCTGGCACATCAGAACCACCAAAATATGAAGCGTTAGTTGATACTGGTGCGCAGTGTACCTTAATTCCATCGAGACATGTGGGGGCAGAACCTGTTTCTATTGCCGGGGTGACAGAGGGATCACAGCAATTAACTTTGTTGGAAGCCGAGGTGAGCCTGACCGGGAAGGAGTGGCAGAAACACCGCATTGTGGCTGGTCCAGAGGCCCCATGTATTCTGGGCATAGACTTCCTCCGGAATGGCTATTACAAAGACCCAAAGGGACTCAGGTGGGCTTTCGGAATAGCGGCTGTGGAGGCAGAGGGCACCAGGCAACTGAACACCTTGCCTGGACTATCGGAAAATCCAAATGCAGTAGGACTCCTGAGAGTAAAAGAGCAACAAGTGCCAATTGCCACCTCGACAGTGCACCGCCGGCAGTACCGGACGAATCGAGACGCCGTGATCCCCATCCACAAGATGATCCGCAACCTGGAAAGCCAAGGAGTGGTCAGTAAAGCCCACTCACCCTTCAACAGCCCCATCTGGCCTGTGCGCAAGTCTGACGGGGAATGGAGATTGACTGTGGACTATCGTGGCTTGAATGAAGTGACTCCACCATTGAGTGCTGCCATGCCAGACATGCTGGAGCTCCAGTACGAGCTGGAGTCCAAGGCAGCAAAATGGTATGCCTCCATTGACATTCCCAATGCGTTTTTCTCCATCCCTCTGGCAGCGGAGTGCAGGCCTCAGTTCGCCTTCACCTGGAGGGGTGTGCAATATACCTGGAATCGGTTACCCCAGGGGTGGAGGCACAGCCCCACGATCTGCCATGGACTGATCCAGGCTGCACTGGAAAAGGGTGAGGCTCCAGAGCATCTCCAATACATCGATGACATCAATGTGTGGGGGAACACGGCAGCAGAAGTATTTGAGAAAGGAGAGAAGATCATCATGATCCTCCTGGAAGCCGGTTTTGCCATCAAGAAGAGCAAAGTCAAGAGACCTTCTCGAGAGATCCAGTTCTTGGGGGTAAAATGGCAAGATGGATGGCGCCAGATTCCCACGGAGGTCATCAATAAGATCACTGCGATGTCTCCGCCAACTAACAAAAAGGAAACGCAAGCTTTCCTAGGGGCCATAGGCTTTTGGAGGATGCACATTCCAGAGTACAGCCAGATTGTGAGCCCTCTCTACCTAGTCACCCGCAAGAAGAACGATTTTCACTGGGGCCCTGAACAGCAACAAGCGTTTGCCCAGATCAAGCAGGAGATCGCTCATGCGGTAGCGCTTGGCCCAGTAAGGACGGGACCAGAGGTGAAGAATGTGCTTTACTCTGCAGCAGGGAACAAAGGCTTGTCCTGGAGCCTTTGGCAGAAGGTGCCTGGAGAGACTCGAGGCCGACCGCTGGGATTCTGGAGCCGGAGTTACAGAGGGTCTGAAGCCAACTACACCCCCACAGAGAAGGAAATCTTGGCTGCCTATGAAGGAGTTCAAGCCGCCTCGGAGGTAATTGGCACTGAAGCACAACTCCTCCTGGCACCTCGACTACCAGTGCTGGGGTGGATGTTTAAAGGAAAGGCTCTCTCTACCCACCACGCCACCGATGCCACATGGAGTAAGTGGATCGCACTTATCACACAGCGCGCCCGCATTGGAAATCCGAACCGCCCTGGGATCCTGGAAATAATTACGAATTGGCCAGAAGGTGAGAGTTTTGGTCTCACTGATGAAGAGGAGCAAGAACAAGTGACCCGGGCTGAGGAGGCTCCACCATACAATCAACTGCTAGATGAAGAAAAGTGCTACGCCCTTTTCACTGACGGTTCCTGTCGCATCATAGGGATGAACCGGAAGTGGAAAGCAGCTGTGTGGAGCCCCACGCGACAGGTTGCAGAAGCCACTGAAGGAGAGGGTGGATCGAGCCAATTTGCTGAACTCAAAGCCGTTCAGCTAGCCCTGGACATTGCTGAGAGAGAAGTGGCCAAAGCTCTATCTCTACACCGATTCGTGGATGGTAGCCAATGCTCTATAGGGTTGGCTGGAAAGGTGGAAAAAGGCCAACTGGCAGCGTAGAGGAAAGCCAATCTGGGCAGCTGATGAATGGAAAAACATTGCCACTCGGGTAGAGAAGCTACCTGTAAAGGTCCGCCATGTAGATGCCCATGTCCCTAAAAGCCGAGCTAACGAAGAACACCAGAACAACAAGCAGGTAGATCACGCCGCAAAGATAGAAGTGGCACAGATAGATTTAGACTGGCAACACAAAGGGGAGCTGTTCCTAGCCCAATGGGCCCATGATGCCTCAGGCCACCAGGGCAGAGATGCCACCTATAAGTGGGCACGAGACCGAGGGGTGGACCTAACCATGGACAGTATCTCCCAGGTGATCCATGATTGTGAGACGTGCGCCGCGATCAAACAAGCCAAGCGAGTAAAGCCACTATGGTATGGCGGACGGTGGTCCAAATACAAGTATGGAGAGGCTTGGCAGATTGATTACATCACACTGCCCCAGACCCGCCAAGGCAAGCGCTACGTTCTCACAATGGTGGAAGCCACCACAGGATGGCTGGAGACCTACCCTGTGCCTCATGCCACTGCCCGGAACACCATCCTGGGCCTCGAAAAACAGGTTCTTTAGAGACATGGTACCCCAGAGGGAATTGAATCCAACAATGGGACTCATTTCAAAAATAGCCTTATAAACACCTGGGCTAGGGAACATGGCATCAAGTGGGTGTACCATATCCCTTATCATGCACCAGCAGCTGGGAAAGTTGAACGGTACAATGGCCTGCTCAAAACCACCTTGAAAGCACTGGGTGGGGGGACGTTCAAGAACTGGGAGACTAATTTAGCAAAGGCCACATGGTTAGTGAACACCCGAGGTTCCTCCAGCCGGGCCGGGCCTGCGCACTCTGACCCCTTGCGAACAACAGATGGAGATAAAGTTCCAGTAGTACACATGAGAGGTATGCTGGGAAAGACTGTTTGGGTTAACTCTGCCTCAAGTAAAGACAATCCCATCCGGGGGGTTGTCTTTGCTCAGGGACCGGGCTGCACCTGGTGGGTGATGCAAAGGGATGGAGAGACCCGATGCATACCTCACGGAGATCTTGTTTTAGGGTGAACTACTTATGACACTGCGCTTGTATCTGTATCTGCATGTATGTATATACCTCGAAAGTTTAAATTTGATGTAAGGTGTTTGCATGGAAAAAAAATTCGGGGTGGAGAATGTTGAAGGTTGGATCTAGTTCTTTTCCTCAGGAATTTTTCTCCCATGGGTTGCTAAGACACAAATGACTGGGTACTTAAGAGAAACAAAGCACAAGGCTAGAGCCTTTCTCCTTGGCAGGGTGGGGTAGAATTGCCCTTCATGGAAGCAGAGCCTGACAACTCGAGATTTGGAGAGACTGAAAAGCAAGGGCAGGGGGGAGGTCACGCTCTCTTGCTCTGGACCCTCGGAGCTGGACGGTCGGAGCTGCTGTCTGCTGAACCCACAGCGCCCTGAGAAGCTAGCGCGGAGCTGCCGGTCTGTCTGCTGTGAGTCTCTGCCCTCTGCCCCATCCGGAGCCGACCTGCCTGCCACCAGCCCGCTCTGAGTTTTCTCCGCTACATTGTAGTGGGGTTTTTCCCTACACGTGGAGACCCCTTACCGTCCCAGCTCCCTGTGTCCGGGGATCCTGCTGTGGCACTGACACCAGCTGCCCCTCCCGAGAGTCTGTGGAGCAAGGGCTCTCCTCCATCCCTCCGTGCTTCGGGCAGTCGCCATTCGCCGTGTGCTACCTGAGCTCACGCCGGAGTGCCCCCTGCAGCCACCGGGGAATCACCACACCCAGAGCGCCCCTGCAGGCTGTGACTGGAACTGCACCAAAAGGAAAAGGTGCCTGAAGCCGAGCAGGCTGCCACTAGGTTTCTGGTTCTGTTTGTTAGTCAACGTTATAGTTGTTATTTGTTATCCTTGTTTTAGATAGTAGTAAAAAACTGTTATTCCTATTCCCATATCTTTGCCTGAAAGCCTCTTGATTTCAAATTTATAATAATTCGGAGGGAGAGGGGTTACAGTTTCCCATTCCAAGGGAGGCTCCTGCCTTCCTTAACAGACACCTGTCCTTCAAACCAGGACAAGCTCTAAATATAGCTGTCTTTCATTTTCACCACTTTGAGTATCTCCAAATTATTTAATCAGACTGGATGCAGGAGAAACGAAGCCCCTGCAGCTCAGTCTTCACAGCTCTTCTCTTAATGTGCTATTATTTCTTCTAAGTACATCTCTTTCTATATTTTTTTTTCTTTTCCTGTCTTTATGGTCTCCTTGCATGTGGAATCAAGATCATAATGGATGCAAACCAGGCTTTCTTAATCTTTTTTTTTAGTTTGTTTTTTTTTTTAATTTGCTGCTGCCCTTTCATTGTCAGAGTTAAAATACTCACAGCACTTGTCTGCCGTGGATACTGTGACTTCAGTCCTTTAGCTCCCTAATTTTCACCAGGATGTGGAATTGCTCATGTTGGATTAGGTGCCATATAATCACAACCCTGCTTTGAGTGGTGCTTCTGGTAGCACAGAATTTATAGCCTAGAGTTTAAAACTAATACATTTCAAATTTGTGCACACTGATTAATCTTCGCTTCAAATATTTAACCTTTGATAACCTAGATTCCTTAAATTGTAAATTATTTAAAACAAAGATTTTAGGATCCATCACATTGTTTGCAAAGCTCATGGTAATGATGCTAAATAAGTAATACCAGAGTTTTCAATCAGGTTCTGTTATAGTGTAGAACACAATAAGGAAAGACATAATTAAGAGGTATTTTACCTGTCAGAAGAGCACAGGGCAAATGACTCTAGTGTATCTAGGTAAGCCTACAGCTTCCTCATGAGCGAAGTGGAGGGGCAGAAAATTCTGGTTTTGGAATAACTTGCATTAATATTGATGATTACAAAGCCAAGCATTCAAAATTCAGGAAATGGCAGAGTCCAGCTTGTTTATGGAGTTGTGGAACTTTCCTCTTGTGTGTATATTTATCCCCTTGTGTTAATGAAATGACACGTTGGTAACATTTTCCCAAGGAGGCTTAGTTTGTGCTGGTATTACATATATAGCAGGACTCCTGATTCCTGTCAAAACAAGAGGAGCTTGGATCAGAATGCAGTGGATGAAGAGTTTTACTTCTTGCAGGAACAGTTTCTAGAATTGACTGAAAGTCTAAAAATAAAATCAGAGAAGTGTTTTTTTTCAGTTTTCCAAGTGTAGTTTCCCATGGAGACTAGGTAATGTATGAAGGAAAGGTTCAGAATGCTTGAAGTTCAGCCTAGGTCACTGCAATAAAATGTGAGAAGGTTTTTTTAAGTGTTTGCATTTGGGGAAACTGCAGTGAGGAGATGCCAGAATGTGTGAGTTTTTTATTCACTTGTATGGCTGTGAGGGTTTTGTTGTTTAAGAGGCATCAATTAGCTTTAGCCTAGAAGTTACCTTTGAGTTTAAAAATAGGCAGAAACAGTGTTCTTATATGCTTGCTATAAATCCTGTTACATGAAAAATCTTTGTCATATGCTTGAAATCCTTTCATATTGTTTTAAAGGTCAGCAACCTATTTTTTCTTTTCTATAGCACTACATTCAGGGTGAAGTTTGGAGCAACCTGAAAAGTTGGGGGATTTTAAACTTGATCTTACATTTTCAATGTTTTCTAGTCAATGTTTTCTAGTCAATGTTTTCTAGTCCAACCTTTGCAGTGTGTCCTCTATTTTGAATCAATATATTGTCAAAGAGCTACTTTAAGACCTAATTTAAGAGCTGATTAGTTTAAGTATTAGTAACATTTTATAAAATTAGATCTTAAATGAAGAGTTGTCACTCAGATTACCCACGAGATGCTTAATTCTAAAATCACTTCTTAAAAGTTTAAATATTACTGGATCTTATTTGTATATAATAATCTATCATGGGGTATAAAACAACAGATAAGGATTTAAAGTTTGGTCATTTGACTTGTACTTTTACCAGCTGTTGCAGATTTCATGGTGAATGTTACCAAGTTTTGGGCAGAGTTCATGGTACTTGCTAGGAATGAGAGTGAGAACTGGAAGCATTTTCAGTTTTCTCTGATTGAAAGAATGACAGATTTGATTAAGTGATTTATTTAAGTGATTTTATTATACACTGTGTTTCTGGGATTCACACTGATTTTAGACTTATTTCTAATGCAATATGTATTTCTAATAATATTCAGAAGATGGCTACAGTTCACTATTAAATGTATTGAAGTTGATATTTTTCTGTTGTTCTTCGTTCAGGCTCCAGAATTTCCCGAGTTCACAGCTAAAGTTCAGGAAGCAATAAGTTCCTTGGGTGGCAGTGTTTTTCCTAAGCTCAACTGGAGCGCTCCAAGGGTAAGAATGCTGACTCCCAAAACTTGTAACAGGTCTTGTCATACAGAATGTTTTGTTTGTTTTCTCTCAATGCATTGGAAAGAAGAAGAGACTAGTGGTTCTGATGAAGGAGGATATCAGTGAAATGGTGGATTCTTTAATCTAAGTGGAATCCACCACTTCACTGGTATCTTATCTATCCCTAGATGGTGATGGCGCATTTTTAGGGAGGCTGATGCATGGCAGCACTGACTTTCTTACCTAAAACCCATATCCTGGTCACAGATAGTTGTGTGATGGGCAGGCTCTTCTTGTTCAGGATACTACTTGAAAACTTTGCCTTGGATAAAGATGAAAAGCCCCACAGTTTCAAAAAAAGGCAATAAACTTTCCTACAGTTAATTTTAGGTACTCTTAGCTATACTGTAAGGATGAGTGCACCCAAATATTGTTGTTTTGTGTTCTCAAGAGACAGTCAATGCTTATGTTCAATCAAGCATTCCAGGAAAGTTCCTGGAAGCAGGAAGGCAAAAACTTAGTTTTGCAAATGGATTTGCACTGCTTTCATCAGAGTATTCATAAGAAAAATTGTAACTATTGTGTCTCTTTTAACCACTAATGAAGTTTTCCTCAAAATAAAAAAATATTTTTCTGCATGTATTTCAAATGTTGCATAATATTTAGATAGACTTGCAGTTCCTCCTGCTAATAAAGGTGTATTTCAGGATAATCTCTGTTTCTTTAGGATGCCTACTGGATAGCAATGAACAGCTCTCTGAAATGTAAAGCTCTCAGTGACATCTTCCTCCTCTTCAAGAGTTCAGACTTCATAACTCATGACCTCACTCAGCCGTGAGTAGATTTCCAGCAGACAATCTTGTAGTTACACACCCAGAAAAAAACAAAAGCAAACCAGAAAGACATTAAAGTACCACATGCAAGCAGTGTGCTTTGACACTAGGGACTAAGACCATGTTTTTTTGAGTAGCTTTCCAGAACAAGTCATGCTCTATTCTCGAGATTTTTTGCCTTCTCAGCCCTCTTGGTGTTTATTTGTTGCTACTCTCCTTATTGTTGGCACTTCTTATGGTAATACAATGTGACTTTACCATGTCCTTTTTGTATATCAAAGCTGTTGAGGTTTGTGTGGTGGCTTGGAAGATGCCTGAGACTTCTGGTAACATATTTTCTAGAGCTTGTTCTGAACCTGAGTTCTTGTAGCTCTTGGACCAAATACGTTCCAGGTGACTAAGAGTAGCAATTACAGATAAAATTAAAAATATGATGTGCTTGGGGTTTATTTTTATCTGCTCACATGAAGGGAGTACTTAATTGTATAGGAACAGTTTCCTCCTGTAGTACCTGCATCTCACTGATTTATGTCAGTCATTTCTAAAATACAGCATTTTTCTGAAAGAAAATGAGATTACTGGAGTTGATATTTCTGTTACTATGGTTACTTTATTCCCCCCCCAGACAAGGAGAATTTCAAAGAAAACGGGCAATCCATGGCTTGATATCTGAGAGATTATTTTCCAGTAATTAGTCAATGCTTATTTACATTACTGGATTTTTTAGGAGACTCAGTCAACTGCAGAGCCATTGTTTCTAGGTGCCTGTCATAGGGTAATTGCTGTTAAAAATTCCCAGTGTAGAAAGAGGAGGTGGAGTCGGAAATGAGGTAGCCAGCATAAACTCCGCCTACCTAAAAAACTCATAAAACCAAGAAAGCACCTGAAGAAACCCTCTTTGAGGCTTCCAGTTTGCAGAAGAAAGACGCTGCTCTTCTCCCCTCCGCACCAACTGGGTAAGGTCTCTCCCAGACCACATGGTCTGGGAGCTACTAGCCCACATGGTGTGAGGGGGAGGGGGAGGGGAGAGAGAAAGAGAAAACTCAAGCTGCTTCATGTTTCTGTCCTTGGCTAAAGAACTTCGCCAGCTCTGTTTGCCTAGCCTGGGCCAGGCTGGTTTCCCCTCCTCTCCGCGGCACGGCCCAGCGAGAAGAGGGTTTGGGGTCGGGCCCCGTGGACCTCGGGAGCGCCCCGCCCGATTAGCCCCGCAGCAAACTCAGCACGGGAGAGAGACAGAGGGAGCTCAGACTGAGCCCCTCCCGCAGCTCGGCTGTGGCTTCGTTTACTCCTTGCAACTCTGCACAGGAGGGAGAAAGGACTTGAATTAAGCCCTCCCACAGCTCGGGTACAGCTTCTGCTGGGCGGCCCCCACGCACACTCCGGCACAGAAGGGGGCTTAAACCAGCCCCATGCAGCACGGACGCGGTCCCGCCGGGCCCTTGCGATTCAAACGCGGCTTAGATGGGAGGCCGCATGGACGAGTTCTTTTCTTTCAGTTCAGGCACGGACTTAACAACACTCAAACCACGCGGGCGAAAGCCACGTGACCATTGCCCAGCCGAAAGACAAATTAACTGTTTCTTTCTAATATCAGAATAAGACTTTAAAAACATTCATTTCTCCTCACACAGAAAGAGCATAAAAATAAAGGCACCTACAAAAGGTACAACATAGAGACTTTAAGTTAATGACTATAACTAAGCTTATTTTTCAAAGAAGGAAGAGATGAGGAGTGCTTCACTGCTGAAAGTTCTTTTGTAAAAACATGTTGATAAAGTTAGCTGTAATACACCCTGTAATATATGAATAATGGTCTAAAAGAGGTGAGAAAAAGGGAATATAATGTTCTAAGTTGTAAGCAGTAGACTGAGACTTTTGTGTATTAAGATTTTTCTTTCCTCGCCCCAGGAAAACAGTAGAAGGAGACTTGTGTTGCTGATGATAAAATAAGGGGATGTCGTTGTCACTGTAATAGAAACATTTGCTCTCAAAAAGAACACCTCAATGACCATCATATGTCCATTGGTAGTAGCCCTGGGAAAGCTACTGAAATGGGAAGGGGTCTAGAAAAGCAAATACCTCTCTTCAAAGAGAGAATTGCTTACTAGAAAGCTAATAACCATAGAAACTGTGTTTCCTATGGAGTCAACATGATAAAACAAAAGAAAGCTTCTCTCTCTACATAAATTAAGAAAACTGTGAAGTTCCAGAAGTGGTAGATTAACTATAAGTTGAAGTGCTACCTTTTGTATGGTCAACAAGAAAGAAAATAAGAAAGGTGGAGAGGGGAAAAGAGTGTTCTGAAAAGTTTAGTGTTGATGCCTAATTATTATTCCTGTTTTAAGTCTGTTAATAAAATTCCTTTTTGTATTCCTTAAAGTATAAGCCTGCTTTTGCCTACTATTAATCCTTATCTCACAACAAAATCAAATAATCTAAACTACAAAATTAATCTTCACACCTAATTTTGATCCCCAAACCTCTAAACCGCAACTGTGCCTTATAGGGGGTCAACAGGTACAAGTTTCATATCAAGTGGCTTATGTCATGATAAAAATTTTCTTTTTAAAGTGTGAAACCAGTTGCATTAATGCTGTGCAACTGCCTGCTTTTTTTATTCCTGCAACTCTAAAGATACTCTTTTCCCCCGGTTTTTGGAACATGAATAAAAAAAGGGCTGTTGGCAGCAAGGCTCTGAGTCCAATTCTGATGTTGGGTTTTACATCATGCCTAACCTGCAATGTCCGCAGGTGCTGGGGAAGAGACTAAGGAGAAGGCAAGAGGAAGAGGATATTGGAGTGATAAAACAGTTTGAAAAGTGTGTTGGGCTTGGGAAACAATTGTGAGTATTGAAAATTCATGATTCTGGAGTCACAGAGAATGAAAGGAATGGGGGAGATGACAAATCTATAGTTTACATGTCAGAGGTGAGTGAATTCTCAGAAGTGTTTGGTGCCTTCCCAAGGAGTTGCTTTTCATGTTTTCCCCTAATGAGAGGTGGGGTGTCTGGAGGGTGGGTTGCTCAGAGGGTTGAGCAGTAAAATTTTTCTTTCAATGGCTTTCAGGACTGATTCTTGTAGGTCTGAAAAAAACTCCACACTTTACATCACCCCATTGTGAATGTTAAATAAGATGGAATTTGTATTTACTGTCCTCATGTATAAAGAGGTCCAGCAAAAAGTTCCCAGAGCTCCTTGCAGAATTCCTGTTTGGTTAACTGTTTTCTAGTGAGTCTGGGAGACAAGCAAGTGCCACTGGATTTAGATGTGGCAGCTCTTTGTATGGTAGAATGAATTGGTTCAAGCACCTTCACTGATACTGAAATCAATGCATTTTCTGTCTGGTTTAATCTTGTATCAGTCACAGGCAGTGCCTCAGTTCTTCATTTTGCCCCCTGCAGTCAGCACTGGCCTGGTGGGAGGGAGAGGCAGTGAAGTCATTCTGGTGGCTGTGGTGTGAGGTTTCATGGTGTGGCTGTTGCCTTCAACCATCGGTGATTTCACCCTAAGTTCACACAAGAACAGCATTGGCTGAGCAGCCCATAGCAGGCGCACTCCTTCCTCCTGATCCTGCTGTGGGAGAATAACCTCTGGCAGAAAGGCAACACCTCAAATTCCACTGGGCCAGTCCATTTAGGCTCTTCTCCCAATGTGATAAGACCACCAAGATAACACAACTAAGGTGGTAAATAAGTCAAGCTTATGACATGATTGAGGAAAATCTCCTTGGTCTCCGTGTATATCTTGTAATTTATGAATATGTCATACTTGATTAAAGCATATATTATTGTCCAGTCTCTGCTTGGTATTTCTAAATTACAAAGTTATTTGTACAAAATGTTCCCAAGCAGTGCAATGATTATTGCTAAATCAGAACAGTGGTTGTCCTTAATTATGCTATTGATTAGCTGCCAGTTCACTAGTCCTTAGCAAGCAGAAATTAAAAATGTAGCTGGCATAAGAACCTGAAGTGCTGAACAAATGAAAATTACATACATAATGCATCCAAATCCCTTGGAAGGACTACTTGGAGGGAGGAGAAATGCACTATATTTCTACTTCGTCAGTAATACTCAGTATGGTCTAAAGGTTTCTTGCCCTGCATAAGTAACAGCTGAAATGCTGAATACCCTTTTTTTTTTTTTTTTTTTTTGTTGTTTTGTTTCCTGTTCAATTGCAATAACTTAAATATCTACTTCATGGGTCATAATATGGTAGATATGCTGCAGTGGCAATTTGTAGATCTGGGTTTTAATCTAGAAATTTAAGCCGGTGATGCAGGACTTAAGGCAAACCACTTTCTTTGCCTTTCTTCCTCTCCCATTTCCTGTCCGCCTCTAAACATTGTTTAGGTCAGAGAATGCCCTTGCTGAAATTCTCAACTGTCTCAAGTTCGAGAAAACTTCAACCAAAAAATATGGACTCAGTGCAAATTACTGAGTATGATTAAATTGCTTTGACTGTTTTAAAAGATCGGATTTTCTCATGATGTTGTCACTGGTTGAAAAGTTCAGACTAGTGAATTAACTTTCCTGCTTGTTAATTTTAAATAAATTAACAAAGACTTCAGAGCAATGTACTCATTAATGCATTTGATGTTGTTTCTGCTTCAAAGTCAGCATTGTATTTTACTTAGCTGAGTTCACAAAAAAATCTTGTGAGTGGTGTGATCTTAATTTTTCAGGCATTAATGTAGGCTTTCAGAAATTTAGTGTTGGGTATATGTGATAAAAAAATCCCTTTCTGTTATAAAAAAAATCCTTTTCTGTTAAGTGATTAAAACTCTTCTTTTGAGCAAAAAGCTCTGTATAGCCCTGATGGATGTTTTAGTATAGAACAGAGTTTTCTTCCTTATTGTTAGAATGTGTGGACTATGTTTTGTTAAAACATAATTGATTGCTCACCTTGAGACTGGTAGAAATATTAGCAGTAGTTCTAATGCCCCTGCATTCTGACAACATTTCTGATGCCAGACTTCATGCTTTTAATAATGAATTCCAAACTATAGGGAAATTTGAAAGTTTTTCTGAGATGTGGAGGGATAACAGCCTGTGTTCTCCTGACAGAACATAGGAGACAGTGTTGGAACATGAAGAATCTGCCTTGGCACTCCAATATCTTTTTGCAGGAACAGGAACGGTTAGTTTAGGTTTTAATATAAGCTGTTTCAAGGTAGGCAGTTCCACCCAAGAGGATGTAGAAAATGAGGCCTTTGATGACGATTTTTTTTTCTTGAGGTTTTACTCTCACCCCATTTTTCCTAGCAATTTACAGTGTAGTACAAGATTCTCTTTTGAGTGGTGCATGAATTTCCTATTTCTTTTAGTCCTCAAAGTTCCAGCAAGGTTTAATATTCAAGGAATAAAGTTCAAAGGCTGTTAAAAGCTTCTCCTTATATTTTTTTAATAAGGTTTTAAAATAAACTATGAGATAATTGCAGGGAAGTATCAGGTACAGAATGGATTTTACAATTCTCATCATATTCATAATAGTTCCTAATTATTTGCAGATGAGTTCATTACTTTCTTAGCAGGGTAGGTACTGGAGAAACTTGCAAACCTTACTAAATTGCTTTTTTCAGTGTTGAAAACTGACTTGCAATAATGGCTTTGTGTAGTGTGTCCTGTGGTCAAGTATTTGCATTTGGAGTTTGACATGGAGCTGCCACATACAAAGAGGTCTTTATCCTTCTGGTCTTGATGTCTGTGTGCAACTCTGTAAAAAAGCTGTTGACCACAACACAGCAAAAGAGTTTGATCCCTTCACTCACAGTATTCAAAATGACAGTTTTCAGAGGCCTCAGAAAATACAGCCCAGGCATGTCTCAGTTTGGGGTTCCTGACATCTTTCTGATTGTTCTTTCAAGTACGTCTAAACTTGAATAGGATGTGGGTTGAAGACACCCCACTTAGCATTGTGCCTCTAGAGATCAAAAGGCCATCTGTAATACACGAGTTCAGATGGGTCTCTGCAATAAATGCTAAAATAAGCTGGTAAAAACTACAAAATTGCAACCTCAGGTCACCCAAAATTTATTCCCCAAACAAAGGTGACCTTTTGTCAATGAAAACTCACAATACTATTTAGAAGGAAAATTAGATTACAAAAATGTGAGTTTATTTTTCTCTTATGCTGTGTTCACCCATTATTTCCTCATTTGTACTCAATCCTGTGTCATTAAGGCTCAAAAAAATTACCCTTACTGTGTCTTGCAGTATTTTTGCCTCTATTTGTCTTTTTGCCTGTTTGCTTGATTTGGCAGCAATACCTGCACAGTCTCTGGGGCTTGGGATGGCACCTGATTTCATTTTCTGATTTACAAGGAACATGGAACCATCCTTCCCCACATAGCTCTTACCCAAAATATTTGAGGGTGAGTTAGGGAATAATTTTGATTATTAGACTGTGTTTTTGACTGCTGGAAAAGGCTGTTACTGGAATGAAGCAGATTGCAGGTACCCTGATCTCAGATATGGAGTCTGTGAGAGGTAATACAGCTCCTTGTGCGCAGGCACTGTAAAACGCTGTGTGCTGGACTTCAGCTGCCTTTATAGATAGAGTTTATTATTGGCTTTGTGTGTGGGGAAGATATTTTCTTTAGCATGATAGGCATATACTCTAGTAAGGGAGGATTTTGAGTCTAGCTCATGGGTTTGTTTCTGTTGTCTTGACAGATCTTAAATTGCGGGGAATCTAAACTGTAGTTGAAGGATGTTATCTGTTTACACAGGCTTACAGATCTATATATGATGTGTTTGATCACTGTTCTTTTGGAAAGCCTGCCTGTATTGCCCTACTTTTCCGTGTGTTGTGGATATTAAAGTCTAAACTAAAATGTGTGAAGTATATTTCTGCTGGCAGCATACAGAATGAACTCTTACGATAGCTCTTCACTTCAAACCGAAGGCTGGGCAGCCATGTCTTACAAATGCAATGTTTATGTGAGACTTTTGGGTTGCTGAATGAAGTTCACTGCCAAAAGGAGATCCTATAAATATTGCATTTAGGACTATTGCTCAGCAGTGACCCTTAACATAGTTCTGTGCTTCCAAGTAATTTGTTGCCAGTAAGGTCAGGGAGTAGAATTGAAAGAAAAACACGTTCTTCTGTGAATACCTTTTGAAAGTTACAGAATCTATTGCAAGGTTCACTGTAAAATGACAAAAAGGTACATGGAAGTTGACTTGGCTTATAACTGCCTCCATTCTTGCTAGTTCCTGAAAGGAGACCTATAGAGTCAGCTACTCACAAGGGACAAAACCTTGACATCTGCTTGCATTTGTGGAAATAGTTTTGTTTATTCCCACTCTCAAGAGATTTGTAAGAGTATTTCTTAAGGCTCTTAATTTAGAAAGATACCATGCTATGGAATCAGAAGTGCCGAGCAGCAGCGCTGTTTTGCATCCTTTATTCATGGAAATGAACTGCTGTAAGGCATGATGATGTGTCTCTGTTGTGTGATTTGGGAAGTTAAACATTAAAAGTACTTGGGAAAACATGCTGCAGTGAAACTGGATTAGATTGCTCAAGTTTATTGGGTTTTTTGAGAATTCAGTTATGCCAACATAACAATACAAAGGGGAAAGGAGCAGCACTGTTGATTCAAACAGAAATAAATCAACAGTGAATAAACACTGACATTTTGGACACATCCCTGTCCAGATTTAAGTGCTTCCAAATTGCACTCCAAATAGAAGAGGTGATGATTCTGATTTTTCCCCATGATAATTGTCAAAAGGAGGGCTGTTATTATGTATTGCATTTACTTGCTTTGTACATATTGGAAATAATTTAACAGTAATTCTTATGTTTCATACTTTGGGGTTATTTTTCTCACTATGGATAAAATCTTACATGTAAAGCAGATTTTGAAGCCTGTGCCTTACTTTTCCAGATTTATTCACTGTACTGATGATTCCCCTGATCCTTCCTTGAACTACGAGGTAGGACTCCTTGCGTGATTTCTAAGTAATTTTAAAGAATTGCTCACAAGCTGGGTGACATTTGTGCTTGGGTTTCTGTCCATAAAATGTGTTAAGTTTGTTTTATTTGTGTTGCATTTGATATGAAGGGAAGTCTGGTTCAACACCACAGGTCATAAGAAGTTCATTTAATTGCAGATCAGGTGGGCTGAAGTGCAGGCTTGAGAAGCTTCCTTGCCATGTCCTCTCATGTCTGTCAGGTTTTGACAGGAAGGACAAGTTCAGTAGCTCAAAGTCAGATATTCTTGATGGCGAGCTGCTTGTGAATATCACACTGAGGTTACCAAGGGTGAGGCTTGCTGCAGTGGCTTGGGACATCCTGAACTGGTCTGTCACATCTTGTTTCCTATGTTTGGTACCAGATCAAAATGTTCAGCTAGAGATGCGTTAAACTGCTAATGTGGAGCTACTGCTCTTATGGTAACATCGAGTCATCTCTCTAATAATAGTTTTTATGTAAATATAACATTTGTCATCATGCTGTAGGCTTAAAGGGCTTTTCAAAAGTGAATGAACCTTGATTTATTTTAAAGCACTATCAAGTGTGCTTTAAAGATACAGAACATCTAAAAGTTGGAACAGAGAGTTTCATGTTTACACTGGAGTTAGGAATGTCATCTCTGGTTACTGAAGCTTTCTGCTGCAGTTTAAAGAGTTTGGGAGTTTCCAGCCTCCAGTAGCAGTATCAGGGGCCTTCAAAAACATGGATCCTTCTGAATATCTCAGCTTAGGAAATGCAGAAACTTGAGAAGGTGCCAGAGAGATGCTTTAATTCCCAGGCAGTCTGTCCTATTGACTATAATAGTTTGCCTTCTATTTCTATCCCGTGACCTTATTTTAACTGGTTTGTGCCTTCAAAGGCATCACAGAATTCTGCTTGAGTGTGTACCAGAATAGAGGTTGATTTGGATAAATTTAATTCTGCTCATCAGCTCCTTTGACTAGGGAGCAACTTTCTGCCAATTCCATGACAGATTTGTTGTGTTGTACAGCAGGGTTTTTATTTTCCATGCTTTATCATTAATGTAACTTGGAAGTTGTTTCATAAATTATTTCAGTTATAAATACTGTACAAAGTGGAAGAGCATAAGATAATTAAGGTGGAAAGGGGCCCCAGGAGGTCTCTAGTCCATCCTCATGCTCAAAGCTGGGTAAGGAATGAGATCATATTGTCTTGCTTGGCATTACATAAAATCTGGTCTGAAAGCCTCAGTGGGTGGACGCTGCACAATCTCTGTAAGGGAGCTCTTCCAGTGCTTGACAGTCCTCATGGTTTCTTACATCCAATCTGAACCTTTCTGCTTTAAGCTAAATTAGGCTATATGGTCTTTAGAGATGCCATCCAACTGAAAGCATTCTGTAATTCTCTGAAATTAATATTAAATCTAATTGCTTTGAAATATTTCCAAAGATGATTATGTGAACTGCAGATTTAAAGTTGTTTTGTTTTCTAGTATCAGTGGTCATCAGTACAGCAAAACTGTAGCTCTAAAAGGCAGACTTGTTGACAAAAGGATGCTGTTACTTTTCTGAAACAATGCTTTGTCACTTGTTTTTCCTCCACAGCTTGTTCTTCGCAAATGGTGTGAACTAATCCCTGGTGCAGAATTCAGATGCTTTGTCAAGGAAAACAAGCTTTTAGGTAAGGGGTTTCTTAAAAGCAAAATTATTGGATAAAGTTTTGAGGAGTTTCTCCGATTCCTTAAATGAGAGCTAAATCTGAAGAGAGTTCTTTCTTTTCACACCTCATTTCTGAAATTAATGGTTTCTTCTTTCTGTAATTTAAAATGTGGTTTGCCACGTCTCACTTTCCATTGTATTTGAAAGCCTGACAGCACAACATGTTCACCATTACAGTGGGAATATTCTTAATTTAATTGTTAATTCAGAAACTTCACCCAAAGGCAGTTTTGTGAGTGATTCTTTTACATTCTGGAGCAAATTGCATAATCTCCAACTTGCAGAATGAATACAGAGGCAGTTGTGTGTTGTGCTGCAAATACATGACCCCGTGTGGATATTATATTCAGAAAACTGGGAAGGTCAGAACATCTCCACAGGTGTAGGAGGTGTCTTGAGTTCATATTAAATTCAATGTAGCTTAGTTAGAACCTGTTTTTTTGTTACTCAGCTGCAGAATGCTAAATGTAAAACATTTCCAGTGGCACTGAAGAGCCAGGGTATCCATCCACAGCATGCACAGAGCTGGTGGGTGCATTGGGAGACCTCTGGCAGCTGGAGAACAGGCATATTGTGCTAGAGCATGTGTTGTAGGCAGCTGAGTAGGGTAAATTTAGGGTAATTTAGGGTAAATTTAGCTCAGTTTTACTCCTCTGGTTGTGTTGAGTATTCTCTGCTGACTACAGCAGGAAATGAGATACCCAGTGCACATACAGGTGCTTGAATTGAGGGGTTTAATTTCAGGCTAAGTTTAGTTTCAGGAGTTTGGTTTTGGTGTGGTCTATCATGAAATCTTTAGAGATGAACAGAAACTCAAATAGCACAGGATTAGTGCACATTTGTTCTGAACAAGGTTGAATCATTCTGCCTGAACTCTTCTAACAAGGAAGTGTTATAAGCAGTGATGGAGCAAATCCAGACTCTACAGGAAGAAAGGTGATTTTTATTTTTTGCTTTAAGATTAAACCAGGTTTGCTGACTTTGCCCCTCTCATGCCTCCATATCCACAAGTGGTCTGTCCAGGGTTCCTTGGGATGATCTGGAAGGCCAGGGATATTGGCTGTGTAGTTCTCCCTGTTTCTCCTGTCTTAGCATGGTGAGTGTGGGCTTGTTTTGGCTGTGCCTTTTCGTACCTGTTGGGAGCTGTCAGCAATTTGTTGCTCTATCCAGTCCCACCTTGTGAACCTTTAGGGACACATTCTCTGTTCTTCATTTCCTGATTTGGGTTTCCTATGGAGCTGCACACAGATATTTGAGCTGTGCTAATCCATGTCCTAAGCCCTTTTATTTGGCTGTTCCTTCTGGTATTCCTATGCTCATCTTCCCATTTTCTCTCTGTTTATGCCAACTGCAAGTGTATTACAGCTCTCTGTAACAGAGTTTATCTTCCTAATAGCAGAGATTTCCCATTAAGTCTGTATTGCTTAATGGCTCCTGACAGAGCTTTTTGAAGGGAGAAGACCTGAACCCTGTGCTGTTCTGTGATGCTGGAACACCACAACTGCCAGAGATACACATTGCTGTAATAATCTCTGAAACATTTGAATGTAGATTTATTATAGAATATATATATATATTTACTTTCAAATGCCTCAAAGCTTTTGTACTCTGGCTAATTAAGCACTCTGCATTTCATGACCAGGTTTTGAAACCTAGTAGATCTGCCACTATGGGATATTTTTTTAGCTAGCATTCCAGCTGGATTTCTGAAGATAGTTCCAAGATTTTTCACAATATGTTCCCATACTCTCAAGATTAATAAACCTGTCAGTCAAACTAAGAAGTGATACTTGCAGTATAGTGAATGATTTTCCAGTTACACATCTGCATCCCCTGAGATGCCATCATCTTTTGGCTTTTGTTTTTTAGACTCAAGTTAAGCTTTGCAGTGGTATTAAAAATTCAAAGTTCCACTGACATCATTAACTTTTTATATGAACTTTTTAAAAAAGAGCACATCTTTGGAGGTAGTCAGCATTGTCTTACAGTAAAACCCTGTGCTTTGTATATGGTTAAAACACCAAACTGACGTCACTGATACATCTTCCTTGGGGAATTCTGTCTCTTGTGTGTAAATAGCTTGAATTACTCATTCTGCAGTGATGGGGCAGGTCTTGGATTTGACATTTGTCAAGCAGGGTATTGCAATGTTTTATGTTAACACATCCTGTATGAGAACTCTTGTCACTCAAGATGCATGCAAGTGTATAATGCTGTTGATGTCATTTTAAACCATTGTCTTGTAGACAGATGTATGAAATGAAGAACTTGTAGGAGGAATAGTTTGTCTGCATAGGCAAGAAAGCCCTTAAGGGACCAAATGGGAGCAGTGAGGTACTGGCCTGCATGCCATCCCACTGATTTGGGGGTTTAGGGTTTCACCTGTAGTGCCTTATCAAACAGGCTCATGTTATTCCACACTTAAAAAAAATCAATTAAATGAGAATCTGTGGTATCCAAGGATCTATCATCTTTGCTAATGTGCAAGCTTAGCCTCCACCCCTGGCATTTCATTGTTCCAAATTGTGGTCCCTAAATCTGATGTGCAGAACAAGGTTTTTGACCAGAGTAACCAAAGGGAGTAAAACTGAAAGGAAAAGATGGGAGCTGGAAACTTAAACACCGGCAAAGTTTCCTCCTGAAATTCACTTTAAAAAGGTGAATGTACATGTACATATAAAGTGAGGTTCACAAAATGTAGGACAGAGCTGTTCAAGGAAGAGATTCCTAATGGAAGTACTTTAGGTATAGCAGAATAAAGCCAAACAGTAAGTCTGTGATAATGGTAGAAACTTGGGAAAACCCCATATTCTGTGTCTGATAACTGCATTTTTTCTGGTTGGGTTTTTTGCATGCCTAGAGCTCTTTATGAATATAATTAACTGAAATTATTGACAGGTATATCACAGAGGGACTACACCCAGTACTACGGTCATATCTCTAAGCAACACGAGGAGATCTGTAGATCCATACAGGAGTTTTTCAAGAAACACATACAGTATAAGTTCTTGGATGAAGACTGTAAGTATCTTGAGGGTATCTGGGTGTGCATCTCTCTCTTCATTGCTCTTGCTTTCACAGGGCTTGGTTCTCTTTAGCTTGGGAGAGTCTGAAAGCTCTTGTGGCTACAGAACGTGGAGCAGCAAAGTTTTGGAATTACATTGGCAACAAAAAAACCCTGAAAGAATAGGCTGGAACTCTTCAAGAAAACACAACAAATGAGTGAAAGATCCCTTCAGAAGGTGTAATAACTTTTTTTTAAGGCTTTTTCCCCTTATACTTGAAAATTATTTTTATACCAGAAAAGTGAGGTAGGAGATCCTTGACAAAAGGCATTCAGTAGTGAGAAGAATACTTGTTTATAAAGATATTGTCAGATGTTTGCTGCGTTATTGGTGTGTTCCTTGAATGAAGCATTTTTAAGTTTCTTTTCAAGAAGCTTTAATTATCTCTCTTAGAATATCAATGCACACCAGGTTAGGTGCAGAAACCTTTGAATAAAGGCCACAACACTTGATACATCTAAGCAGCCCAAGTAAATTGTCTTGTTATTTAAATGTGAAGTCCTTTGCAAATTTGATTTGAAATAGTTTTCTAACATGGTTTAGTGAGAATTGAATGGTGTTGCATTGTGATAGGTGATCAATTGTGGTGAAAAACATGATGAAGAAATTTAAATTAGGTCTGACCTGGACCAAACCTCAGCTTAGTAAAATCCATAAACATAAGAATTTTCTGGCAGTTTTATTGTCATCTCTAAAGCTTTGAAAATTCAACCTTTAGGTGGGTTTTTAACATTATGAATTGTTTTACTGAGACACCAGAGCAGTCAAATAGATTTGTCCTCTTTGACTGTCTGAAAAAGGTACCTTCAAGTGCCAGTCTGTTATATTGAAATTCTTAATAATTTGACTCTGCAAAGCTGCTTTGTTTCAGTCCAGAGAAGTTCTCATGGACTGCTGCTTGGAGAACACCAGTGGAATCAGTACACTAATTTAATAAGTCCATAGCCCTACATTTTGAAGTAAGATCAGTCATGTAGATCAGGCATTCTGATTACTGCCTTTTAATTTTCTTCTGTGTTCCAATGTAGTTTCAGCTGGTATGTAATCAACTGATAGATAAGAATTCAGGGCTCTATTTTTGGAAATTGATGCCTAGATTTAGGCTCTGAAACTGCTGTCTGGTGAACTGAAAGGTCTGAAATGTCATCTTATGTAAAAGATGCCATCTGAGTTGCCTTGAGGGAAAAGGAGGTTTCAGGGCAACCTTCTGGGATGAAGGTTTGTTAACCTTTTATTCTTAGGCACTAAATTCTGGTCCATCTTCAGAGAAATGCCATGCAGAAAATGTTTTCTGGGTTTTTGTGGGTGGGTTTTTTTTTTTTTTTACCACATTGCATTTATCCCCCATCATCTCCCTTGATCCACTGCCCGGTAGCATATGTGTTGTTAACAATAAAAACCTGGGTTTGCTTGTTTGTTTGCTTTTAGAAGGAAAGGTATTACAGCTTTTTTCCTGACTTCTTGTTTCATTGGGGATTTTGGTGCCATTTGCTCTGCTTTTTCCAGTTGGTCTGGTAGCATCTCCAGATGGAAGAGTTGAGTCAGAGCAGCTGAAGCATTGCAGAGTCAGAGCAGTAGGATAACAGATGGGTGAATGCATTATAAATACTTCTAAATTATGTTAGAAGCCTCTAAATACCTTTGATGAGAGCCCAGTAAGAGCAGTGCTCTGGAGGTGTTGATACTGCAGAGCTGGGCCTTGTCTTTCCCTCTGTTTAGAGCAGTTTCTGGTGAGATTTCACTACAGTCTCACTGGCACAGGACACTCCTGCTCTGAATTGATCCCTAAGGAGAGGGAACAGTTCAGGTTTTCTTCTTCTTCAGTGTTTATGAGTGTCCTGAACCAGTCATCAGGGTGCAGTCCATCTGAATTCCAGCTGTGTGAATCCCAATAAATACCATGAACCTCAGTGCTTCCAAGGGCTTGCTTTAGACTGACAGCCTCACTATAGATACCCTCAGATGCAAGGGATATCTTTGGGATGTGACTAATGAGGGGATGTGGTGCAGGCACTGAGTTTAGTTGAACAGCTGGAGAAGAAATCCTGGGGTTCCTGTATGTGGCCGATGGAGTGGGCTGGCCAGCTGCCCACCAAGGTTTTGGACAGCAGCCCGACGGCGGCTACAAGCGAGTGTCCCTGACCAAAGCAGGTTCATTGCTGTCGGGCCCTTACGTCCCTTGCCGCAGGCCATGCCTCCCTTTAGGGTAGACACTGTATCCAAAGAGCCAGAGTATAGCGGGAGGGATCTTTTGCCCAGGAATAATAGAGACACTGTAACGCTGGGTTGACAGCTCTCTAGGCATCCAGGTGAAAGACCTGGAGCTCACCGTGCATCAGACTTTTATTGAGGGAAACATATCCAATCACTGACAGGCTCAGGGGAGGAACCAGGGAGGGATCAGGGGACAGGAACCAACTGGGAAGGGAAGGGGGAGGAGAGGAGGAGACTGACAAGGGGATAACACAATCAACTACTGAGTAACAGAGAACTTTCTGGAACCTAAAGATGATAGGAGAGTGGCAGGAGGCTGGACAAGTGGGGACAGGGTAGCCAGCCCCCGGGAAGCTCGGCCCATCTACAGGGCAAACCACTTAGGGCTCTACCCCAGGGGAGTTCCTAGCCCCGAGCTTCCTAGCGGGGGGGAAGGGTTTTTGGGGGGCTTGGACCATCGCAACACCTGTAACCCCCGTCTGCATTGATGACTGGCTCAACCACTGAGGGCTTGTCTTCCTGGGAGAGTGGAGCACTTAATCCTGGAGTGACTTTGACACTGACGCAACCGAGCCTGTGCAAAAGCTGTGTGGATTTTTAGGCTGTGTGGTAAAAATCAGCTACGTGACTGGG
The DNA here is from genome assembly GCA_034509425.1 of Eopsaltria australis. Classification (NCBI taxonomy): domain Eukaryota; kingdom Metazoa; phylum Chordata; class Aves; order Passeriformes; family Petroicidae; genus Eopsaltria; species Eopsaltria australis. Next base: position 28,762 of record JAVTVJ010001712.1, on the reverse strand, counting down.
TTTGGCTTTGTGGAGTTGTGGTTTGCCCTTAGCCTGGCCAACTTGACATGAAATGTCAGATTAAGCTTTACATGCATGGATGTGATCAGTCAACATCCCTGTTCCTGACAGGCAGCTTCCTGAGACTCAAGTGTTCTGCAGTCATATCCTGAGTTTAGTTTATCCACATGTATTGAGAAATGTCTTAGCTGAAATATTCCCTTATTAGTGAAGGAAGTAACAATACAGCATTTGTCTGAGGCTTTTCTAAATTTTTTTTTCTTCTCCTTTTCTTCCTGCTAAATTGGTACAACTTTTGCATGTAGCCATGCCTGAGTGCTTCCCTGTTGATTTCCCTTGCTCAATAGAAAGACAACTCAAAGGTTTGTTTAACCATACAGAACAGAAGTTGATGGAAAGCTGCACATAGAGTCATGTTTAATTAAGCCGAGGGGAGGAACAGCAGTGGAGGCAGGCAAGGCAGCTTTGAGTCAGTCACTGAGTTGCAAGGGGATTGTTTGAAGGAGTTGTTGCTATAAATTAGGTGTGCTGTGTCTGCTCTGGGTGACATCAAACACGGCCATTTCACTGCCACCGACCCCTTTGTTCCTACAACCTGTTTGTCTTGTTAGCTGCTGAAATCCTAATGTCTGTGGAGCAGGAACTTTCTCTTATTAAATGTTTGTGCAATGTCCAACACAATGGAGTCTTGATCCTTCCCTGAAGTGTCTCTGTTCACTGTAAACAAAACAGCAGTAATGTCAAAGATAAGCTGTCTGTGCTAAGAGTTTATCAAATACTCTTCATTGGGGGAAAAATCAACAGAAGAAACCAGCATTAAATGGAAAAACCCAGCAGCTGATTTCCCAGTTCATTAACAGGACTTCTTGAAACATTTCAGCTCCCTCTTAGAAATGTACCCAATTCTGGCTTGCAGCTATTTAGACATATTGACTTTGCAGATTGTGCTGTGTACACAAGTATGTATTCAGATTTAGACATCTTCTATGAAATGATCTATCTTTTGCAATTAATTTTTTTTCTCCTTTTCAGTTGTTTTTGATGTGTACAGAGACAGCAGGGTAAGTGAACAATAGGTATATAACTGTTTCTTCTGTGAAAACTTGAATTGCTACAAAGATCAAGCGAGTAATACCTTTGTCTTCCTAGAAGTGGTCCTGAAAAAAAAAAACCAACCAAGCTAAAAACCAACCAAACAAAAAAATCCCACCAAAGTAAAAACCCCAACCAAACAAAAAAAACACCAAGCAAAACCCCAAAACCTACTCGATGTCATTTTGTTCCACAGGTCTTTTTCTATGTTAAACACTGTCTACAGTAGGAGAATAATAGGATTAGAGATGTAAATATGTCTGTGCCAGTGATGTCATTAGTTAATATCTTCCAGAGAAGTTGTCTGTCCTGAAGCACAGAACTTCGGCTTCACCTGCAATTTTCTCATTTCTGTGAATCTACAAAACTCAACTTAGTTTTTGTTATGACATGGAGAGTCCTTGCTGCAGTAATTTAGAGTAGAGTAGACTATTTCAGTTGGAAGGGACCTAGAATCATCATCAAGTCCTACTGCTTGACCAATTCAGGGCTGACTGAAAATTAAAGCATGTTATTATGAATGATGTTCCCAGGCACATGGTGGGATTCGTGGGGCTGTCCTGTGCAGGGCCAGGAGCTGGACTCAGTGGCCTTGTGGTCCCTTTCAACTCAGGATATTCCGTGAGTCTTTCATTAAGGGCATGGTCCAAATATGTTTCAAACACACGAAGAGCTTTGGGGCATTTTCTTTTAAGACAGATATTTCCTTGGGCTTTATTGGCTTTATTTTTTTTTTTTCCACGTGTGTTTTTTCACTACAGCATTTGAACTCGTCAAAACTTATCCTTAATATTTCTTCAGATTATCCTTGTGAGATTGGAAAATGGTTCTTATCTGGAAGTCTAGGATAGGCAGGGATAATTGTCAAAAGAGGATATGAATGTGATGTGTCCAGTTTGTGACAGATGGAAGCCAGTTTTTTCTTTTTCAGCTACTCCAGACTCCAGTTGTGGTTCTGAGAGTTGGGCAGATCAGAACCCTGAATACCCTGATGGAGATGGAGTTGGGGAGAAATACCCTACATCAACTATTTAAAAGACATGTAGATGTAGTGCTTAGGGTGTGGTTTAGTGGTGAACAGAAGGTGCTAAGGGTTGGACTTGATCTTAAAGGACTGGTCAACCTAAACAATTCTATGAACTTCAGGTGCCAATATCAGAGTTAATCACCTTCTCCTAGTGTGAGTGGAGAGAAATATTTGGTCAGATGAATTGTGCTTGAAAGGCTCACGTGTTGTTTTAAAAGCAACCACAACCAAAAATGCATTATGTATCCTTAAATCTCAAAACCTGATTTAGGGAATCACAACCTGATTTTGAGAATCACTTCATGAAAAGTAAGGGTTTAGATTATGTTTTTTTCCAAATCTTAAACCAGAAATGCAAAATCGATGTCTACATATTTTAGTTATTTATGTTTGAGTCTCACTGTTTGACTTGTTTAGAGTTAATGTGGTTGGAGAAACTCTTTATATTAGAGTTGAGTGTATTGGGAGTAGGTCCTGATTCTCATTTTGAATGTTGCTGAATGGTTTTGTAATTGTGTAAGAGTAAATCATGCCATAGTTTACAAAACAGGAATGTGTCTCATGTGGAAAACAATGACTGTACCGTTTCTCAGCCCAACTTTTAATGTAGGTAGCTAAAATGAGGCTATGGGCTAGAGCAGCCATACTGTAATGGAAATTACCTGCCCAGGCTCAGATCTACAGATGTGAGGATGCTGTCAGGGAAAATGAGGAGCAGCACTTGAGCATTGAACCAGATTCTGCCGTTGAGTGCTCTGCCTCTTAGCTGAGGCATGAAGACATTATTTAAGTAAAAGGTTTCAGCCTGTGGGATCTCAAATGAGCAGTGTTTCTTCATCTGTCAAGATAAAATATATCTGTTTGTAGATTTCTCTCGGTGCCTTCTACCCTCAGGTCTTTTAAACTGCCAGATAGCCCTTTGTGTGTCAGATGCTCCTCCTCTCACACTAACGATTGTGGTTTGTTATTCATCGCTCCCGTGGCGTGTGAGTTACAGGCAGCAAAAGAATATTGTGAGCATGATTAATTTCCAGAGCCCGTGCTCCTCATCAGGCTGGTTGCACAGCAACCTCACCTACAGAAGGAGAGAAATGTTCACTGTTTGCTTGTTTTAAATCCTTTCAACTCTGAATATTCAGCTTGGAGAAGCAGGTTGTTGTTTGATATGGTTGTGAATGACAGCAGTCCCCTCCCCATGCTCACTTTAGTTGCTTTAGAGACTGTCTGGAGTTGGCTGCCACAGGTCTTGCTCGCTGAGTTGGAGGTGGGGGTTCTCAAAAGCCTGAGAGTCAGCTCTGCTGTTGCTCTGTGCTGTCTCCCAGGTGTCAACAGCAAACCAAGTTCAAGACAAGTCACTGTGGTAAGACAGAGCAATGCAGGGAGTGGCTCCACCACTGCTGGCCTGCAGCTCTTGTTAAGGAGCAGACCTGTGCTTGTTTCTGTGCCTTGTGATCATTGTCACTGTGCAAAAAGGTGCAGCTGGAGTTAGAGAGATGCAACAGTTCAGTTTGCATTTTATCTGTCTTTAACTTCCTTTAAACAACAGGCTCTGTCATGGGCACTTCCTTTCAGCGCCCTGCTGCTTAATGCCTTAGTAAAACAAAGCATGAAGCTGACAGGGTGTGGTAAATCTACTGACTTCTTTTAGGATGAGAAAAAAACACCATGTGGTACAAGTTGGGGGATTTTTCCCCCTCCACTTACGTACAACTTTTTTTTCCTGGCTTGTGCATTTGTGTGCTTCCATATGACAAAGATTACTAATAGCAGGCAGAAAATAGCAGATAAATAGCCTTACTACTGCTTTTTAGATACACAGGGCAAGTAATCTGAAACTGTATTTAAATCATGACATTGCATGTAAGACTTGAGAGAGAATTTAATCTTAAGAAAAGGGAGTTTGGTTACTGACCCAGGGTTATATACACTCCTTTTAATGAGCTCTGAAAAGAGATATTTCATATGTTTTGCCACTTCTCATCAATTTGCAGCTAGCAAAGCTCAGTGCAGATTTAAGACCATCTCAAGGAAACAGCTGTTGCTGTAGATGGTGCACTGCTGTCTGCAGGGGTGGAGAAACTGCTGGGTGCTCACAAAAAAACATGTCTCTTTTAGTAGTCTCAAAATCAATTTTCAGTTTTTTCCAAGGTACATTTATTCTCTAGAGAAATGATCTTAATGTTCCTGTGAAAAAGCTGAGCTGGATGCATTTGGGGTGAAGAGGAATTTTTGTGAAAGCCTTTCACAGGGAAGTATTAGGTAAAAATGTTTCTGATTCAAGGAAAGATTCTCTGAACTTCTGAATGAACTTTGCCAACCATTGCTTCTGTCTGTGATTAAATTCGTTCATTAGCTTGTTTTTCTAGAGTGATAGAATGAATCTAAACCCACAGATTACTCCTCGTGCTGCCTTGGAGCTAACAAGACACCCCCATTAGCAGAAGTAACACATTGCTTATATTGAAAATCTGTGACAGCCTTTTGAAGAGGACCAGAGATGGGAAATGACAACAGAGTTTGCCCTGTTGGCTCTCTGCTCTGATGGTGCCAATATTAGTGCAGAGGTGCTGCAACTTAACCATGCAGATCTGGGCTTGTTCACCCTTCCAGAACAAATAAGATACCACTCACTGGTCTGTGTACCCCAATTTGCAGTTTCTTTTCTATCTGTCTGGTTTCAGCACTGTTGTTTTTGTGTCTTGGCTTCTCAAAATGAGCTCTCTGAGAGCTGTACCCCTTGGACCTGCCCTGGGACAGACACCTGTGAAAGCCTGTGTGCAACCACAGCTCCCTGCTGGGGTGCTGGCCCAGCTCCAGTTTACAAGTCATAACCGCTGGTTTCATCTCTGCTGGGACTCCCCACACCTGCACGAGGAGCTGGCTGGGGATGGTAACAGAGCCACCAGAGCATTTCTGCCCTATCTCACAGGTTTCCATCATTTGCAGTCCCACAGTGTGTCAGTGCCCGTGGGATAGCTCAGGGGGCATGGGTGGGAGAGGCAGTCTCCATGTCACTCTCTGCCGATGCTTCAAATGCATCTTTGTGAGTTAGAAACCAGATGGCTGGAGTGTAAATAATTGAATGTATTTGCTGTTTGTATCAAGATAGGGAAGATCTTTTAAAGAAAGTAGATCCTTCAGAATTGAAGGAAAAGAGGAGAAAGCAAAATGAATGTTTAGTAGCTACACAGTCTTCAGGTTTGTTTTCCAGTTCCAGTTGATCTTTGTAATAAACACATCAGCCCTGCTTATGTTACTGCAACATTTTCCTTCCCTATTTGATAGAACCAATTTCATCCAGATGTAATACTGGTTTTGCAAATTTTTACTACCAGCTGTAGTCATATTTCCTTATAATTTATTGCAATGTTTTGTTTTATTAGAATAGTTGGTACTTCCTTGGGCAAGAGAAGATGGCCCTATGCTGGGAGTTGTATCTTGACGTGACTCAAGGAACACAAACTATTTCTTCCTCCCACACACACCTCTGTTACTTCTAATATGTCTTGTTAGTCTCTGCTTTCATTTTTCAGTTGTAAAACAGTTGTGCTGTTGTGCACACAACCATAATTGTTTGGAACGCAGACATATTAAATATGAGGTAGAATCTAGTGTGGACTACTAGTAATGGCTATAGTAGAAATGCCTTTAAGTTATTCTTTATTTATCTATATCTGTACAGCATCTCTGAGCTTTCATGAGCTCCACTAGTATTTTGCAGACCCTGCTCTCTGTTTTTAGGGTCCCTTTTAAGTCTAAGAACAGCAGTTTTTGTTTATTCAGCGTTGCTGAGGTGGTTTTTCATGGAAAGCAAAATCCCTGTGTGGGCAGTTTGGGTTTTTTTTTGTTTGCTTGGTTGTGTTTTGGGTTTGGGGTTTTTTTGTAGTTTTTGGTTGGTGCTCTCCCCTATTCCTTGTTCATTCTCTCTGGGGATCTTGGAGGATCATGGGGATTAGCCAGAAGTTCTGTGAGCTCATCTGAAAGCACTTGGCACAGGCCTACATTCAGTTTATTTGAGCTCTGTCTGATCTTCTGTTTAAAAAATATCAAAGTAAATTAGTACATCACAGCTTGCTGTGATATAAAACTCTATAAGGCAAAGGATGTTAGAATATTTTAAGTGCTTAAAACTAGGTAGTTTCAATTTTGACATTTTTTTATCTAAAGACCAAGCATGCTACAATAATCTAAGTATATGTGTAATTCGAATTTTTTTTCTGTTTTATTTTAATTCTGTGGTTTGTTTTAATTCTTCTGTGGTTCCTTTGCAGGGTAAGATTTGGTTAATAGATTTTAACCCATTTGGTGAAATAACAGATTCCCTGCTCTTTACATGGGAAGAAATCACCTCTGGGAAAAACTTGAAAGGAGATCAGAGTGAAGGGGAAGCAACAGAACAGGTGAGGGAGGCTGGATAACATCCAACAAGATTTATGACCCTATTTTTTTCTTTCTTTTGCTGTTATGATCAAATTGTGATGTAAATCCCACTGAAGTAAATGGAGCTCCTTAACTTGTGAAGTGTAGACTCTATGTAAGTAGAATCTACCTTAGCAGTTAATCTCAACAAGTATCACCTGCCGGTTTTAGATGCCTGCAAGGGAATTTTTAGTTCAAACAGTACAAGCCCATATTGCAGCTTTGACCCCATTGCAAAGAATGGGGAAACTGTCATGCAGTTTCCCACATCTCCAGCTCTGTGCTTGGGGGGAGACAAGCAGAAGCTTAACTTCTGTCTCTTCCTCATCTGGAATATCCTCAGGGAAGCCTTGTCCTCTGGTTGAACTCTTAGGACTTGCAGAGCAGGGCTTTTCCATTCCTCTTCCAAGCAGCATTTCCTCTGTAAAAACAAGTAACTTCCCCTTAATACAGAGAGGGAGGAATAGTCTTCATTTTTTGTATTCCAGCTTGTTTTTCTCACTGCATCTTGAGACAGAGCCCTCACATCTTAACGAGTTCTTGGACAGCTTGATAGGACATAGAAAGTGGTGTGTTAGTGGATCTTGGATAACACTTGGTTGTTTGGCCACTGTGGCCTTTTCTTTAATTTGTAGCTGTTGAGCTGCATTAGAGGTCCCTAAAATGACAAACTTCATTGAGCTGATTTTAACATCTGAGAGTCTTTAGCCCTGTGGCCCTTTCCATAACACATTGACAGGGAAACACCACTCCAGGCTGTCATTGTCTCTGTCTCACCTTGGGGCTGTTGCTGTATGAAAATCCATTCCATGAACACTCCTGCTAAAAGCTGTGCCTCCTTTGTTAAAATACACTCCCAATTCTTGAGTTGTCTGTGGGACACGTGGATTTTTGGTTTGGGATTTCTTTTTCTCATTGCTAGATGCTTTACACAGTTTTCTGTAGTGCAAGTCTGGATGAAAAGGAGAATAACTTGTCTTCATGTTTCATCTTACATCCAGTCACAGAATCTGGTGTGTACTTGCTGATCTCTAAAAATGAAGTTGTTTACTGCTGTACAGCTGGCAATTGCATGGCATGTCAGTGTGTTGAACTGAAAATTATATAATTCCCCAAAACCTGTTGCTACAATTGAGCATTTAGAGATACTTTTGGCCCTTTTATAGAGGGTTTTTTTTTCCTTCAATAAGTAAATTGGTTGGAAATCTTAGATTATAATTTCAGTAAGGTTGTAATTGCAAATGTGTTTAAACAAGGAAACTGTGAAGACAAGTTCAGGGATTCTATCAAAAAGATTTTTCTCTATCTAGATACTATTGCTCAAAGTTCCTTACAGCTCCATTATTACAGCACTGTCATAGGCATGAATTTATTAAATACATTGACAACTGATACACTGTAGAAACTTTAAAGTGAGGTAATAAAAGCCATTATTTGACTGTTTAACATGTTTGACATTTTAAATTGCTCCTCAGTGGGCAGAGGCTTTATAAGAAAGCTACAATTTTTAGAAAGCGCAAGTTTAGTTGAATGAGTGCCAAATAAACTCATTGGCAACGTGTCTCAGTCTCATGGAGGAGTTCCAGAAACATTTCCAGCTTTATTCATGTCCACTGCTCTTGTCTTTATCCCTGGTGTCTTTTCCCAAGGATTACCCAGTGTTCCGCTGTACGAACAGCAAAGTCACCGTCCAGCCCAGTCCCTACCTGAGCTACCGACTGCCCAAGGACTTTGTGGACCTTTCCACAGGAGAGGACGTTCACAAATTGACTTTCTTAAACTGGTAAGAAGTAGCAGAAAAAAAAATCTCAGACCTTCCACTTTTGTCAAATGGAAACACAAAAGTCCCTGGATCTCTGCTTTTACTAACAAAGAGTACATAATTACAGAAAATGCAATGTATGAAGCCATCACACAATGTATTGTTGGGTTAATTGTTTCTGAAGTGACGAAGAGCAAGCTTTCATACTGATCTCACTTCAGTTAATTAATTTTATTTTTATGGGAAGCAATGAATGTAGCTTGACAAATCTTACTGAAGGACTGATCTGTTTCCTTTCTTATTGAAATGTAAATATGAATGCAGTATGAATGGAAATGTGCTTTTTGAATGCCCAGAGCTAATGCTTTTAATATTTAATGTTAACTCTTTTCTTTAAAAGTTACAAGACAAATACATTAGGAAAAACCATGAAAGAGTTGTTCCTTTTAAAATCCACTTTCTTTGTTCTTTAAATGCACAGTGACATGAAAACATGACATCTTTGTAAGGTAGGGAAGGGAGGGCAGGTTACCTGCATCTGGATCACTGACTCTTGCCACCACCGTGATGTTTTCTGGTTCTTGTATATTCCATGAGTTAATGGACAAGGCAAATCTTGTTCTTTACTGGAAATAAAATCCTATAGTTTGGGATGAGAGAGAGGGTTGATATTGCTCTGTTCCATTTGCTGGAAACATTATCTCTTACTGTTCCAAAAAATGGCTTAGAAATGCAGTCACTGTCTAATCCATTGTATCTGGAGCACTTGTCATGATTTATTAGTGCTCTTACTTCAGATAACTGTGTCCTAACATTATGAACTCTCCTGTTCTGTTGACAGAAAAGAAATCAGCAAGATGATGACTGAGGTACCCAGAAGCATTACATTGAATTGCAAGCAAGAAATGTGGCAAAAGCTGTATTTAGCATAACTATTAAACTATTGTTTTAAAGAAAACCTGCTTTTTATAGTCAATGAAAGAACTGAAGAGCTGTTCATCCTCTATGTCTGTTGGTTTATACAAAAGTGTAGAGAAGCTTTTTCAGGGAAACACAAAAGGTCAGGGTGAGTTCTCACTGGATTCCAGATGCAAAGAAGCAACAACCTGAGTGCAGCTGAATGACTGTTTCTTATCTCATAATGTGAAGATTGATGCCACTGAGCTCTGCCTTTGGACTCCCCAGTGTAAATATGGCAGCACGTAATGCTTGTGCAGTTAAAACGTGGAGCATTCTCTGAATTTAGGCACGGTCTTGCTTAATGTGTAGTCACAAAGGAAAAGGAATGTACATTTTTATCTGTAGTAACCTTTTAAAATTGTAAATTGATTTTGTTTTGGGAGCACTTCTCATCCTTTATGTAAAAAAAAAAAAATTGAGAAGGGATTTTTTCTTTGTTGCAAGGGCTAATATTTCATTTCAGAGAACAGCTATAGCTATAGTTGACTACTTAAGGTTTGAAAATTTTACATATTGGGAATTTGAAATTCTGAATGCATTTACAGTAAAGTAATATTTTCACAGTTGCTAAAGTGACAAAATTCATTTAACTTCACCAAATTTCATTTCAATTTCATAGTAAAGCTTTCTTGAAACCTGTTTTTTTAACATGATTACATACTAGACATCATCTGTGACTTTAATATATGTAGTTAACATCAACCTATAATTTTATATGCAGACTCAGTCCTGTTTCTTTTGTGTCACATCTCTTTCTTAAGAAAGCAATTATTCTTTCAACTCTTAAAATTCTGTATTCATTTGGTACTTCATGTTTTTTTTGTATAAAGGGAAGCTTGGCTAAATCTGGGGAAACAGAAGCTCTTGTTACCAATTGCTGTTGTTTGGGAGGTGGGGGAGGACAGTTTTAGGTGAATCACCAGCTGACTTTTGGATATAGGTGTTTGTATGGCATCAGTAATTTATTAACGGTGTTCAGAGTTCCCACTGAAACAAAAGGTCATTTGAAGGAGTTCGTAACCCCTGGAAATTGGTTCCTATTTCTAACCAGTTATGTGATATTCTGTGTGTGTGTGTGTGTGTGTGTGTATGTGTGTGCGTAAAGCTGTTTGTGTTTCTCTGCTTTGCTTTTGCTGTCAGATTGGAATGGTGCTTGGTTACAATCTGTTCTTGGATGTTAAATCTGAGTTAAGTTTTTAAATTATTACTTACTGTCTTTATTTAGCTTCACTTTTGAATGAAAATTTAGTCTGAGTTAAAGATTATGCAGGTTAAGAATCCCAGCACACATTGATGAAACATCATAGATGAAAGCTCCTGGAGTCTGAACAGGTCTGTCCTGCCTTTGAAGCACTGGAACCTGCTTCTCAATGGCTTTTTGTATTCAAATTAGATGATCATTAACTCAGGGCTGGCCTATACCTAATCCTGCCATACTGCAGGATTTTGGATTAGTGTTTCTCACCCTCATCAGAGGGATAATTTGAATATAAACGTCTCTAAATCGGGTAGGAACCTCAAAGTGTAAAAAACTAACAAAGCTTTCCTCTTTGTTTTAGAGTTTTCTAGCCATAACTTAAACTGTTGTGGTGATCTAACCACACTTCCTTTACACAGTTCCACCCTGGAACTTCCAGTGGATTCATAAATCCTTCTGAACTACAGAGTATTGTCTTTAAAAACACAAAGTCTTAGTTTAAAGCTGGAGGATAGTCTCCAACCTCTTTCATGTGGGCTCCACAAATTAATGTATCACTTTCTCAGCTGATTTTGCTGAATGTTCACCAGAACATATTTGGTGATGGGACCAGTTTGATAAGACCCTGTGCACTCTGGAGTGTCCCTTTAGGTGAGTAGGCTGGAGGTTTTCTCTTCTGTGAAGTGCTGGCAGATGCCCACTCTGAATTCATGGGCTTCTCAGCCGAGCTATCCAAGACTGATAATGAACTGTAGTTTGGTTGCAGGAACTTGTCCTGCTTCCTTTGGGCTTAGTTGTAGTGAAGAACCATAAAAGGTAGCAGAGAGAAAATACTGGTTCCATGTTGAGAACTGGTACAGAAACTCCAATATAAAAATATTATCTATATGATCAGGTCCCCCAAAATCCCATATCCTTGCAGTTTCAGTACATACTTTGCTTTTTCCCCAATTTCAGGTAACCAGACAGTGCATGTTATTTGTGTGTTAAAGATTCCTCTTCTAAAAGAATTTTCACTCCCTATGTCCTTTTGATCTCCTAGGATAATTAACAAACATATTCCTTTTGGGGAGCTGAGGGAACTAATGTTGATAGATTAAAAATGCTTCAGATCAATTTTACACTGAATAGTATATGACACTCTTTTCTATTTAATCATAAAAGCAGTTTCTGCCTCTAGCCATCATATACAGAAATCTGAAAGTACAGAATTATAATTGTTCAGGTCCTTGTTCATGGGATTCAATTATATCATCACCATTTGCTGAGTAAGGGCCAACTGTATACTATATATTCTTAATTAAATGCTTAAAACACAGTGTATAGCTGCTTGCAGTCTCATCTAGATGACAAAAAGAATTTTTAGAGGGAGGTAAAAAGCAGTCATTTTATAGAGATCCTGTGCCTGCCAAACCCTGCAGAAGTCTGGCTGTGTCTGATGGCTCCAGCAGTGAGATTCAGTTCTTGGGCTGCAGCTCTGCCAGGAATGCCAAGGAAAAGTGCTCGTTGTTTCACAGCCAATACTTGTGATGTTTAATCTCCCAGATGGATAGTGGGGATCAGGATTCCTGTAACCCCTTAAGTAGCAGTTATTAACATGTCCTGGCTTAGTTCAGGGTTTGGAGTAACACTCCTGTCCTGTTGAGCTTCAGACTGTCCATTCTGTTTGTTCTCTTTTGACTCTTCTTTCTCTGGTGTTGTCCATGTCTTTCCTCATCCCCCAGACTCTTATCTGAATAACTGTTAAGATCAGAATTGGCAGCAGGAGCAGCATGGATAACACTGATCTGAATTTTAAAACCTCACTTTATCTACTTTTCCCTCCCTCTTACAAAGACATGTTTTTGTGTGGTGCTTTATAATACCTAAAAAAAACCCTAAACTCTAAAAGTAGGAGAGTAATATCCAGGTCCGAGTCTCTATAAAATCAGTAGCACTTGTTGGATTCTGGTCACAGCTTGTAAAAATCCACATAACTGCATCTGACACCCTTAGCTAGAAATATCATCTGTCTCATTGTTACATACTCACCTGTTGCTCATGTCCAGGGTACAGAAAAAAGGTACCCTGTGAGCTGCAGTTCAGGTGCTCATTTGAGCAATAGAGGCCCTTAGACACTCCTGGTTCCAGGCTTTCAGGTGAGCACTGCCAGGTGAAAGGACCCCAACACAGATCAGTGGCAGTGTGGAGATGGCACAAACTGTGTAAAAATCCTTCTGTGCCTTTGTGCATGGCTGAGTTCAGCTTGCGCAGACTGTCCCAAATTTGAAGTGTCAAATAGCCAGAGAGGAGCACAGGGTGTTTGTCAGTGAGCATAAACAGGCAAATAAGCTTGGCAACTGGTAATTGATTTCAACCTTAGAGGCCAAAAGTATCAATTCTGGTTGGTTTTGGATACGTGCACATTTTGAACATTAGTTCAAGAAATAATATTGAACTAAAATACATATTTTTGGCCAAGAGAAGATGGACCTAAAGTGTAACACAGAAACAGACCATACTGCTTTGGATTCATGAAGGACACTTGGCAACACTGGTATTTAGAGACTTAATAAATCTACCTTAGCAAAATCGTGTCTGGATGTTGAATAAAGTGTCTTCGATTTGAATTTGATGATCTCTGTAAAGAGAAACTCTCCAACTTGTGGTCATCCTGTGTCCTGGTTTGAAAGACAGGTGTCTGTTAAGGAAGGCAGGAACCTCCCTTGGAATGGGAAACTGTAACCCCTCTCCCTCCGAATTATAAATTTGAAATCAAGAGGCTCTCAGGCAAAGATATGGGAATAGGAATAACAGTTCTTTACTAATATCTAAAACAAGGATAACAAATAACAACAACTATAACGTTAACCAACAAACAGAACCAGAAACCCAGTGGCAGCCTGCTCGGCTTCAGGCACCTTTTCCCTTTGGTGCAGTTCCAGTCACAGCCTGCAGGGGGTGCTCTGGGTGTGATGATTCCCCGGTGGCTGCAGGGGGCGCTCCAGCGTGAGCTCAGGTAGCACACGGCAATGGCGGCTGCCTGAGGCACGGAGGGATGGAGGAGAGCCTTTATTTCACAGACCCTCGGGGGGGGGCAGCTGGTGTCGGTGCCACAGCAGGATCCCCGGACACAGGGAGCTGGGACAGTAAGAGGTCCCGATGTGCAGGGAGAGCCCCGCTACAATGTAGCGAAAAACTCGGAGCGGCGTGGAGGAGCGGGGCAGAGACAGGCTGGAGGCAGGCAGCTCCCGATGGGGCAGAGAGGAAAAGACTCACAGCAGACAGACCGGCAGCTCCATGCTGGCTTCTCAGGGGGCCGTGGGTTCAGCAGGCAGCAGCTCCGACCGTCCAACTCTGAGGGTCCAGAGCAAGAGAGCGACCTCCCCCCCGCCCTTGCCTTTTCAGTCTCCAAAATCTCTAGTTGTCAGGCCCTGCTTCCACGAGGGCAATTCTACCCCACTCTGCCAAGGAGAAAGGCTCTAGCCTTGTGCTTTGTTCTCTTAAGTACTCAGCTATTAGGCTCAGTCATTAGTCTCTTAGCAACCCATGGGAGAAAAATTCCTGAGGAAAAAACTAAATCCAAACTTCAACATTCTCCACCCTGAGTTTTTTCCCATGCAAACACCTTACATCAAATTTAAATCTTCGAAGTATATACATACATGCAGATACAGATACAAGCGCAGTGTCATAAATAGTTCACCCTAAAACAAGGTCTCCTTGAGGTATGCATCGGGTCTCTCCATCCCTTTGCATCACCCACCAGGTGCAGCCTGGTCCCTGAGCAAAGACAACCCCCCGGATGGGACTGTCTTTACTTGAGGCAGAGTTAACCCAAACAGTCTTTCCCAGCATACCTCTCATGTGTACTACTGGAACTTTATCTCCATCTGTTGTTCGCAAGGGGTCAGAGTGGGCAGGCCCTGCTCGGTTGGAGGAACCTCGGGTGTTCACTAACTATGTGGCCTTTGCTAAATTAGTCTCCCAGTTCTTGAACGTCCCCCCACCCAGTGCTTTCAAGGTGGTTTTGAGCAGGCCATTGTACCGTTCAACTTTCCCAGCTGCTGGTGCATGATAAGGGATATGGTACACCCACTCGATGCCATGTTCTCTAGCCCAGGTGTTTATAAGGCTATTTTTGAAATGAGTCCCATTGTCAGATTCAATTCTCTCTGGGGTACCATGTCTCTAAAGAACCTGTTTTTCGAGGCCCAGGATGGTGTTCCGGGCAGTGGCATGAGGCACAGGGTAGGTCTCCAGCCATCCTGTGGTGGCTTCCACCATTGTGAGAACGTAGCGCTTGCCTTGGCAGGTCTGGGGCAGTGTGATGTAATCAATCTGCCAAGCCTCTCTATGCTTTTATTTGGACCACCATCCACCATACCATAGAGGCTTCACCCGCTTGGCCTATTTGATCGCGGCGCACGTCTCACAATCATGGATCACCTGGGAGATGCTGTCCATGGTTAGATCCACCCCTCGGTCTCGTGCCCACTTATAGGTGGCATCTCTGCCCTGGTGGCCTGAGGCATCATGGGCCCATCGGGCTAGGAACAACTCCCCTTTGTGTTGCCAGTCTGAATCTATTTGTGCCACCTCTATCTTTGCAGCCTGATCTACCTGCTTGTTGTTCTGGTGTTCTTCGTTAGCTCGGCTCTTAGGGACATGGGCGTCTACATGGCGGACCTTTACGGGTAGCTTCTCTACCCGAGTGGCAATGTCTTTCCATTCATCAGCTGCCCAGATTGGTTTTCCTCTACGCTGCCAGTTGGCTTTTTCCACCTTTCCAGCCAACCCCACAGAGCATCGGCTACCATCCACGAATCTGTGTAGAGGTAGAGCTTTGGCCACTTCTCTCTTTCAGCAATGTCCAGGGCCAGCTGAACGGCTTTGAGTTCAGCAAATTGGCTCGACCCACCTTCTCCTTCAGTGGCTTCTGCAACTTGTCGTGTGGGGCTCCACACAGCTGCTTTCCACTTCCGGTTTATCCCTATGATGCGACAGGAACCATCAGTGAAAAGGGCGTAGCACTTTTCTTCATCTAGCAGTTGATTGTATGGTGGAGCCTCCTCAGCCCGGGTCACTTGTTCTTGCTCCTCTTCATCAGTGAGACCAAAACTCTCACCTTCTGGCCAATTCGTAATTATTTCCAGGATCCCAGGGTGGTTCGGATTTTCAATGCGGGCGCGCTGTGTGATAAGTGCGATCCACTTACTCCATGTGGCATCGGTGGCGTGGTGAGTAGAGGGAGCCTTTCCTTTGAACATCCACCCCAGCACTGGTAGTCGGGGTGCCAGGAGGAGTTGTGCTTCAGTGCCAATTACCTCCGAGGCGGCTTGAACTCCTTCATAGGCAGCCAAGATTTCCTTCTCTGTGGGGGTGTAGTTGGCTTCAGACCCTCTGTAACTCCGGCTCCAGAATCCCAGCGGTCGGCCTCGAGTCTCTCCAGGCACTTTCTGCCAAAGGCTCTAGGACAAGCCCTTGTTCCCGGCTGCAGAGTAAAGCACATTCCTCACCTCTGGTCCCGTCCTTACTGGGCCAAGCGCTACTGCGTGTGCGATCCCCTGCTTGATCTGGGCAAACGCTTGTTGCTGTTCAGGGCCCCAGTGAAAATCGTTCTTCTTGCGGGTAACCAGGTAGAGAGGGCTCACAATCTGGCTGTGCTCTGGAATGTGCATCCTCCAAAAGCCTATGGCCCCCAGGAAAGCTTGCGTTTCCTTTTTGTTAGTTGGCGGAGACATCGCGGTGATCTTATTGATGACCACCGTGGGAATCTGGCGCCATCCATCTTGCCATTTTACCCCCAGGAACTGGATCTCTCAAGCAGGTCCCTTGACTTTGCTCTTCTTGATGGCAAAACCGGCTTCCAGGAGGATCATGATGATCTTCTCTCCTTTCTCAAATACTTCTGCTGCCGTGTTCCCCCACACAATGATGTCATCGACGTATTGGAGATGCTCTGGAGCCTCACCCTTTTCCAGTGCAGCCTGGATCAGTCCATGGCAGATCGTGGGGCTGTGCCTCCACCCCTGGGGTAACCGATTCCAGGTATATTGCACACCCCTCCAGGTGAAGGCGAACTGGGGCCTGCACTCTGCTGCCAGAGGGAAGGAGAAGAACGCATTGGCGATGTCAATGGTGGCATACCATTTTGCTGCCTTGGACTCCAGCTCGTACTGGAGCTCCAGCATGTCTGGCACGGCAGCACTCAATGGTGGAGTCACTTCATTCAAGCCATGATAGTCTACAGTCAATCTCCATTCCCCCTCGGACTTGCGCACAGGCCACATGGGGCTGTTGAAGGGTGAGTGAGCCTTACTGACCATTCCTTGGTTTTCCAGGTTGCGGATCATCTTGTGGATGGGGATCACGGCGTCTCGATTTGTCCGGTACTGATGGCGGTGCGCTGTCGAGGTGGCAATTGGCACTTGTTGCTCTTTTACTCTCAGGAGTCCCACTGCAGTTGGATTTTCCGATAGTCCAGGCAAGGTGTTCAGTTGCCTGGTGCCCTCTGCCTCCACAGCCGCTATTCCAAAAGCCCACCTGAGTCCCTTTGGGTCTTTGTAATAGCCATTCCGGAGGAAGTCTATGCCCAGAATACACGGGGCCTCTGGACCAGTCACAATGGGGTGTTTCTGCCACTCCTTCCCAGTCAGGCTCACCTCGGTTTCCAACAAAGTTAATTGCTGCGATCCCCGATGTAGCTGCTGTGGATGTGTCCTTAGAAACCTCAGGGGGAGAAGACTTAGAAAAGGAGAAAGATAACTGGTGGAGAAAGTTCCAAGGAGATAGGAAACCCCTGGAAAGTGAAGTGACAATGGTTTAACCCAGGACAAACCAGAGTAGCCACTGCTGGTGTCCATCATCTCCTCCCTCCCCCCAAGAGCCTTTGTTCTATTCCCTGTTATCTCCTGAGCCCCTTTCCTTCCCCATCCCATAGGACAAAGTAACCCTGAACCTTCCCTATACTCCCCCAAACCCCCTGGTGATTGGTGGTACGTGATAACTCTTAAGGCTGTGTCTGAGGGCCCCTCGCGCTCTTGGATCCTGCCTCTCCTCTGTGTGAAGACCCTGCAATAAAGCCCCTCAGAATTAAAGGCACTCCAAGAGCCCTCTCGTTATTCATCTTCAGCTGATAGCTAAACTGGACCGTTCCTGCACCACAACGCAGGCCGCAGTGTCGCGTTCCCTGCTCCGGTCCCACCTTGGTACCGGCAGCGGAGTCCTAGTGCTACTCTAGGAAGTCGTTCGCGATCTGGAAGACTTCCTCGGAGTGCCTACTTCGGGCACAGCTAGTCCGCGTTTCGGTCCGGGGAGATGTTGCCCCTGGAGCGTGGTGAAACAGCAAAGAACTACCAGAGAAGGAGGTCTCTTGGTATGTGATTTCAGTAGGTTTATTGCCTCTAAAGGGAGCACATGGTCCAAGAGCCAAGAGCAGCTTATTACATCGGTATTTAAGGGAGGAACGACACCCAATAGGATGAGGGCAGGGGACAATACAGGGGAGGGGCTGGGGTGCATGATCAAATGGGGTTTAGGGAGGGGAGGGGAAAAGAGAGAACAACGAATGAACTATGGAGTGACAGGGAATTTCCCAGGACGGGAATAAATAACAGACAAGTCCAGTAACCAATAGCAGGAACTTGGGGTGTGTGGATTGGTGGTTCAATCGCTGCCCCTGGGAGCTCCGGGGGGAAACCCTCTGTCCGTGGAACCTGTCCGGAAGTCCTCTGGTTCCGAACCACCGCAACACCGCAGTTTCTCTGGCTAAGTGTCTACGAGATGCTGCCAGACTGCCCTGGGGACAGGGGCATTCCTGGAAATATAGCCAGCTGGAATCTGTCATGGCAATGCCAGGCTGGACAGAAAAACCAGCGAGCTATAAGTGGCTCCCAACATCTGGTCTTGAGAAGAACTCAAGCCCTAGAATAGTGTCCCTATCCACCCTGTGGTCAGGAGTTCACCCGTTGGACTGCTGCTCCCCAGAAGAAGTGCTGAGTTCTATTAGCACTTTCAGAAGGGGCGTCTGAAATCCTTCGCCAACATTACAGAAGAAGGCTCAGACCAGCTGAAGGCTCTGCTTTGGACTGGAGTCACTGAGGAAACCAGGAAACAGCAAGGGATCAGTAACGGGTCCACTCAGGTAGTATTTGTGCTGGGTTTCACTACGGGATAGTCCAAGCAGGGAGAATTATTCAGGATGGTTACTCAATTATCACGTCCTGAGCGTGAGGTTTATTACCAACTTAAAAGCATCTTAAAATCTTCTAAGAGACCTTTCAGTAAAAAGCTCTTAAAGCGCTTTACGAAGTTGGTTTTTCTTTATCAACCCTCTGTTTCTCCCGCTTCCATAAAATCCCTTGATTTCTGGGATCGGGTCAGGGAAAGACTCACGCGTTGTTCAAAGACAGGAGATAATTCATTACGACTATATTTTCCCTTGCTCATTTTAATTTGTGAAGTTTTAGAAGAGAAGGAGAAAAGTTCGGAACGCTTGTGCGTCCCCGCCCCGCCCCCTCCTACCCCACCATCCTCCCATCCCCTTGTAAACCCACAGCGTGGTGATGATGAGAACAGCGACAGTAATCTCCAAGAACCCCCCCAAGCCCCCCGGTCCTCCCCTGAGCTTCACCAACCCGCTGCCGAGTCCTTCCCGCCCCCCCCTTGGTCCCCCTCCAGGTCCCGAAACTCTCACAATTTCAAACCCCCATGGACACAAAAGAGCAAAGACCCAAAATGGTGCCGGCCATGCGGCTGCTGAAGCTGGACCGAGCCCGCAGGGTGCAGGCGGGGCCGAGTGGCCAGGCAACCCCGCCCCCGGAGCCTCCCTCAGCGCTCCCACCGAGCCACATCATTCACAGTTCGTTACCGCTCCTCCTCCTACAGAGGCAGAGCTTGCACCAATGGCTCCTGCGCTGCAAACGGCCGCCGCTGAGAGACCACCCCCTGCAGCCGCGGCAGGAGCAATGCCGCCCTGGCTACTCTCGCTCGCAGCCATGGGAGTGCATGCCGTGCCACTGCCGCCCGGGTGGCCCTGGCTAATGCCGTCCCCGGCCCCTGTACCGGTCCCGGCGGGGGAGCCCGCCGCAGCCACGCCGCCCCCGTCAGTCGCTTGGCCCAGGCTTGGAGCGGCACCGCCGGGAGGGGTGGCGCCGCCACCCGAACTGGCTCCACCGGAGGCAGCCACGACAGCGCTTCCAATCCCAGTATCGCAGGGGCCGTCCTTTCCAGCCATGGCACTGCCCCCGCTGGCCGTTTGGCCCTGGCTCGGGTCCCTGCTGCATGCCAGAGTGTCCCCTGCCCTGGCCCCGCTGGCGCCCGCGCCCAGCTGTCCCTGCGGCACAGCCGCGCCAGAACCGCCGCTGCCAGCACTGCCAGCGCTGCCGGTACCGCCGCCGCCGCCGCTGCTTTTCCTGGTGGCCAGTGCGACTGCACCCCCAATGGCGATCAATGCATGCTCCTCTGCCATCTTCCCAGCGACCGTAATAAGCTCCGTGCAGCCTGCCTCCGTCCCGCCCCTGGGGGCGGGCGCACAGGGACACCCGCCGCTGGCAGCAGCTGCAAAAACCACCGCCACCCCTGCCAGGGGAGTGGCTGCTGCGCATCTCCCAGCTTCAGCAATGCCCTGTGGTGCGAGCCCGCCCCAATCCTCTGCCGGCCCAGCGCCGGAGGGGGGGGAAATGCTGCTGCAAAACCCAGGAGCGCCCAGAGTCCTAAGTGCCACAGCCCACACTGCAAACCCCTTGACTGCCCAGCCTGAGATGCAACAACTGCCCAGGAAAACATCCCCCCCCTTATACCATCAAAACGAACTGTACCAAGATGCCACTGTCACCAGAGCTTTTAAGCCCCCACTGCCTCCTGGAAGTCACTCCACATGCCACCAAGAAACCTGTCAGCAAATCACAAATACCGAGATTTTTGCAGCCCCAGTTCAATACAATCCCCAAGGAGAAAACCCCACATGGCAGCCAATGGGCTTTCAAAATCTCAAAGAGATATGTAAAGTTGCAAAAGAATTTGGCTGGGAATCATCATATTTTAAGAGCCTTTTAAACCTGACTTTCGAAACTCAAACCCTAGTACCATATGATATAAAAACGTTGATGTCTGGTATATTAAACGAAACTCAATTCTGGCTCTGGGAAAGAACATGGCAGGAACAATTAAAAGAACTTTTACCTATTTACAAGGCAAACGACCAAACAGCTACTATAACCCTAGATCACCTTTGTGGCCAAGGAGACATGAGCAAACCCTGAGACCAAGCCACTCACTTGCCACCAGCAGTTCTTGTTGATATTAAAAACGCAGCAAAAAGAGCTTTATTGTGCCTGCCTTCCTCTACTGCCCCTTCAGATGGTTATTCTGCAATCAAGCAAAGGCTTGACGAGAGCTTTGTGGACTTTGTAGAAAGATTAAGAGGGGCAGTAATGAAACATAGAAAATCCACAGTTGCAAAAAGAGCTAATAAGATCACTAGCTAAAGAAAATGCAAACATAGAATGTAAAAGAGTCCTCAAAACCTTACCACGAAATCCAAAGCCAACAATTGCTCAAATGCTAGAGCTTTGTGCTGACATAATGCCTGAACAAACAGACTTTTCCCCCAACAACTTCCATTTAAGGGAGCACCCAAGAAAACCGTAGGTGCCACTGTGACAGCAGACAATAATAAGGACACCCGCAAATGTTTCAATTGTGGGTCTCCTCACCATTTTGCAAAGAACTGTCCCAAACCCCGAAAAATTACCAACCCTTCCAAGCCGTTTACAGGTCCAGAAACACCTCAGCAACCGGGAAACTGGACAACGAGCGTGGGGCAGCACCACGCACTGACACAAAACTAAAGGCTGCAACACCGATCCCTGCCATCGTGTCCCCAGCGAAACCACCAGGACCTGCGAACACCTGGGCCCCGCGTCTGAACGTGGTGAGTGCAACTGCCAACAATTTCACCAAACCCACATTCCATCATATCACAGTTTCAGTTTCAGGAAACATCGACTCTCGAACTGACATTCTAGTGGTGGGAAACTCGTTGAGAGGACCACCAGAACTGTTTGTGTTACCTGAAATCCACACTGTGTCCCCCGGTATGAATTTCAAGATCACAGTCACTTGCACAAACACCCCCTGGTTTCTTCCACAATAGACTTGGGTAGCACAAGCCATAGTGCTACCTAGAGACTTTCCCCGACTCCATCAAACCCCATGCACTTACTGGGCAGAGGTTGTTGGATAAGACAAGCCAACTCTTAGCTGTAAATTGACCAATGGAAAAGCCACAACTTATCTAGATGGGATGATAGACACAGGAGCAGATGTTACCATGATCTCCAAGGCAGATTGGCCAATGCAGTGGGCTTTGAGGCCTTCTGCAGGGACAGTTTCTGGTATTGGGGGATCCTCTCCCTTCCATGAGGAGCATGAATTCAATCTCCATAGAGGGATCTGATGGTCACATAGCCACCGTCAAGCCCTTTGTGGTACCATCAGGGTTCACCCTATGGGGCAGGGACCTCCTATCACAGTGGGGAACCCAAATAGAAATACCACCTCCTGCTACAAATTTTAATCAGGGCCACTGAGAGGCGCTCCACCCCAGCCCTGACTTGGAAAACTGACAAACCCGTCAGGGTGGAACAGTGGCCCCTCTCCAAGGAAAAATTACGTGCCCTCGAATCCCTGGTAGAAGAACAGCTTGCCAAAGGCAACATTGTTCCAACAGACAGCCTTTGGAACTCCCCTGTCTTTGTGATACGAAAACCCGGAAAAGACAAGTGGAGACTCCTTCACGATTTGCGAGAGATCAATAAAGTGATAGAAGAAATGGGTCCATTGCAGCCAGGTCTACCATCGCCCTCTATGCTCCCCCGAGAGTGGCCTTTGGTAGTCATTGACATCAAGGACTGCTTTTTTAGTATTCCTCTAAACCCTTGCGATGCTCCTCGCTTTGCTTTCTCTGTCCCTTCGGTCAACCGGGAAGCCCCAATGAAGCGTTATCACTGGAAAAAACTACCAATGGGTATGGTGAATTCCCCCGTTCTCTGCCAGTGGTACGTCTCCAAAATCCTCTCACCTGTTCGAAAAGCCTTCCCCAAAGCAATCATTCTTCACTACATGGATGACATATTAGTTTGTGCCCCTCAAAAAGACTATCTAGACACCACCCTGAAAGAGACTGTGAAAGCCATAGAAAGTGCAGGCATGGAAATTCAATCTGAAAAGATTCAACACACCTGCCCCTGGTTGTACCTCGGCATTCGCATCAGCGAAAGAACCATCGCACCCCAGCAACTCGTCATCCAGGATGACCCCAAGACCCTACGGGACCTACACCAACTCTGTGGGTCCATCAACTGGGTTCGTCCTCTGCTGGGTCTGACGACAGAAGACCTCGCCCCCTTGCTCCAGCTTCTGAAAGGAGGCAAAGGTCTGGACTCGCCAATTTCCATCACTCCGGAAGCCAGGGACGCTATTGGTGAGATGCAACAAGCGCTCTCTTCCAAGCAAGCGCATCGGACAGCTCCAGAACTGCCTTTCAGGTTCATCATACTAGGAAAGGTACCACACCTACATGGACTGATATTTCAATGGGACGAGAAGTTGAAAGATTCACTTCTCATCATAGAGTGGGTTTTTCTTCCACACCAGCCTTCCAAAAGTATTACAACACCACAAGAACTGGTTGCTCAGTTGATTAAAAGAGCCTGAAAAAGACTCCGCACCCTGGGAGGGTGTGATTTTGCATGGATATATGTTCCTTGGTGAATGAAAGATGTAGAGGAATTACTCCAAACCAACGAGCCCCTCCAGCTAGCCCTCGACAGTTATCCAGGCCAAATCACAGGTCACAAATTGAAACACCATCTCTTTAATACTAAATTCAGTTTGGCACTCAAATTCCTCCAAAGTAAAACACCTTTAAATGCCCTGACAGTCTTTACAGATGGCTCAGGGTCCTCGCATAAGTCAGTGCTGACCTGGAAAGACCCAGAGACTCAGGAATGGGAATCTGAAGTTCAAGTAGTAGAAGGATCCCCACAAATTGCAGAACTAGCAGCTGTTGTAAGAGTGTTTGAGAAATTCCAGGAACCTCTAAATTTGGTCACAGATTCAGCATATGTGGCCGGAATTACTGCTAGAGCAGAACACTCACTCCTCAAAGAAGTAGACCACCCAAAACTCTTTGGGTTGCTCTCAAGATTAGTGTATTTGTTGTCACATCGAAAGCACCCCTTCCATGTCATGCACGTGAGATCACACACAGATCTCCCTGGATTCATTGCTGAGGGAAACCGCAGGGCAGATGCCCTAGCTATGCCAGTGCAAATGTCCAATGTTCCTGATAGCTTTGCACAAGCCAAACTCAGCCACCAGTTTTTTCATCAAAATGCCCCAGCTCTCAAGTGGATGTTTCACCTTTCCCTTGAGCAGGCTCGAGCAATAGTAGCTACCTGCTCAAGCTGCCAGAAATACCAAATCCCCTCCCTAAATCCAGGAGTGAACCCCCGGGGACTCAACAGTTGCCAGATTTGGCAAATGGATGTCACTCACGTCGCCCAGTTTGGACGGTCAAAATTTGTGCATGTATCTGTAGACACTTTCTCAGGAGCAGTCTTTGCCTCTGCTCACACTAGTGAGAAAGCAAAAGATGTCACAAAACATCTCATGATGGCCTTCTCTATGCTGGGGACACCACAAGAAATAAAAACTGACAATGGGCCCGCATACACTTCCCACAAGTTTAAAGAATTTCTTCAACAATGGGGAATCAAACATGTTACTGGCATCCCTCATTCTCCCACAGGTCAATCCATTGTAGAACGCACCCACCAGAACATCAAAAAGCTCCTTAACCAGCAGCAAAGAGAAACAGAAAAACTGTCGCCCATAGAGCGCCTTGTAAAGCTCTTCTTACCATCAAGTTTTTAAACCATTCATTCGCTGAACCTGTCCCCCCCGTGTTTCAGCAGTTTTCTAATTCGACTCAAGCCAAATTAAAGGAACAACCACAAGTGCTGGTTAAGGACCTTGAAAGTGGACAAGTGAAAGGGCCCTTTCGACTTATTGTTTGGGGAAGAGGGTATGCTTGTGTTTCTACCTCAGCAGGACCCATGTGGGCACCAGCGCGTAACATCAAACCCTATCAAGAAGCAAGCCCTGAAGACAGTGATGCAGACAAACAACAAGAGCAAGACAAAGCGGCGTGGAAGAGAAGATGCCGCAAGGATGAAGACAGAGATCCACAGAAGCGACGAAACAGTTTTTAAACCCCCTGTCTTTTCAGAGTTTTCCCCCCAGATGTTTCCCTAGTGTGTTTCCCGAACCTAACCCTATCCCGGTGGGGGGAGGAGAAAAAATGAGAAATGCTTTCATTAAGTAGTTAAGTTCTAAAATTACCCAGTACCCTAATGTGTGTTCCCTTTCCGTTAAGGAAGGAAACCCGGAACCCCCAGAGAACCCAGAAGATGGAGACAACTCATCTCTCTCTGTGGCTGTTAGCCCTCACCTTTTCAGGAGTGTCCCCATGGCTCGCTCAACAGCCAAAGGAAAACGTGTGGGTGACACTAGCAAAAGTATTAAAGCAAGACAGCATGTGCCTCAGTTTAGTCAGTGCATCTAACCCCATGTCCACGTGCCTGGTCGGAGTCCCTGGGAACTCCAGAGAGTTCAAAGCTATGGGCAGAGGAGCTCACCCAGCCCATAGCTGGGACAGATGGATGAGGACCCTTCCTCATGCGAGCTCCGAACCCCAAGAGTTAGACTTGTTGGGGTCAGCCAAACCACACTATTGCACCCACTTCAGCCCCGTATATAATTGGCAAGATTCTCCCTCTCGAAAGAGAGGACCATACAAAGATGTCTCACCAATTGATAAAAAGTCTTACTCAGATTCCATATGGTGTAATGATACTGAAATCACATGGTCCAACTCCATCAAAGATCCCAGAGTGCTCCCTAATGGGGTATTCCTCATCTGTGGAGACCGAGTATGGGCCGGAATACCTTCTCGTCTTAAAGGGGGTCCCTGCACTCTTGGAAAACTTACCCTGCTGGCACCTGACAAAACGCAAATCCTTAATTGGCAGAACAAATCCCAATTGGCATGCCACAAAAGGCAAATCCAAGATTTGGACCCAAATTGTGACAGCGAAGTTGTTGGGTGGTCATTTTCAAAAAGGGTGGCTGCCTCTATTTTTATACCCTGGGCAGCCGCAGCGAAAGCCCTCGGTGAGCTTTCTCACCTGGAGTGCTGGCTAGGCAAGCAAGCCAATCCTTCCTCAAGTGCTCTGACACTGTGGCCATCCGCCTGCCTCCTCGGTGGAGTGGAGGTGGCTACTAGCAAAGGCGGAGGCAACTTGGATCGTCGGCGGCTAGCCTTGTTCCCAGTCGCTGAGCGATTCTTGCCCTCGCTCCCTGCTAGCTGCTTGGTAGGTGAACTCTCCCACACCTCAGGGGGATCTTCCAACCCCGGGAATGAAGAGACACAGACATGAGGTTCTGCACTCTGTGACACCGGGGGTCGGAGGACCTCGATTCCCCTGTGACACAATCTTTTATTGTTCCCCTGGTGACCAATCACCGGGCAGCAGGGGGGAGGAACCGGGGAGGAGCAGGGGACAGGAAGCTAACCAGGGATAGAAGGGGGATGAGAGAGGGTTACAGACAGGGGAATGATACAATGAACAACCGAGTAACTGAGAACTCTCTAGAAAACTGGGGGTGATTGACTTAGATGGGCAGGTGGCGCTCCCCAATGAGCCCTGGGGGTGTTCACCTGTCTCGAGCCCAGCCTCTTCTGGGCTAAACTATTGTTTGCTCCACCTCAGGGGAGCGCTCCTGCTCCCCCCAGGGCTTTCTCATTGGAAATTCTTCTTCTGGGGTAACCTGCACCACCGCCACATCTCCCCTGTTTTTATTACTTAAAGACAATAAACGGTTAACTAGAGAAACAGCAAAACACTTAAAACAACTTAAAAGGCAAAGTCCGATAAGAATGACCAACAAAATTAAAAGCAAAGTCCGTAGGGCATGAGAAATCCAGCCAGAGATCCCCCAGCTGGTGAAGAGGCTGTCGAGCCAGTCCTTGCCTTCTGTTTTGAGTTGGTGAATCTGGTCCCGCATTGTCGCAGTAGAGACAGACACACGACACGCAAGTAGTCCAAGGACAAAGAAGAAGTGCTTTATTAGTCTATGCTAACATCTTTATACCCTTTTTCCCCAGCTACTGTAACATGCTACTATCAGCTGTGTGGAAAACAACACTAAAGCTATCTTCATAACAAGAACTTTCCCAGCACGTTAACAAGCCATACAAGCAGTCAACTATACACTATAAATCCTCCACCACATTCTTGATGCTCTTCTGCAAGGCCATCTCTGGGTGCAAAACATCTTCCCTGGTTATCTTCTTGGCTGTCCCCCACTGTGGCTGCAGGTGTTCATACCATTGCTTTCTCATGGGGCTCTCTCACGGGTAAATTCTGATCGCTTTCAAGTCCATGTCTGAGAGGCTTTCAGGCCTGCTGTCAGCCTCATCCATCCCCACAATTCCCCCTTTTTGTTTTACTACCACAAAGGCAGTGTTTATCGATCTCTGCAGGGCCCTTTGCAGAAAAGACAACAAACACGGCACCAATAGTAAGAACAAAAGTACAACAAGCAAGATGACACTTCCCATTTTCAACAGATCTTTGAGCCATCCTGTGATGCCCCAGCCACTAAACCATGTATCAAACCCACTAACAGTTTTTCTCAGCTTTTGCACTCCATACTGCAGCTCTTGAATATTTGCAAAGATAGACTTTGAATTGTCTGACAAATTCATACAGCACATTCCTTCGAAATCCTCACAACCATGCCCATGTGCTAAAAGCAAAAAATCAACGGCTGCACGATTTTGTAAGGTAGCATGCCTTACTGAGCGAACATCGGTTAGTAATCCTGCTAAAGCTGCTGAAGTTTCATTAGTATGTTTAGCAAGCCAGCACCCTAATTTATCAAGCGTAGCTAAAGCTTGAGCTGCAGCAACACCCGGAGCAAACACTGAAGCAGCTATTCGTGATCCCTTTCCCCAAAATGTTGGATCATCTCTGCAGTTTTTGTTAAAGGAATCAAGATGCCTTCTCTGGCGCAAGGAATGCATCATCCTTCGCCCGCGGTGCAAAGAATGAGACATGTTTGCTACCATAGAAAGATTTGGAGCAAGCATTGTCAAGCGTCCGATCGTGCATGGTCCACCTATCATATTGGACAGGAGGCCAGCCCATGCACGATCCCCGCAAAGCAAAAACAAACCCGAGGGTAATTGTTTTGGCACTTGGTTAGTAAAAGCAACACCTGAGCTATCATTGCACCAAAGTGAAACATTAGAGTACCATGGCTGGACGGGTGACACCTCATTGGAGGACTCACCAGACCGTGCTTGCGAAGCTTTAAAGTGTACACAAGTCGAAGCTCTAATGGATCCTAAGATGTCAACTTCTTGGGGTTCAAGCAGTTTAGGTGTTGAAACTAGCTTTGTACCATTTGCATATTTCCCATTAACAAGCGCATTAATTTCTGTGCGATTATGTAGCGGCACACCTACTAAGCATGTTTTAAAAGGAGATTGTGGGGTAGCAAGCGAAACGCACATAGAAGATTGATTTAAGGCATGAGCTAACGTTATCCATACATTCTCTGGCATAGGAGGCAGAGGAGGCATCATGGGCCTTCCTCCCCCTATGCAAAACCCCATGATGACAATCATTAACATCCAAGGTTCAGGTCGATCCATCGCTGTTCCGGGGGCGATTTTGCTGTAAGTCCGGCCTCACACACCGCGCTGGCACCCAACGGGCTCCAGTATCTGTGGAGACACAAGCATATCCACACCCCCAAGTGATGAGGTCCCATGGGCCCTCCCACTTGTTGGTAATCAAATCTCTGACCCACACCTTTCCTCGAGGGAGATTCACTGTTCCGTCCGACTGCAAAGAAAGAAAATGCTTTAGAAATATAGGAATATTAGAATCAGAAGGTACTGTGAGATGATTGATTGTATACAAAGACAAAGCCTTTTGCAGTCTACTTTGTGGGGGTTCCCCTATCATTCCCCCTTTTTGTTTTTGCAAAATGTTTTTCAGGGTACCATGAGCACGTTCAGTGATAGCTTGGCTCGTGGGTGAATGAGGGATACCAAAGGTATGCTCAACACCCCATAGCTGTAGAAACTGCCTCGTTTTTGCAGAGGTATAAGCAGGACTATTATCAGTTTTTATAGATGAAGGTACCTCTAAAACTGCAAAAGCCAACCGCCAATGAGCAATAGCAT
>JAVTVJ010001711.1:0-15532 GCA_034509425.1 Eopsaltria australis | reverse complement strand
AAAAAATTGAACAAAAATAGTCCCAAAAATGGCCCAATAATGACCAAAAAATGGCCAAAATTTGCTCCAAAAATGACACAAAAATTGACCCAAATATGGGCCCCAAATAGCCCAGAAAATGACTCAGAAACGCCCCAAGAATGACCCAAAAATGGCCCCACAAATTACCCAAAAATGACCCAAAAATAGACCCAAAAATGACCCAAAATTGACGCAAAAATAGCCCCCAAATGACCTTAAAATGGCCCCAAATATGACCCAAAGTTGGCCGTAAAATAACCCCGAAATTCCTCCTATAATTGACCCAAAAATAGGCCCAAAATGGCTCCAAAAATGGCCCCAAAAATGACTCATAATTGGCCGTAAAATAATCCAAAATTTCGCCTATAAATGACCCACAAAAAGGCCCAAAACAGCCCAAAACTCACCCAAAAATGACCCAAAAATAATTTAAAAATCGCTTAAAAATTACTAAAAAAAGGCCTCGAAAATGACCCAAATATTCCCAAAAAATGACCCCAAAAATGACCCAAAAATACACCCAAAAATGACTCAAAAATGGCCCCAAAAAATGACCCAACACGATGACCCAAATATGGCCCAAAAATGACCAGAAAATAGCTCCAAAAATGACTCAAAAACTGACCCAAATATGAGCCCAAAATGTCCTGGAAAATGACCCAGAATTAGTCCCAAAAATAGCCCCAAAATGGCTTAAAAATAACCCAAAAAAAGCCCCAAAATGACCCCAAAAATAACCCCAAAAGTGACCAAAATTTGGCCGAAAAATGAGCCAAAAATTCCCCCAACAAATGACCCAAAAATAGGCCTAAAATAGCCGCAAAAAATACCCAAAAATGACCCAGAAATGGCCCCAAAAATCACTCCAAATATAACCCCTAAAAAGCCCCAGAAATCACCCAAAAAATGCCCAAAAATGGCCCCGAAACTGACAAAATAATGACCCCAAAAAGCCCCAAGAATCACCAAAAAAAAGACCAAATATGGCCCCAAAACTGACCAAAAAATGGCCCAAAGCAATAACCCAAAAATGACCCAACAGTGTCCCAAAAATGACTCAACAAAAGACCCAAAAATGGCCCAAAAATGACCCAAAAATGACCCAAAAATACCCCAAAATGGCCCCAAAATTGGCAACAAAAATGACCCATAATCTGGCCTTAAATTAACCCCGCTATTAGCCCTATAAATGACCCAAAAATAGGCCCAAAGAAGTCCAAAAAAATGACCCAAAAATGACCCAAAAAATGACCGAAAAATCGCCCCAAAAATGGCACAAAACTTGACCCAAATATCGGCCCAAAATGGCCCAGAAAATGACCCAGAAATGGCCACAAAAATATGCCCAAAAAATAGCCCCAAAAATGACTCAAAATTGGCCGTAAAATGAGCCAAAAATTCCCCCTTTAAATGACCCAAAAATAGGCCCAAAACAGCCCCAAAAAATGACCCAAATATGACCAAAAAATGGCCCAAAAATCGCCCCAAAAATCACCCCGAAAACTGACACAAATATCAGCCTAAAATGGCCCGGAGAAATGCCCAAAAATGACCTTAAAATTTGGCCATAAAATGAGCCAAAAATCTCCCCTATAAATGACCAAAAATAGCCCAAAGCGAGCCCCAAAAAATGACCCATAAAATTGCATTCAAAGTGATTTAAAAAAAAGACCCCAAAGAATAGCCACAATAGCCCAAAATTGGCCGAAAAAATGACCCAAAATTGGCCGTAAATAAAAACCAGAGATTCCCCCTATAAATGACAGGGAAATAAGCCCAAAAATTACCCCAAAAATACCCAAAAAATACCCAAAAAGTTGCCTCAGAATTCGCGCCGAAAAATAACACAAAAATTGACCCAAATATGGCCCAATGCCTCGAAACACGAGCCCCAGAAATGGCCCCGAAAATAGACCCAAAAATGACCCCAAAAATAGCTCTAATAGCCCCAACAAGACCCAAAAATTTGCCGTAAAACAACCCAGAACTTCCCGTTATAAATCACTAAAAAATTGAACAAAAATAGTCCCAAAAATGGCCCAATAATGACCCAAAAATGGCCAAAATTTGCTCCAAAAATGACACAAAAATTGACCCAAATATGGGCCCCAAATAGCCCAGAAAATGACTCAGAAACGCCCCAAGAATGACCCAAAATTGGCCCCACAAATGACCCAAAAATGACCCAAAAATAGACCCAAAAATGACCCAAAATTGACGCAAAAATAGCCCCAAAATGACCTTAAAATGGCCCCAAATATGACCCAAAGTTGGCTGTAAAATAACCCCGAAATTCCTCCTATAATTGACCCAAAAATAGGCCCAAAATAGACCCGAAAAATAACCCAAAAATAGCCCCAAAATGGCTCAAAAAATGGCCCCAAAAATTACCCAAAATTGGCCGTAAAATAATTCAAATTTTCCCCTATAAATGACCCACGAAAAGGCCCAAAACAGCCTCAAAATTCTCCCAAAAATGACCCAAAAATAACCCAAAAATCGCTTAAAAATTACTAAAAAATGGCCTCGAAAATGACCCAAATATTCCCAAAAAATGACCCCAAAATAGACTCAAAAATGGCCAAAAAATGGCCCAAAATGACTCAAAAATTGACTCAAATAAGGGCCCAAAAATGACCCAAAAATACACCCAAAAATTGCCCAAAACAATGACTCCAGAAAGAACCCAAAAATAGCCCCAAAATGGCCCTAAAAGCGGTTCAAAAAATGACCCATAATCTGGCCTTAAATTAACCCAGAAATAACCCCTATAAATGACCCAAAAAAAGGCCCAAAGCAGCCCCAAAAAACGACGCAAAAATGACACAAAAATTGCCCTAAAATGGCCCCAAAAATAACCAAAAAAATGACCCAAAAATGGCATCAAAAGTGATTAAAAAAGGACCCAAAAATAGCCACAAAATGGCCCCATATAATACTAAAAAATGGCACAAAAATAATCCAAAAATGGCCCAAAAATGACCCAAAAATAGACCCAAAAATTACCCAAAATTGACGCAAAAATAGCCCCAAAATGGCCTTAAAATGGCCCCTAAAATGACCCAAAGTTGGCCGTAAAAAAACCCCGAAATTCCTCCTATAACTGACCCAAAAATAGTCCCAAAATAGACCCGAAAAATAACCAAAAAATAGCCCCAAAATGGCTCCAAAAATGGCCCCAAAAATGACCCAAAATTGGCCGTAAAATAATCCAAAATTTTCCCCTATAAATGACCCACAAAAAGGCCCAAAAATACACCCAAAAATGACTCAAAAATGGCCCCAAAAAATGACCCAAAACAATGACCCAAATATGGCCCAAAAATGACCAGAAAATATCTCCAAAAATGACTCAAAAACTGACCCAAATATGAGCCCAAAATGTCCTGGAAAATGACCCAGAATTAGTCCCAAAAATAGCCCCAAAACTGGCTTAAAAAAACCCCAAAAATAGCCCCAAAATGACCCCAAAAATAACCCCAAAATTGACCAAAATTTGGCCGAAAAATGAGCCAAAAATTCCCCCAACAAATGACCCAAAAATAGGCCTAAAATACCCGCAAAAAATGACCCCAAAAATGACCCAAAAATGGCCCAAAAATCTCCCAAAATGACTCAAAAATTGACTCAAATAAGGGCCCAAAAATGAGCCAAAAATACACCCAAAAATTGCCCAAAACAATGACTCCAAAAAGAACCCAAAAATAGCCCCAAAATGGCCCTAAAAGCGGTTTAAAAAATGACCCATAATCTGGTCTTAAATTTACCCAGAAATTACCCCTATAAATGACCCAAAAATGAGCCCAAAGCAGCCCCAAAAAATGACCCAAAAATGACGCAAAAATTGCCCAAAAATGGCCCCAAAAATAACCCCAAAAATGACCCAAAAATAACCCCAAAGTTGACCAAAATTTGGCCGAAAAATGAGCCAAAAATTCCCCCTATAAATGACCCAAAAATAGGGCTAAAATACCCGCAAAAAATGACTCAAAAATGACCCAGAAATGGCCCCAAAAATCACTCCAAATATAACCCCTAAAAAGCCCCAAGTATGACCCCAAAAATAACCAAAAATGACCAAAAAAAATGTACCAAAAATGGCTTAAAAATGACCCAAAAATAGCCCCAAAACGGCCTAAAAATAGCCCCAAAAATGACTCAAAATTTGGCCGTAAAATGAGCCAAAAATTCCCCCTTTAAATGACCCAAAAATGGCCCGAAACTGCCCCAAAATTCACCCAAAATTTGCCGAAGAACTGGCAAAAAACGGCCCCAAAAATGGTCCAAAATTGGCCGTAAAATGATCCAAAAATTCCCACATTAAATGACCCAAAAAAGCCCAAAACAGCCCCAAAAATTCGCCCAAAAATGGCCCAAAAATGGCCCAAAAATCTCCCAAAATGACTCAAAAATTGACTCAAATAAGGGCCCAAAAATGAGCCAAAAATTCCCCCAAACATGGCCCAAAACAATGACTCCAAAAAGAACCCAAAAATAGCCCCAAAATGGCCCTAAAAGCGGTTCAAAAAATGACCCACAATCTGGCCTTAAATTAACCCAGAAATTACCCCTATAAATGACCCAAAAAAGGCCCAAAACAGCCCCAAAAATGACCCAAAATTGACGCAAAAATGGCCCCAAAATGACCTTAAAATGGCCCCAAATATGACCCAAAGTTGGCCGTAAAATAACCCCGAAATTCCTCCTATAATTGACCCAAAAAAAGGCCCAAAATGGCTCCAAAAATGGCCCCAAAAATGACTCATAATTGGCCGTAAAATAATCCAAAATTTCCCCTATAAATGACCCACAAAAAGGCCCAAAACAGCCCAAAACTCACCCAAAAATGACCCAAAAATAATTTAAAAATCGCTTAAAAATTACTAAAAAATGGCCTCGAAAATGACCCAAATATTCCCAAAAAATGACCCCAAAAATGACCCAAAAATACACCCAAAAATGACTCAAAAATGGCCCCAAAAAATGACCCAAAACAATGACCCAAATATGGCCCAAAAATGACCAGAAAATAGCTCCAAAAATGACTCAAAAACTGACCCAAATATGAGCCCAAAATGTCCTGGAAAATGACCCAGAATTAGTCCCAAAAAATAGCCCCAAAATGGCTTAAAAATAACCCAAAAATAGCCCCAAAATGACCCCAAAAATAACCCCAAAATTGACCAAAATTTGGCCGAAAAATGAGCCAAAAATTCCCCCAACAAATGACCCAAAAATAGGCCTAAAATAGCCGCAAAAATGACCCAAAAATGACCCAGAAATGGCCCCAAAAATCACTCCAAATATAACCCCTAAAAAGCCCCAAAAATCACCCAAAAATGCCCAAAAACGGCCCCGAAACTGACAAAATAATGACCCCAAAAAGCCCCAAGAATCACCCAAAAAAAGACCAAATATGGCCCCAAAACTGACCAAAAAATGGCCCAAAGCAATAACCCAAAAATGACCCAACAGTGTCCCAAAAATGACCCAAAAATGACCCAAAAATGACCCAAAAATACCCCAAAATGGCCCCAAAATTGGCAAAAAAAATGACCCATAATCTGGCCTTAAATTAACCCCGCTATTAGCCCTATAAATGACCCAAAAATAGGCCCAAAGAAGACCCAAAAAATGACCCAAAAATGACGCAAAAATTGCCCGAAAATGGCCCCAAAAATAACCCCAAAAATGACCCAAAAATTGCATCAAAAGTGATTAAAAAAAGACCCAAAAATAGCCACAAAATGGCCCCAAAATTGGCCCGAAAAATGACCCAAAATTGGCCGTAAAAATACCTAGAGATTCCCCCTATAAATGACAGGGAAATAAGCCCAAAAATTACCCCAAAATTACCCAAAAATTACCCAAAAGTTGCCCAGAATTCGCCGGAAAAATAACACAGAAATTGACCCAAATATGGGCCCAAAATGGCCTCGAAAACGACCCAGAAATGGCCCCGAAAATAGACCCAAAAATGACCCCAAAATGGCCCCAAAAATATGCCCAAAAGTGGCTTAAAAATGACCCAAAAATAGCCCCAAAATGGCCCAAAAAATAGCCCCAAAAATGACTCAAAATTGGCCGTAAAATGAGCCCAAAATTCCCCCTTTAAATGACCCAAAAATAGGCCCAAAACAGCCCCAAAAATGACCCAAATATGACCCAAAAATGGCCCAAAAATCGCCCCAAAAATCACCCCAAAAACTGACACAAATATCAGCCTAAAATGGCCCGGAAAATGGCCCCAAAAATGACCTAAAATTGGCCCATAAAATGAGCCAAAAATTCCCCTTATAAATGACCCAAAAATAGGCCCAAAGCAGCCCCAAAAAATGACCCAAAAATGACGCAAAAATTGCCCGAAAATGGCCCCAAAAATGACCCAAAAATTGCATCAAAAGTGATTAAAAAAAGACCCAAAAATAGCCACAAAATGGCCCCAAAATTGGCCCGAAAAATGACCCAAAATTTGCCGTAAAAAAACCTAGAGATTCCCCCTATAAATGACAGGGAAATAAGCCCAAAAATTACCCCAAAATTACCCAAAAATTACCCAAAAGTTGCCCAGAATTCGCCCGAAAAATAACACAAAAATTGACCCAAATATGGGCCCAAAATGGCCTCGAAAACGACCCAGAAATGGCCCCGAAAATAGACCCAAATATCGGCCCAAAATGGCCCCAAAAATATGCCCAAAAGTGGCTTAAAAATGACCCAAAAATAGCCCCAAAATGGCCCAAAAAATAGCCCCAAAAATGACCCAAAAATTTGCCGTAAAACAACCCAGAACTTCCCCTTATAAATCACTAAAAAATTGAGCAAAAATAGTCCCAAAAATAGCCCAATAATGACCCAAAAATGGCCCAAAAATCGCCCCAAAAATCATCCCAAAAACTGACACAAATATCAGCCTAAAATGGCCCGGAAAATGGCCCCAAAAATGACCTAAAATTGGCCCATAAAATGAGCCAAAAATTCCCCCTATAAATTACCCAAAAATAGGCCCAAAGCAGCCCCAAAAAATGACCCAAAAATGACGCAAAAATTGCCCGAAAATGGCCCCAAAAATAAGCCCAAAAATGACCCAAAAATTGCATCAAAAGTGATTAAAAAAAGACCCAAAAATAGCCACAAAATGGCCCCAAAATTGGCCCGAAAAATGACCCAAAATTGGCCGTAAAAAAACCTAGAGATTCCCCCTATAAATGACAGGGAAATAAGCCCAAAAATTACCCCAAAATTACCCAAAAATTACCCAAAAGTTGCCCAAAAGTTGCCCAGAATTCGCCCGAAAAATAACACAAAAATTGACCCAAATATGGGCCCAAAATGGCCTCGAAAACGACCCAGAAATGGCCCCGAAAATAGACCCCAAAATGACCCCAAAATGGCCCCAAAAATATGCCCAAAAGTGGCTTAAAAATGACCCAAAAATAGCCCCAAAATGGCCCAAAAAATAGCCCCAAAAATGACTCAAAATTGGCCGTAAAATGGGCCAAAAATTTTCCCTTTAAATGACCCAAAAATAGGCCCAAAACAGCCCCAAAAAATGACCCAAATATGACCCAAAAATGGCCCAAAAATCGCCCCAAAAATCACCCCAAAAACTGACACAAATATCAGCCTAAAATGGCCCGGAAAATGGCCCCAAAAATGACCTAAAATTGGCCCATAAAATGAGCCAAAAATTCCCCCTATAAATGACCCAAAAATAGGCCCAAAGCAGCCCCAAAAAATGACCCAAAAATGACGCAAAAATTGCCCGAAAATGGCCCCAAAAATAACCCCAAAAATGACCCAAAATTGCATCAAAAGTGATTAAAAAAAGACCCAAAAATAGCCACAAAATGGCCCCAAAATTGGCCCGAAAAATGACCCAAAATTGGCCGTAAAAAAACCTAGAGATTCCCCCTATAAATGACAGGGAAATAAGCCCAAAAATTACCCCAAAATTACCCAAAAATTACCCAAAAGCTGCCCCCAGAATTCGCCCGAAAAATAACACAAAAATTGACCCAAATATGGGCCCAAAATGGCCTCGAAAACGACCCAGAAATGGCCCCGAAAATAGACCCAAAAATGACCCCAAAATAGCCCCAAAAATAGCCCAAAAAAGACCCCAAAATTTGCCGTAAAACAACCCACAACTTCCCTTATAAATCACTAAAAAATTGAACAAAAATAGTCCCAAAAATAGCCCAATAATGACCCAAAAATGGCCAAAATTTGCTCCAAAAATGACACAAAAAATTGACCCAAATATAGGCCCAAATAGCCAGAAAATGACTCAGAAAGCGCCCCCAGGGCAACCCAAAAATGGCCCCACAAATGACCCAAAATGACCCAAAAATAGACCCGAAATGACCAAAATTGACGCAAAATAGCTAAAATGACCTTAAAATGGCCCCAAATATGACCCAAAGTTGGCAGTAAAATAGCCCGAAATTCCTCCTATAATTGACCCAAAAATAGGCCCAAAATGAAAACCAAAATGGCCCCAAAAAAATGACTCATAATTGGCATTAAAATAATCAAAAATTTCCCCTATAAATGACCCACAAAAGGCCACAAAACAGCCAAAACTCTTAAAATGACCCAAAATAATTAAAAATGTTAAAATTACTAAAAAAATGGCCTCGAAAATGACCCAAATATTCCCAAAAAATGACCCCAAAAATGACCCAAAAATACACCCAAAAATGACTCAAAAATGGCCCCAAAAAATGACCCAAAACGATGACCCAAATATGGCCCAAAAATGACCAGAAAATAGCTCCAAAAATGACTGAAAAACTGACCCAAATATGAGCCCAAAATGTCCTGGAAAATGACCCAGAATTAGTCCCAAAAATAGCCCCAAAATGGCTTAAAAATAACCCAAAAAATAGCCCCAAAATGACCCCAAAAATAACCCCAAAAGTGACCAAAATTTGGCCGAAAAATGAGCCAAAAATTCCCCCAACAAATGACCCAAAAATAGGCCTAAAATAGCCGCAAAAAATGACCCAAAAATGACCCAGAAATGGCCCCAAAATCACGCCAAATATAACCCCTAAAAAGCCCCAGAAATCACCCAAAAAATGCCCAAAAATGGCCCCGAAACTGACAAAATAATGACCCCAAAAAGCCCCAAGAATCACCCAAAAAAGACCAAATATGGCCCCAAAACTGACCAAAAAATGGCCCAAAGCAATAACCCAAAAATGACCCAACAGTGTCCCAAAAATGACTCAACAATAGACCCAAAAATGACTCAACAATAGACCCAAAAATGACCCAAAAATGACCCAAAAATACCCCAAAATGGCCCCAAAATTGGCAACAAAAATGACCCATAATCTGGCCTTAAATTAACCCTGCTATTAGCCCTATAAATGACCCAAAAATAGGCCCAAAAAGGAAGTCCCAAAAAAATGACCCAAAAATGACCCAAAAAATGACGAAAAATAAGCCCCAAAAATGGCACAAAACTTGACCCAAATATCATTTAAAATATTTGAAAATGACAGAAGCCAGCCCCAAAAATATACCCAAAGTGAAACTAAAATAATGACAAAAATAGCCCCAAAATAGCCCAAAAAAAAAGCCCCAAAAATGACTCAAAATTGGCCGTAAAATGAGCCAAAATTTCCCCCTTTAAATGACCCAAAAATAGGCCCAAAACAGCCCCAAAAAATGACCCAAATATGACCCAAAAATGGCCCAAAAATCGCCCCAAAAATCACCCCAAAAACTGACACAAATATCAGCCTAAAATGGCCCGGAAAATGGCCCAAAAAATGACCTAAAATTGGCCCATAAAATGAGCCAAAAATTCCCCCTATAAATGACCCAAAATAGGCCCAAAGCAGCCCCAAAAAATGACCCAAAAATGACGCAAAAATTGCCCGAAAATGGCCCCAAAAATAACCCCAAAAATGACCCAAAAATTGCATCAAAAGTGATTAAAAAAGACCCAAAAATAGCCACAAAATGGCCCCAAAATTGGCCCGAAAAATGACCCAAAATTGGCCGTAAAAAAACCTAGAGATTCCCCCTATAAATGACAGGGAAATAAGCCCAAAAATTACCCCAAAATTACCCAAAAATTACCAAAAAGTTGCCCAGAATTCGCCCGAAAAATAACACAAAAATTGACCCAAATATGGGCCCAAAATGGCCTCGAAAACGACCCAGAAATGGCCCCGAAAATAGACCCAAAAATGACCCCAAAATAGCCCCAAAATAGCCCCAAAAATGACCCAAAAATTTGCCGTAAAACAACCCAGAACTTCCCCTTATAAATCACTAAAAAATTGAACAAAAACAGTCCCAAAAATGGCCCAATAATGACCCAAAAAATGGCCAAAATTTGCTCCAAAAATGACACAAAAATTGACCCAAATATGGGCCCCAAATAGCCCAGAAAATGACTCAGAAACGCCCCAAGAATGACCCAAAAATGGCCCCACAAATGACCCAAAAATGACCCCAAAATTGCCTCATATATTACTCAAAAAATGGAAAAAATAATCCAAAAAATGACCCAAAAATGACCCAAAAATAGACCCAAAAAATGACCCAAAATTATTTAAAAAAAAAAGCCCCAAAAATGACCTTAAAATGGCTAAAATAACATTTAAAATTGGCCTAAAATAATCCCAAAATTTCCCCTCATTGTGAAGCCCACAAAAGGCCCAAAACAGCCCAAGCTCACCCAAAAAAACATTAAAAATAATTTAAAAATAAGCTTAAAATTGCAAATGGCCTCGAAAATATTGCAAATATTTCCCAAAAAATGACCCAAAAAAAATGACCCAAAATACACCCAAAATGACTCAAAAATAGCCCCAAAAAATGACCCAAAACGGTAGCTTAAATATGGCCCAAAAATGACCAGAAAATAGCTCCAAAAATGACTCAAAAACTGACCCAAATATGAGCCCAAAATGTCCTGGAAAATGACCCAGAATTAGTCCCAAAAAATAGCCCCAAAATGGCTTAAAAATAACCCAAAAATAGCCCCAAAATGACCCCAAAAATAACCCCAAAATTGACCAAAATTTGGCCGAAAAATGAGCCAAAAATTCCCCCAACAAATGACCCCAAAATAGGCCTAAAATAGCCGCAAAAAATGACCCAAAAATGACCCAGAAATGGCCCCAAAAATCACTCCAAATATAACCCCTAAAAAGCCCCAAAAATCACCCAAAAATGACCAAATATGGCCCCAAAACTGACCAAAAAATGGCCCAAAGCAATAAACCAAAAATGACCCAACAGTGTCCCAAAACTGACTCAACAATAGACCCAAAAATGACCCAAAAATGACCCAAAAATACCCCAAAATGGCCCCAAAATTGGCAACAAAAATGACCCATAATCTGGCCTTAAATTAACCCCGCTATTAGCCCTATAAATGACCCAAAAATAGGCCCAAAAGAGTCCCAAAAAATGACCCAAAAATGACCCAAAAAATGACCGAAAAATCGCCCCAAAAATGGCACAAAACTTGACCCAAATATCGGCCCAAAATGGCCCAGAAAATGACCCAGAAATGGCCCCAAAAATATGCCCAAAAGTGGCTTAAAAATGACCCAAAAATCACCCCAAAATGGCCCAAAAAATAGCCCCAAAAATGACCTAAAATTGGCCATAAAATGAGCCAAAAATTCCCCCTTTAAATGACCCAAAAATAGGCCCAAAGCAGCCCCAAAAAATGACCCAAAATGACGCAAAAATTGCCCGAAAATGGCCCCAAAAATAACCCCAAAAATGACCCAAAAATTGCATCAAAAGTGATTTAAAAAAGACCCAAAAATAGCCACAAAATGGCCCCAAAATTGGCCCGAAAAATGACCCAAAATTAGCGTAAAAAACCTAGAAGATTCCCCTATAAATGACAGAAATATAAGCCCAAAAATTACCCAAAAAATTACCTAAAAGTACAAAAGTTGCAGAATTGCTTGAAAAATAACACAAAAATTGACCCAAATATGGGCCCAAAATGGCCTCGAAAACGACCCAGAAATGGCCCCGAAAATAGACCCAAAAATGACCCCAAAATAGCCCCAAAAATAGCCCAAAAAATGACCCAAAAATTTGCCGTAAAACAACCCAGAACTTCCCCTTATAAATCACTAAAAAATTGAACAAAAACAGTCCCAAAAATGGCCCAATAATAAACCCAAAAATGGCCAAAATTTTCTCCAAAAATGACACAAAAATTGACCCAAATATGGGCCCCAAATAGCCCAGAAAATGACTCAGAAATTCCCCCAAGAATGACCCAAAAATGGCCCCACAAATGACCCAAAAATGACCCCAAAATAGACCCAAAAATGACCCAAAATTGACGCAAAAATAGCCCCAAAATGACCTTAAAATGGCCCCAAATATGACCCAAAGTTGGCCGTAAAATAACCCCGAAAGTCCTCCTATAATTGACCCAAAAATAGGCCCAACATGGCTCCAAAAATGGCCCCAAAAATGACTCATAATTGGCCGTAAAATAATCCAAAATTTCCCCTATAAATGACCCACAAAAAGGCCCAAAACAGCCCAAAACTCACCCAAAAATGACCCAAAAATAATTTTAAAATCGCTTAAAAATTACTAAAAAAATTGCCTCGAAAATGACCCAAATATTCCCAAAAAATGACCCCAAAAATGACCCAAAAATACACCCAAAAATGACTCAAAAATGGCCCCAAAAAATGACCCAAAACAATGACCCAAATATGGCCCAAATATAGCCCCAAAAATGACAGAAAATAGCTCCAAAAACCCAGCTCAAAAGCTGGCCCCAATATGAGCCAAAAATTTCCTGGAAAATGACCCATAATTAGTCCCAAAAATAGCCCAAAAATGGCTTAAAAATAACCCAAAAATAGCCCCAAAATGACCCCAAAAATAACCCCAAAATTGACCAAAATTTGGCCGAAAAATGAGCCAAAAATTCCCCCAACAAATGACCCAAAAATAGGCCTAAAATAGCCGCAAAAAATGACCCAAAAATGACGCAGAAATGGCCCCAAAAATCACTCCAAATATAACCCCTAAAAAGACCCAGAAATCACCCAAAAAATGCCCAAAAATGGCCCCGAAACTGACAAAATAATGACCCCAAAAAGCCCCAAGAATCACCCAAAAAAAGACCAAATATGGCCCCAAAACTGACAAAAAAATGGCCCAAAGCAATAAACCAAAAATGACCCAACAGTGTCCCAAAAATGACTCAACAATAGACCCAAAAATGACCCAAAAATGACCCAAAAATACCCCAAAATGGCCCCAAAAATTGCTTAACCGAAGTGACCCATAATCACAGCCCAAAATTACTTGCTATTAGCCCTATAAATGACAAAAATAGGCCCAAAAAGTCCCAAAAATGACCCAAAAAATGACCCAAAAAAATGACCCAAAAAATCGCGCCCCAAAAATGGCACAAAACTTGGCCCAAATATACATTTAAAATGGCCCAGAAAATATTAGAAATAGCTAAGAAATATACTAAAAGTGGCTTAAAATGGCCAAAAAATAGCCCCAAAATGGCCCAAAAAACCAGCCCCAAAAAATGACTCAAGGTAGCCATGGAAAATAGGCAAAAAATTCCCCCTATAAATGACCCAAAAATAGGCCCAAAACAGCCCCAAAAAATGACCCAAATATGACCCAAAAATGGCCCAAAAATCGCCCCAAAAATCACCCCAAAAACTGACAAAAATATAAGCCTAAAATGGCCCGGAAAATGGCCCCAAAAATGACCTAAAATTGGCCCATAAATAGCATCAAAAGTGATTAAAAAAAGACCCAAAAATAGCCACAAAATGGCCCCAAAATTGGCCCGAAAAATGACCCAAAATTGGCCGTAAAAAAACCTAGAGATTCCCCCTATAAATGACAGGGAAATAAGCCCCAAAATTACCCCAAAATTACCCAAAAATTACCCAAAAGTTGCCCAGAATTCGCCCGAAAAATAACACAAAAATTGACCCAAATATCGGCCCAAAATGGCCTCGAAAACGACCCAGAAATGGCCCCGAAAATAGACCCAAAAATGACCCCAAAATAGCCCCAAAAATAGCCCCAAAAATGACCCAAAAATTTGCAGTAAAACAACCCAGAACTTCCCCTTATAAATCACTAAAAATTGAACAAAAATAGTCCCAAAAATGGCCCAATAATGACCCAAAAATGGCCAAAATTTGCTCCAAAAATGACACAAAAATTGACCCAAATATGGGCCCCAAATAGCCCAGAAAATGACTCAGAAACGCCCCAAGAATGACCCCAAAATGGCCCCACAAATGACCCAAAAATGAC
The DNA here is from genome assembly GCA_034509425.1 of Eopsaltria australis. NCBI lineage: Eukaryota > Metazoa > Chordata > Aves > Passeriformes > Petroicidae > Eopsaltria > Eopsaltria australis. The sequence goes on along the minus strand of JAVTVJ010001711.1, from coordinate 1,204 downwards.
CCAAAAATAGACCCAAAAATGACCCAAAATTGACGCAAAAATAGCCCCAAAATGACCTTAAAATGGCCCCAAATATGACCCAAAGTTGGCCGTAAAATAACCCCGAAATTCCTCCTATAATTGACCCAAAAAAGGCCCAAAATGGCTCCAAAAATGGCCCCAAAAATGACTCATAATTGGCCGTAAAATAATCCAAAATTTCCCCTATAAATGACCCACAAAAAGGCCCAAAACAGCCAAAAACTCACCCAAAAATGACCCAAAAATAATTTAAAAATCGCTTAAAAATTACTAAAAAATAGCCTCGAAAATGACCCAAATATTCCCAAAAAATGACCCCAAAAATGACCCAAAAATACACCCAAAAATGACTCAAAAATGGCCCCAAAAAATGACCCAAAACAATGACCCAAATATGGCCCAAAAATGACCAGAAAATAGCTCCAAAAATGACTCAAAAACTGACCCAAATATGAGCCCAAAATGTCCTGGAAAATGACCCAAATTAGTCAAAAATAGCCCCAAAATGGCTTAAAAATAACCCAAAAATAGCCCCAAAATGACCCCAAAAATAGCCCCAAAAATTGATAAAATTTGGCAGCCCGAAAAATGAGCCAAAAATTCCCCCAACAAATGACCCAAAAATAGTCCTAAAATAGCCGCAAAAAATGACCCAAAAATGACCCAGAAATGGCCCCAAAAATCACTCCAAATATAACCCCTAAAAAGCCCCAGAAATCACCCAAAAATGCCCAAAAATGGCCCCGAAACTGACAAAATAATGACCCCAAAAAGCCCCAAGAATCACCCAAAAAAAGACCAAATATGGCCCCAAAAAAGACCAAAAAATGGCCCAAAGCAATAAACCAAAAATGACCCAACAGTGTCCCAAAAATGACTCAACAATAGACCCAAAAATGGCCCAAAAATGACCCAAAAATGACCCAAAAATACCCCAAAATGGCCCCAAAATTGGCAACAAAAATGACCCATAATCTGGCCTTTAATTAACCCCGCTATTAGCCCTATAAATGACCCAAAAATAGGCCCAAAGAAGTCCCAAAAAATGACCCAAAAATGACCCAAAAAATGACCGAAAAATCGCCCCAAAAATGGCACAGAACTTGACCCAAATATCGGCCCAAAATGTCCCAGAAAATGACCCAGAAATGGCCCCAAAAATATGCCCAAAAGTGGCTTAAAA
>JAVTVJ010001710.1:0-11540 GCA_034509425.1 Eopsaltria australis | reverse complement strand
TTTTAGTCACAGAGGATGGGAAGGTCCCTGTCACCCCCTGCCTGCTGGCCGGGAGGGTCACTGCTCCCTTGGCGAGCGTGGATGGAGAGGGTGACACATCTCTGAGTCACGCAGGGCACCACCGGCCCCGCTCTGCTGCTCTCACTCGTTCCGGTTTGAAACACCTTCCTTCACACAGAATCCCCCCCGAATTTCTCTGGTTTTTGGGAGAGCAGGAAGGAGAGGAGCAGCTGAGGTGAGGGCAGAGCTGGGCTGGGTGAATCCGGGCTCATGGGAAGCGGAATTTGACGTCTCCCGTGCGCTCCTGAGGACAGGATAAGCCAAGGATATCTAAATCCTTATAAAGGATTCTAATTTGAAGGATGGATTAAAACACTGGCTCTGAATTACAGCAGCTGAGTCCCATAAGCAGCCCCTAATAAGAGCTTCAAACCGAGGGAGGAATAATGCAGCTGGAAAAATTTAAGTTTTGTCCTATGCTGAGCAGTAAGATGAATTTTTGGAAGGCCTTTTCCTTCCCCATTCGGGATCCTGATTCACTTTCGTGCCCCCTCTGCTTCTGCTTGGAAACAGCAGCAGATTTATCCCACAGTAAATTGTTCCACAAAAATTTGGTGTTTACCTTATGTCCTCCACAGACTGTTAATTATATCAGGAATCACCTACAATAAAAAAAAATAAATACTTTTCTGAGGGTAAAGATCTACCTGGCACCTGGCTGGGAACCTCCAAAACCATTCTGGATTTTTGTTTTCCCAGCACCATGCCAGAACACAGTTCCAGTCTCTGTTCTGCGGCCTCAGGGCATAAAAATACTAAATAAATGTAATATTTTCTGTCCCCACAGCAAGCTCTGGCTCAGCTGCACAAGAGGCTCATGACAGTCGTTTTCCTCCCCAGCTGTCCCTGCAGGTATTCAGAGCTGACAGCACAGGCAGCTCTTTTAGGCCACAGGTTAAAATATTTTTTTGGGGGAAAAAAAAAAAAGTAATTAACATTGGCAGGAAAATTCCTGTTTCATTTGGATTCCAGAAGTCCCCTCTGCAGCTGCTGCACTGCAGCAGTTTAAGCATGACAAGGGCTATTAGCAGAAACTCTTTTTTCTGTTTGCCAAGAAATAAATCCCTTTTTGCTGGAGCCAAACATGTTCCAGGTCAAATGCTCAGCTGGTGCGAGTCAGAGCAGCTCCACTGAACGCAGGAGGTGCAGCAGGGACCCTGCCCGGGCTCCCTGCCCCGTTCCTCCGGGAAAATCAGTGAATTCTGCCTGGATTCAAAATAATATCCATTAGAACGCTCGGAGAATCCCACAAAATCATTCGTAGGAGAAAAGCTTTTAAGTGATGGATTAGTCCCCCCCCTCCACGGCAAACAGTTGGGTTTGACATTCAGGATGTTGGTTTTTATAATTAAAATGAATGGGGAGCTCTGGTGCCAAATTCCACCGGGGAAGGTTTCCTGGGCGGGGGAGGCTCCTGGGCACCCTGGGCGTGTTCCTGCAAGAAAATCGGGCCGGGAACAGCCCTGCAGCTGCTGCTCCTCCTTCCTTTGGCTGGGATGCATGGAACCCGGCACTGGGATGTGCCAGGGATGGGTGGGAACAACCCAGCAGGGTGAGATGAACCCGGGATGGGTGGGATGTGCCAGGGATGGGTGGGATGAGCCCAGCAGGATAGGATGAGCCTGGGATGGGTGGGATGAGCCAGGGATGGGTGGGATGAGCCAGGGATGGGTGGGATGAGCCAGGGATGGGTGGGATGAACCCCGCAGGGTGGGATGAGCCAGGGATGGATGGGATGAGCCAGGGATGGATGGGATGAGCCAGGGATGGATGGGATGAGCCAGGGATGGGTGGGATGAGCCCCGCAGGGTGGGATGTGCCAGGGATGGATGGGATGAGCCAGGGATGGATGGGATGAGCCCCGCAGGGTGGGATGAGCCAGGGATGGATGGGATGTGCCAGGGATGGATGGGATGAGCCAGGGATGGGTGGGATGAGCCAGGGATGGATGGGATGAGCCCCGCAGGGTTGGATCTGCCGCCCTGCCCGCTTTGGATGCCGCTCCCCGGGATGGGGGTGCGGGATGGCGGTGACAGCCCATAAATCACGCTGGGGACAGGCAGGGGTGGGTGGCTGAGGGGCAGCGTGGCTGACCCTTCCCACAAACAGCTCCCGATCCCATCTCCCACTCCCGGATCCCGGCAGTCCCTGTCGCTGCCCTGGCGGATAATCAGGGAATTGCAGCTCCTCATCAACCTCCTGGGTCAGCAGGGTCCTCCCGCAGTTCTCTGAGCGATTCCCGAGGGATGACAAGCTGGGAGCGATTGTTCCCCCTCCATCCTCTTCCTCTGCACCACAACGGCACGAAAGTGTTGGGAATTTCTTCCCAGGGCAGCTCCAAGCACTCACCGTCACCAGCATCCACCCTGCCCCACTCCAGCACCGTAAAAATGGGAATAATCCCTAAATAAGGAAGAGGGGGAAAACGGCCAAGCCTCTTCTTCTTCTTCATCTGACACAGGGATACAAAGAAGCCATAAAAACACCGAGTCCTTCAAGCATTTTTTTAAAAGAAAAAAAATAAAACCCCACTCAATTTTCTGGCCAAACTTCCAGAGGCTCAGGGCGCTCGGAGCTGATGGGGGTGAGCGTGCAGAGTGCTGGAGCAGAGAGGTAGGACACCGGGAGCTCCCGGAGAACGGAAATCCAGAAATCCGATGGCTCCATCGCCCCAGGCGCTGTGAATTCCCTGTGCTGGGAAGTGGTTTTGCTTCAGCAGCTGCACCTTCACCGAGGTCCTCAAAGGCTGGGGGTGGGAGCAGCCCCGCCCAACCTGCGGGGACAAAACCAAACGATTTAGGCTGGACGTGGTCCTAAAAACAGGGCCGAATTCCCAATTTCTTGGGTTTTTTTTTCTTTTGAAACTCCTGCACATCCTGATGCAAATATTCCCATTGTCCATTCGCGTTCAGAGCCTCAAGAAAAGGATGCAGAGGAGGAAAATCAGGGGGGTTTCAGCAGTGGGTGCTGCGTTTTGCAGGGATTCTCATAGAGAAAAATAAAGCATCTACTCCCCCATGGCAGTGAGCAGTGGTCAGCACAGGGAAAAGGCTGGGAAGAGGGTGAAGAAATGACACGAAAGTTCATGGCTAAAGCTCCAAGAAAGAGAAATTCTGCTGCTGCCAGACCACGATGCAAACTCGGCGCAGTTAAAAGCCCACGTGAACACCCCAGGAGTGACCGTGGCTGTGCTTGGTGGCTCGCAGGGAGCCCCCCCAGACCCTGCACCACATTCCCGGTGGGAGGAGCAGGAATTCCTGCCCGGAGCAGCAGCCCTGGCTGCTCTCACTCACCGCTCGATGATGCTGTTGTTGAACTGGAGATCGCAGGTGATCGACCTCATCTGCTCCAGCAGCTCCTGCATCCTGAAAGGACACAATAAGGCCCTAATTCCTGCATCCTGCAGGACAGATCCAGCCCTGATTCCTGCATCCTTCAGGGGCAGATCCAGCCCTGATTCCTGCATCCTTCAGGGGCAGATCCAGCCCTAATTCCTGCATCCTGCAGGGGCAGATCCAGCCCTAATTCCTGCATCCTGCAGGGGCAGATCCAGCCCTAATTCCTGCATCCTGCAGGACAGATCCAGCCCTAATTCCTGCACCTTTCATGGGGCAGATCCAGCCCTAATTCCTGCATCCTGCAGGGCAGATCCAGCCCTAATTCCTGCATCCTGCAGGGCACATCCAGCCCTAATTCCTGCATCCTGCAGGACAGATCCAGCCCTAATTCCTGCATCCTGCAGGGGCAGATCCAGCCCTGATTCCTGCATCCTTCAGGGGCAGATCCAGCCCTAATTCCTGCATCCTTCAGGGGCAGATCCAGCCCTAATTCCTGCATCCTGCAGGGCAGATCCAGCCCCTATTTCCTGCACTCTGGGAACATCCAGCCCCTATTCCTGCAATGCTCAGCCCCTGCTTCCCACGGGAGCATCATCCCAAAGGGCTGGGATGTCCCACAGGACACCAAGCAGGGATCACACCCAGCAGGGACAGAGTTTTCCAGCCCTGCAGACAGAGAACCCTCACCCCTGAGGATGAGCAGCAGGAGCTGGGCTATCCCCAAACCCCAATCCCCAAATTCTGGGCTATCCCCAAACCCCAGGGACTCACCTCAGAGCCATCTCGTGGCGTGCCTGGCTCAGGGGACCGGGGGAAGGCACGGGAGGAGCCAGCGCCAGACTCCATCTCTCCGTCTGGAGGAGCCTGTCCAGAGCCTGTGGAGAGGCAGAGTCCTGGCAGTGCCCACGTCAGAGCTCTGTGGGGCTGACCCCAAACACTCAGTGGCACCCAGAGTCACACCCAGCACTGCTCCAGGGCTAAATAAAGTCACCCAAGCACCAGCACATCCACCAGGAGCTTTGCTGTGGGAGCTGGAGGTGCAGCAGCATTTTCCTGCTGTTGAAATTCCCGTTTATTTGGCACAGATTCCCCCGTGCCAGGCAATCCTTGGGACCTGCCAAGAGTTTTCCTACTCCAAACAAAACAACCCCTCTAACTTAGATCACCCACAAAGAACTGCAGCAAGGAGGGTTAAAAACACTCCAGGTTTGCCCTGATTAACCCGGGTGCTGCTGGAGCCTGGAGAGAGGAGCAGGAGCATCCTCAGGGAGCAGGAGAAAAACACTCCAGGACTCCCCTGATTAACCCGGGTGCTGCTGGAGCCTGGAGAGAGGAGCAGGAGCATCCTCAGGGAGCAGGAGAAAAACACTCCAGGGTTGCCTGATTAACCCGGGTGCTGCTGGAGCCTGGAGAGGGCAGCAGGAGCATCCTCGGGGAGCAGGAGAAAAATACTCCAGGACTCCCCTGATTAACCCGGGTGCTGCTGGAGCCTGGAGAGAGGAGCAGGAGCATCCTCGGGGAGCAGGAGGAGGCTCTGGAGCTGCATCCCTGACACCTACGCCCTGCAGGCAGTCCTGGCACTCCATCATCTCCACGCTGCAGGCGCTGATGCGGTTGCTGAGCCTCTTCAAGTGCTTCTTTATCTCACAAACTTTCCTGGAAAGGCAAAAAAAAAAGATGACAAAACTCCCGGTAAACACTCAGCATCGTTAATTTTTTTTTTTTTTTAATTGCACATCGCTTTCTGCAGACCTGTCTGGGTTCAAAATGAGTCACAGCAGTGTTGTAATTACAGCTCTGACTGGCCAGGTTATCCAAACTGCACTAAGAGCTCATTAATTAGGGAAAGTTGCTTGTAAATGAGGCAGCTCAGGCCACCCAGCCCAGCCTGAGCCTCCTGTCCCTTGGAGGGCTGAGCTCCTACCCAGAAAATGCTCCTCACACCCAGCAGGCACAGCATGAGTTGCATAAAAAAAATAGAAATGTTTGTTTTGGCTTTAAAAAAAACAAAGGAAAGAATATTTCAGGTGAATGATCCACCTCAAGTCCCCAGAAAAACAACCACCACCCTACAAAACCAGGCAGGAAACAAAACAGGACAATTAAAACTGAAGTAACAAGAAATTAAAAATATCCAGCTGTGACTCAGGTACAAAAATACCCCAGGGAAACGTGGAGAAGGATTTTTCCTCCCTGTGAGCAGAGGGAAAGCCCTGGTTTGTGCAGCCAGGGCTCCTGCATTGCATGGGTTTTGTGGGGCTCCACATCCAGGGGGGAATCCCAATCCGAGATAAAATTCCTGCTGAAACTGGGGGAGATTTCATTGCCTGTGCTGGGATTTGGGGACTGGGGGACACAGTTCTTGTCCCCAGAGTGAAACTGCCTTTGGGTGAGGGTTGGCAGCGTGGAAACCCCTGGTGGCACGAGCTGGGGCTGGGAATGGGAGATGGATTGGGAAAGACTGGGAAAAAATGGGATAGGGCAGGGAAAAGACTGGGAAAAAATGGGATAGGGCAGGGAAAAGACTGGGAGAAAACTGGGGAAAAAACTGGAAAAAAACTGGGAGAAAAACTGGGAGAAAAACCGGGGGAAAACTGGGAGAAAAATGCAGAAAAATGGGATAGGGCAGGGAAAAGGCATGGAAAAGGCATGGAAAAGGCATGGGAAAGGCAGGGAGAGCACAGGGACAGAGCAGACCCTGCCCTCAGCTCCTGGAGAAATTCTGAGCATCCAAATCAAACTTCCAGCCTAAAAATCCGCTCCCCCCTCCCCCCCATTTGTAATTCCAGCTCTGGGCTCCTCGCCACCAGAAACGAGATCAGGTCAAAAAATGGGTTTAATTGTGAGGTTTTGCAGAAACTCCTCCTCCCTCCTCCCACAGCGGCAGCTCAGGGGAGGCTGCTCCTCTCCAAAAGCAGCCTTGCCGTGAAAATCCAATCTTTGCGACATCCTCTCCCCGCCTGCCCCCCCTCCCTGCCCGTGCTGCTCCACAGGCAGAGGATTGCTCTCAATCACCGCGGGGTAATTTGCTCTTTGCTTTATTCCCCAAGCACCGTTTAACAAAAAATCATTCCCACTAAGCAGATCTGATCAAATAACCTCTACCCCCACCCCAGAGCAAGGGATCAGCTGCTTGAACTCCAAATCTGGGGGGCTTTTTTAAAAAATAAACTTAAAATAATGGGGTAGGACTAGGGGATAGGAGCCAGCCCACACAGTGGGATTTCCTACTCACAGAGATGTTTGAGGGCTTGTCACCCCTCTGCAGTCCCAAAATCCCCATTTCCACCTCCATCCCCATTTCCATCTCCATCCCCATCCCCATTTCCATCCCCATCCCCATTTCCATCCCCATCCCCATCTCCATCCCCATCCCCATCCCCATCCCCATCCCCATCCCCATCCCCATCCCCATCCCCATTTCCATCCCCATCCCCATTTCCATCCCATCCCCATCCCTATTTCCATCCCCATTTCCATCCCCATCCCATCCCTATTTCCATCTCCATCCCATTTCCATCCCCATCCCCTTTCCATCCCCATCCCATTCCATCCCCATTTTCATCCTCCCATTTCCATCCCATCCCATCCCATCTGTCCCATCTCATCCCCATTTCCATTCCATCCCATCCCATTCCATCCCATCCCATTTCATCCCCATCCCCATTTCCATCTCCATCCCCATTTCCATTCCCATCCCCATTCCCATCCCCATTTCCATCCCCATCCCCATTTCCATCCCCATCCCCATCTCCACACTCAATCCACAGCAGACAGCACTGGGAATCTCTGATCCTCGCTGGGTTACAGCAAAATCCCCTCTCCCAAATCCCAAATCCCAAATCCTGGTACCTCATCCTGCTGCTGTGCAGGGCCAGCGCCTCCTGGTACTGCTGGACACAATCGTTCTGGAAAATGGACAGAACCTTCCTGGCCAGGTTCCCCAAATTCAGCCTAAATAAAACACAGAACACCATGATTCCCTTAAACGTGGGAAAAGGAACATCACAGGAGGCCTAAAGCTGAATCCTGAGTGGAGAAAGAGGGGCTGGAGGCTCAGAAATTAATTATAAACCCTGACTGTGCTGGAGAGGGAGGTTTTGGGGTACAGTCCCCTGTCACCCCCTGCCAGAGGTCTCTGCCTTGGAATTGAAGGCAAATGTTCAGGGTTAGAGTGAGCATTAAGTGAGACAAAGGATCTGTGGAATTTCACCCTCCTTGCTGCACGCTGAAGAGGGAATTTTATGTCTCGCCTGTGATAAATTCCCCTGGAAACTGAAAGGAGAATTCTTGAAGGTACAAAACCCATCAGGCACTGCACTGCCCGCGGAGGTGAAGCAGAGGAGGATGCTGATGCTCCTAAATCAGCTAATAAATGGAATAAATGGCTTCAGACCAAATCCTGAGTGAGGAACAGCCTGGAATGAGTTGAACTCCTCATCCAGCACAGGGATGTGACCCCGGAGCAGCTCCCTGACCCCACCTCTGCAGAGCTTCTCCCACAGCTCCATCTGAGACAGTTCACGGCTTGAAACCTCCACTGTGAGGGGTCCTGCAAGGAGGAACCAGCACAGGAACCTCCTCCGGCAGCACCAGGGACATTTTCCATGCCTTTGGGACCCAATCAGAGCCACCCAGCACCGGCCTGGCCCCGGGCAGGGGCAGGTCCTGGGGAGGGGACAGGGGTGGGACTCACTTATCCAGCTTGTGGATTTGCTCCTCGTTGTAGCCCAGCCCTGGGGAGGAAAGACACGGTCAGCACACATTTCCTGCTCACAGCCCGATAAATGGGCGATTTCACAACACTCTGGGGGGATTTTCCAGGCTCCGCCACTGTCAGGACACAGAAATAGAAGCTCTGCAAGGTCCCTTCCAGCCCGAACCGTTCTGTGCTTTGTTGATTCTATGAAATAGATGCTAAACCCAGCAAACTGAAATAATCCATTTTTCCACTGGGACAGTGCAGGGACACTCCTGGCCCGTGTCCCCTGTCCCCAGCACTCACGGAGACACGTCCTGGCCTTCTTGAACTGCTTGTAGATGAGCTGCATCTTCTCCAGGCAGCACTCGATCTGCCGGATGCTGCAATGGGATGGGGAAGGAGGCGTGAGCCCCTCGGGAGGGGGTGAAATCATCATTTTGGGGTGAAATTATCACTTTGGGTGAAATTCAGAGTGATTCAGGACACTGCTCCTCGTGTCTGTGTGCAGGGACAGCACCCAGCACCCCCATGTGTGGGGGTGGCACCAGGGGCTGTGCCTGGCAGGGGTGGGGACAGCCTGGTGGCACCAGGGGCTGCGCCTGGCAGGAGTGGGGACAGTCTGGTGGCACCAGGGGCTGTGCCTGGCAGGGGTGGGGACAGCCTGGTGGCACCAGGGACTCCACCACAAACCTTTTGTCCTCGTGCAGTTGCTGCCTGTCCTTCACCAGCTCGGCCAGAATCCCATCCAGTGCCCCCTGGAAGTCGAAGATGCTGTGGGAGCACTGGGAGAGCTCCTCATCCACCTGCAGAGGACAGCGAGAGGTTGGGACCAGCTGCTCTGGGAGCCGTGGGGGCTCCTCGGGCTGGGGATGCTCCTCACCCTCTGCAGCCTTGTCTTCACTAAATCCACCCCAGCCGGGCCCCTGCTGCCTGCAGGAATGGCCTCGTACCTGAGGAGAGACAGAAAATGAATATTCCTGGAGGAAGAAACAATCCAGAGGCAGAGTCAGCCACTGGGGCACAGGAATCCAGCCTGGGCTGGGCTCCTGGGGGGTGCAAAATGAATTATTTGGGCAGCAACTCAGATTTCAGAGCTCCACATCTGAGCCACGAGGTGCAAAGTGCTGATCTGGTAAAAACTCGCCCCGTTGTGTCCAATTTGTTCCGAAATTGTTGGTTTTACACCCACTGGCTCGGGGCCAGCTCGGATGGTGCCTGTGCCCCTGCAGCTGGCACAGGAGCTAAGGCTGAGCGTGGCTAAATCAGCAGAAATCTTCCTGATGCAGAGTTGGAAGGGCTGGAGGAGCCAGAGCCTCCAGCTGCAGAATTGCTGCTCCTGGCACTCCAGCCCCGAGTGCTGAGCTCAATGGGAACCATGTGTCCCTATTTTATTTTTATTTTTTCAGATGAAATGGAAATTAAAAGACTTTGCTAAATGGCAAAGAATGAAAGAACAGCGACACAGCGGCAAAGAATTTTCCACTACAGCAACAACAACAACAACCAAAAAGCAGCAGAAGAGTGAAATATCCGTGGGTTGCTTGAGATAAAATGGGTTCAGCCTCGCCCAGGGCAGCTGGGTGGGAAGGGGGGTGTGGGGAAGGGAAGGTTGAGGGCAGCCCAGGGATTCTCCATAATTCAATGGAAGGAAATGGGACCTCTCCCCATGGATGGTGGGGGGTGGGATGTTGGATCCATGGGAATCCAGCCCGGCTCTCCAGGGCTGTGTGCAGGGAATGGGGTTGGTGATGGGGGCCAGACCCCTGCAGAGCCCTGGAGCTGCTGCCATCCTGCTCTTTCTTTATCCCAACTCAATCTTCCTTTCCCTGGGGCTGGCAGCAGCCCTGGCTCCTTCCTGCTCAGGGGCTGTGACAGCAGGAAAGCCCCGGAGCAGGAGCCAGAGTCAGGACCAGGGGCTGATCCTGAAAAACTGCAGCAAAGAGGGAGAACCAGCCAGAGTGGTTCATTCCCCACACTGAAAAAGCCTCCAGTCTCCCAGAAATCAGCTTATTCCCGGCATCTTCCTTATTCCTGATTATCCAGGCACCTTGGAGAGCCCCAGATCCCATCAGGCAGAGCCCAGAGCCTGCCAGGCTCACTTACAGCACGTGTGTCTTGCCCTCGGTGAGCTGCAGGCAGGCGAGCACGGAGTGAGCCCCTCTCCTCTGCTCCAAAATCCTGGAGCACTCCGTCCTCAGGTTCCCTCTGCCAGGAGAGAAAGCAGCCCCTGCAATCCCAGAGCCATCCTGGGGCCAGCTGCAGGGGGACGGGGTGGGGATGGAGCTGGTGGCTTCTCCTGGAGGTTTCTTGGGGGCTGGATGGAGCTAAAATGGGGTGTGGCTGCTGGTTTTAGGGTCTCCCACCCTCTGCTCGCTGTCCTGCCCCAAAAGGAGTGGGGAGGGCAGGGAAATTCATCATGGAATGGTTTGGGTTGGAAGGGAGCTTAAAGCTCATCTCGTTCCATCCCCCCTGCTCCGGGCAGGAACACTTCCAATGGATGCACATAATGAGAGGCACAGTGATGGTGATAGTAATAAAGATAATGATAATGATAATAATAATAATAAATAATAATAATAATGTCCTGCTCTTTTCCTCAGCCTCTCCTAAACTGAAAAAAGTGACCCAAAAGGAACAAAAGGGGACAGGAGCATCCTCACAACACCGAGTGAGGATTTTGGGGACACCCTGGCCCTCCTGCCCTGCTCCCTCCCAGTCCCTCAGGACCCCACCCCACCCTCCCCACTGGTCCTGAACCACCTGGAGGAGGCTGGAAAACCCCTAAACCCAATGCCCAAAGGCCTCAGCTGTGAGCAGGGCCGTGTCCCCCCTCTGTCCCTGCCCCAGAGCTGGCTGTGTCACTCACATCACCCAGTGCAGGCCCCTGGCCAGCAGCTCCCGGCCCCTCTGCAGGGCCTGCCCCACGCGCAGGGTCTGGTGAGCGGCACCCACGGCGCTCTGCAAGGCAAAGGGCACTGCCAGCCTGTGCCAGCACAGGGCACTGCCAGGCACAGGGCACTGCCAGAACAGGGCACTGCCAGCACAGGGCACTGCCAGCACAGGGCACTGCCAGAACAGGGCACTGCCAGGAACAGGGCACTGCCAGCACAGGGCACTGCCAGGAACAGGGCACTGCCAGGAACAGGGCACTGCCAGGCACAGGGCACTGCCAGGAACAGGGCACTGCCAGGAACAGGGCACTGCCAGGTGACAGGCACTGCCAGCACAGGGCACTGCTAAAGACAGGGCACTGCCAGGCACAGGGTAACGCTAGGAACAGGGCACTGCTGTGAACAGGGCACTGCCAGCACAGCACTGCTTGTGAACAGGCATCAAGCAGCACAGGGCACTGCCAGGAACAGGGCACTGCCAGGAACAGGGCACTGCCAGCACAGGGCACTGCCAGGCACAGGGCACTGCCAGGCAAAGGGCACTGCCAG
>JAVTVJ010001709.1:0-210472 GCA_034509425.1 Eopsaltria australis | reverse complement strand
CCGCTGCCTGTGGATGTTCATCCTCCCACAGCTACCGAGTTTTCTACAAAATCATTCCTTTCTCTGATGACCCAAACAAAATCCCTAAAAGAAAATCCCAATGCTTCCATGTATAATCCTCATTTCCCAAATACTCCTCTATCTTTTCCCCCACCCCTATGGGATCATCCAAATATGGGGGTAATTCCTTTTTTAACCCTCTTATATCCTGGGTAGTAAGTGGTACAATTCAAAACCCAAACCCTCCCCCTTGACCCCCCAAGGGAACTTGCCATAGTGGCATCTGGTATACCGCTGACTCTTGGGTCCAGGGGGCGTCTGACGCCCTATACTGAGTTCCTCTTCTAGTTCTAGGGGGTGATATGATATGCTGCCCTTCTCCCCCTGCACTGTCATTATCCTTGGCTGGGGCCATAGGAACAATATTTCCCTGATCCCTTTGCTCTGGAAGTTGAGGATACAGGGAACCTGCAACTGGCCCTGGGTCAGCTGGCAAAATTAGAAGACAACATGGGGGAAGGTGCTGAAAAAACATCCCAATCCTCACCGTTTTCCTCTTCCTCCCCTTTTTCCTTTTCCTTCTTCTTTCTTAACACATAGACCTCTCCTGATGCTTGTTTCAACCATATCAAACCACATTCCCTTTCAATCACTCCTTTCCAATTCTCCTCTAAATACCACCACATACTTTGACACAAATGAAGTCTATTTGTTCCATAAGGTGGCCACTTAAGCTGCTTTGGCAATTCATACTTTGGCCACACAAAATAACAATATTCTACCATTCTCTCCATAGTTACCTCTGGGGGAATGCATAATCTCTCCCAAGACCTCAGCATTCTCCCCAAGGGACTCTCCTGGGGTATTATGGGATCATCATCCCTTTTGCCAGGGCCCTTTCCCAGCTTTACCTTTGCAACCCTCCATGGGCACCCTGTTTCAGCTGTGCTACTCTCCATGGGTGCTGTCACGATCCGCTAAGACAAGTGGGAGTCGTGATGGTTCGTTAACCGACTCTCAGAGTGCAAAAGAAACAGGGACAATATTTTTTAGTTTCAATCAAAATCAAAAGCACTTTTATTGAGTGCCAACAACACGATTATGCAGTAGAGGAGAGAGAGAGATATAGGGTTGAGAGAGAGAGAGAGAGATAGGGTAATAGCTACCAACAGCACGACAAAGTCCGCATGGTCCGGAGCCAATAGATTTCGTCTTTGTCCGTGGGGAGATCTCATAGGGGTCTTTTCAGAAAGTCCCTTTATAGTCTTTTCGAAAGCAGGGGGCAGCTGGCCAAGAGGTGGGGGAAACAAGGCGCATTGTTTCGTAGTACCAAAACTGGTGTACAGTACAAAACATCCTATGAAGTCCTTTCTACCTCCTACCGTGGCCTGCACCAGCTTCCTCAGGAGTGTGTACCAGTTTTGGGCACCTGCATTTGGGAGACATCCCACCTTGATCTGGCCCAGACTTCTTTGTGCAAAAAGTCCTCTTTCTCCCTTGAGGTTTTTTGGGTTTACAGTCTCTGTCCTCGGCGATGATTGTGAGGCAGGTGAGGGATTTTCCTGCCATCTCTTACAGGTGCCCTCCCAGGTTTGCTCACCGGTGAGATTTTCAGTGGTCCTTCCCTGTGGACTCTTCATGGACCCTCCCGGGCTGCTACTTGTCTTTCTCCTGGACTGTCACAGGAACCCAGTCAATCACCTGGTGCCAGCCGCCACCAAGGGGAGCTGATCACCAAAACTGGGTGAGACGCGTCTCCAGCCCCACTCGCTGCCTGCCGCCCCTGGACAGTGGAAATATCCTGGAAAAGAGCCCCCAAATTGTCAGGAAAATTAATCCACAAACACTGGAGGTTCATGTCCGAAAAGGAGATAGAAAAGTCCTGTAACTTGATGTGGTAGTTTGAAAGCAAATCAGTGAGAGGCTCAAAGTCAGAACTACAATTTAATAGGAAAAAATGTAATAATACAAAAAAAAAAAAAAAGCTGACAGAGTCAGAATACAACCTGACACCCTGTCGGTCAGGGTGTTGGTAGTAGTCCACTTAGAAGGTGGTTGCAGTCCTCTGGGAGTGATAGATGCGCTTCTGTTGAAGCAATGATCCTGAGAAAGGTGTAGTTCTCCTCTGAAGGTCCAGTGGTGGTGTAGAAGGGTCTGGTCTTCCTCTGGGAATCCCGTGGGAAAAGCTGCCTATAGTGCTTCAAATCTCAGTTTATATGCAGATCGGGATACATTGGTTCCTCCCCTTGGGCCGGACATCTCACAATGGGATGATGAGCCACTATCTGCAATGTTTGGGGTGAGTGAAGTACCCATCCGGCCCCAACGACTGGCCCATTAGCAAAACGTTCTGCGGCCATCAGGAACACTGCCACGCCTGGCCCCAACATCCCACAAAGATGGTGATAGAATACATACCATTGTAACCTAAGACACTTGATTTGAATAAAGGGAGAGGCCATGAGACATTTCCCCTGGGGTCTCTCAGTTTTTTAGGAGACGTAGCTTCCTTTTTATCCTAATTCCCCAGTCGCATGTCCCTCTCTCTTTCCCCGTTGGCTGAGGTATTTGAGAGGTACAGACTTCCCAAAACGCCTTATATCTAAGACCCCCTTCTAATGTATACTCCCCCCTCATATTTCTCTTCCCTTGTGTCTCTGTTCTTTTTCTCTAAATCCAGAGATTTAGCACAGCCTTGAGTGAGTAACAGTCGGTGTCAATTAGTGGAATTCCTATGGAATTTATGGTTCCCCCCATTGCTTCTTTCACCTCTCCATATCTGGCCTTATCAACCATCAGGCCCACAGTTTTTTTGTAAATACACCATCTTCTCATTCCTTTCAGAATGGTGGGCAGTGGTCTTGATGCCATTTGGTTTTAGCCTTTTTTTCTTTTATGTTCCCTGTACTCTTTGCACATACATTTGTAACTCTGTAGCCTATTGTATTATTATCTAGTTTTCCGATACTTTTCCATGGCCTTTTCCTAGGCAGAAAGACAAAACAAATTCCAGAGCTGCAAGTCCCAGGGGGTCCAAGGCCGCAGTGCTATCTTGGTTCTTCCTGGGAACCAAGGATGAGAACAACTCTTCGAGATACATTTTCATGGACAAAGTACAACTAGTACCAAGGGGGAGGGGCTCCAGAGAAGGGGCTTGACCTGGGGGGGGGGGGGATTGCATCACCACATGTCCTCCTAATTGGTGCTTATAATCAATTATGCTAATTCCCTAAAACCTATAAAAATGTACTCACCCCTGGGGATGGGTGGGCATTTCCGGACGTCTTTCCATGACTGCCCCTGAAGGCCTTCAAAATAAAGATCCCCTTTTATATTACTTCCTTACTAAAATTATCTTGAGTTTCATTTCCAGGTCAGGAAAGGCAACAGTTTTTTGGCACCCCAGGTGGGACACAAGAACCTGGTACCCTTCCTCCAGACTGAAAACATCCTGCAACGAGTTCTTTTCTGCCCGCAGTCTAAAGAATTCCCTGCCATGGTCGAAGGTTGAAACACCATGGTTCCAAGATCCTGCAGGAGGTAATATAAAGGTAGTTCTTTTCGTTGTGTAGCGTGTAGTTTGTATGTGAGTATTGTGTATGTATTGTATATCTCTTTACGGTCAGTAATTGCTAGCAATCCCAGGACAACCCAGCGTTGTGGTGAGAAAAATTGCTTTTGGAATAGTTTCTCCAAGTTTTTCCTGTCGTCGCTTTTCCAACCTGCCCCATATCAGCTGGGGGGGGGAACGGGGCGTCCGTGTGTGTGTGATCTCAGCTGAGATTGTTCACTGGTGGAGAAAAGCAAATTACAAAGCAAAAGTTTATTTTGCCTTTAGCACGTGAGGGTTTTGAATTGAAAGCTGGCCTGGGGACGCCTAGGCATGGAGAGGCCAGGGGAGGCCTGGCCTGCTCCTTGGTGGGAGGCAGGGGAAAAGCCCCCACTTCCTACAGGTTTTGTGGAGTGACCGAGAAAAGCTCAGTTTGTGCCATTGTAAGGGAGGGGAGAGAAGCCCCCACTTCCTGTGTTCCATCTGTAGAAAGTTTTTTCCAAGATTTTAGGGCAGGGGCAGCTCCTGGACTCCCAGGACAGCTCCACGAGTGGGGCTGCCAGGTCCCCCGTAATGAAAGGGGGGAACAGCCGGTCTGAGAGGGGCAGAGGTGACTCCTGCCATTGCCCTAGTAACGGCTAGGGATGGGGCGGGGGAGTGGTCCCAGGAAGTGCCCCGGGATCGGGGCCCCTGCAACGCCGCTTCGCCCCTGCTCCAGCGTGAGGGGGACTGCTGCTGCTCAACCACAGCCCAGCTTGCTCGCCGCCCCTGGGCCCCTTCCACAACAGCCCAGAGGGGGCCAGGAGTGTGAAATCTACAGGCAGGAGCATCGCCTCCCTCAGCTGCACCGATTCTGCTGCTGCGAGGGGCAGGGACAAAGGCGGAGTTGAGTACCTCGAGAAAGCTGATGTTACCTTTGTAGGCAGGAACAATTCTATCGCTTTTTCCATAGTAACAAGTTTTGTTTTAGAGAGACGTGAGAGCTGCTATGAGCAGCGCCATGGGCTAAGCACGGGCTCGCTGGGGGTGTCTCCGGGCAGGGGTGCCTGCATGGTACGCCTGTCCCCGGGCCGTGCGATGGGCAGCGAACGCTGTTTGTCTGCACTGTTAGGCACTCAAAAGGGAAATACCTAGTCCAAGGAACAAGTAGCCATTTTTGAGGCTCCCTTAAACCATGCTATAAATAAGCAGAGTCCTGTGTCAACAAACACCTTAGAACGGGAACTGAGCCAAGATACTGTAAGAGCTATTAGTCCCAGAGGGGTAAGAGAAATGAGACCTTTCTTCCTACCTTTACAATATGAATTGGAAAAAACACTGGGTGATTTATCAGTTTGTCTATTTGCCAAACTCCCCTGAGAAGGATCCATGGGAATTTTACAAAAGGAAGGAAGTAATGGATAGTTTAGGATGGTTTACTGGAGTAAATTTTAAAAATGCCTTCTCCTGCATCCCTGTGAGTAAGAAAGACCAAGGACTCTTCGCTATTATGTGGAAGAATCTTCAACCAGAGAAAAAGAGCCAGCTCACCAAGACAGTCCTGCCTGAGGGTTTAAGGAACAGCCCAACTATATTCAGAAATCAGCTGGCAAAGGAACCAGATGTAATAAATGAGTAAATGATAAATGTTGGCCTTTTGCATTTTCTAGTAATAATATAGTGTGTTGTGATAAAATATAGTTAAGTAGAAACAAGATTGTAGCAAAATTATAACCTCAAGACAGCTGTGATATATTGAAAATTGTAGTCATAAATATATACATATAAACGTCTTTTGAGTTGATGCCTGAATGATTTTTCTGCTTTTGTCCTGAATACTTCTTACACTGTTCCCTATATTCACAAGTATTAGCATGCATACTTGTGATGCTTTAGGTGATAATTTAGCCCGGTTTCATGGTGTTTAGGAGGCCGGTAGACTAAACACCCCTGAAACTACGTAGAGTTAGAAGACCAAACACCCTGTTTTCATGGGCCCTCAAGGTCTCCTAGTAGGACAGATTTTGCAAACTAGAAGTTAGCCCAACCAGGCCCCTTATTGGGCCCTCCTGGTAGATATGCTAATGTGTAGAGTCTTTAATTGTATACTCGACTGGGGGAGGGGGCTTTTTGCGACGCGTTCTACCTGGATGGCAGAAGCCATCGAATGGGATCCTACTAAAATACTGAGGTAAACAACCCCCAATCCTCTAACCGTGTCTGAGCCTTTATTTCCTAAGACCAGAAAAAGGCATCAGTCATTGGCACCCCAGATGGGACTATAGAGACCCCGAAAACTTGCAGTTTTGGGCTGAGAATATCTCGCCTAGCTCCTTCGCCGGCACCCTACGGGGCTCAGGCGGAAGTCCAAGATTGTGACCGGGCTCTAGGACCCAGCACCTGAAAACACGAAAGAGGTGAGTGGAAGCGGGGAAGACGTGTTTCGGTATTGTGCTAGCACCAGGAGGGAGGTTGGAAGGTTGGTCAGGGGGGGTCAGAGAGACCCCTAAAAGGGGGGGGGGAAATTAGCCCCCATCCTGCAAAATCGTGGTAAGGGGAGGACGCTCTCTGGTTAAACCATGGGAGGTTGGTGGGTGGGACCACAACTGCAAGGCGGTTCAGTGGTTTAAGGCGCTGATCAGAAAACTGCAAAGCCAGGAGTTGCGGGTTCGAGTCTCGGTTGAGAGAACTCTAAGAAGTTTACTCGTGCATGCAGTTTTGCTGTTTAAAGCTTGTTTCTAAGCTGTTACCACTAGTTAGCGACTGTAGTTTGCAGGCTAGGCAAGTCGCTGGGGCGAGACGGTTTTTTCTGGCCAATTTCTCTGTTTATAAGTAAAATGGGGTGTACTTTTTCTGAGGAGGTACAAGTCCCCGGAGAATCTCCGTTAGATCTGGTATTGAAAAACTGGCGATATTTAACTGGAAAGAGGACCCCCCTGGACACACAGGAGCTGATAAGATGTTAAAATTAGGAGAACAGAGGGTGTGGCCACATTTTGGGAGTCTAGAAAATGAAATAGTCACAGAGCTAATGGTAGAATTGCAAGCTCTGCGCAGGTTTGATGAGTTAAAATACGCAGAACTTTTTACCACACTACTGAATAGAGAAGAGGCGTATGAGGTGCAGAAAGGCTGCATGGAGATGGTTGTAAAAGGGAAAGGGAACGTGAGGAGGAGGAGAAGGCAGCTAGTGACTAACGGAATGGAAGAAACAGACGTTATGGACATGGTGGCCCCAGCTTTGTGTACGGGCATGGGGGGGTCGCCTCCCCTGCCACCGCCGCCATTACAGCCAGTGCAGTTGGGGGCGGGCGATGGAGGCGCGCAGCCTGCTGCACCACCACCCCCACCACCACCGCTGCCGCCGCAGCCAGCTCTGCAGCCGGCTCCACCGCCCCTTCCACCGCCGCCGCCGCAGCCGGCGCCACCGCCCCCTCCCCCTCTTCCCCCGCCCGCTCTGAACGCGAGGGCAGGGGCGGAGACCGACCAACCCCCCGAGCATCTGGGGGCTGGGCGTGGGGCAGGGGCAGAGACTGACCAGCTCCCTGACCATCCAGGGGCTGGGCGTGGGGCGGGGGGGGTAGGCGGGCAGGCCCTCGCCCCCTGACCACTCTGACGGCAGGGAAAGGCGTGGGGAGGGGGCGGGCTGCCGTCCCCACCCGACCGCCCACGGGGCCGGCACAGACCGAGAGCGGAGGCTGATTGGCCCCCTGACCACACAGGGGGCGGGCAAAGGGGCGGAGAGGGGACTAGCTGGTTGCCAGCTCCTGACCGCCCCTGGCAGGGGCGCGGACCGGGAACAGAGCCTAGTGGGCCCCTGCCACCCAACCTGGCCCGAGCCTGGGATGAGTGGAGGTACCCACGATCTCAGCTTCGCCGCTCCTCCAGCGTTGGGGAGAGGGGCAAAGCTACCCTGACCAGAGGCAGGTGGGACGTGCCTGATCCAAGTTACTTTTCCGAAAGGGGGGACAGAGACGACCATGCCGGATTCCCCCTCCGCCGCTCTGCCAGTGCTGGGATTAAAACGGAATGGGATGATGTGGATACAGATGGTCCCCGCGAGGAGGGTGGCAGGAGGAGGGGAAAAATAGCCCAAGAAGCTATAAGTGCTGCTAGTACAATTTCAGGGCGCACGAGATCAAAAAGAGATGAAAGGGGAAGGGAAGGGCCTGCTCTAGAAGTGCCTCTGAGACAGGCTGTGGGAAATCAGGGAGTGATTTATATAAAGACACCATTCTCTCTTGCAGAGCTGCAGACGTGGAAAGACTCTGTTGGAAAGTATAGTGACAACCCAGAGAAAGTAGCGATACGGGTAGAGAGGGCTATAAGGGCTCAAAACCCTGATTGGGGAGACTTGAATGTGATGCTGGATGAATTACTAGATAGCACAGAAAGGGAGACGGTTAATAAAGCTGCCATAGATGCTATACAGGCCCAAATTGCAGCTGGAACTCTCCAGGGGATGCCTAATGACATATACCCACTCGCTGACCCTGGCTGGGATCCCAATGTCCCTGAGCAAATGGCAAAATTAAAGCAGTTTCAGAAATGGGTGGTTTATGGGTTGAGATGTGGCCTTCCTAAAGTAGTGAATTTTTCTAAATTATTTGAGATCAAACAAAATCCAAATGAGACTCCTACAGAGTTTCTGAATAGACTGAAAGAGGCTGCGCAGAAATACACAACTCTGAACTTCGATGCACCTGATCAGAAGTACCAGCTGGCCTACATTTTTATGGGCCAGTCAACAGATGATATAAGGAAAAAACTGCAAAATGGGGGTTACAGGATATAAGTGAGATGTTGAGAATAGCCTGGCAAGTATATCAGAACAGGGATTCAGTAGACAAGGACAAACACAATAAGCCCCACCATAAGAAAAACCACAATGAGGGAAAGTCATCCAACTCTCCAAAGAGGGGACCCCGTTTTCCTCTAGCTGAGGACCAATGTGCCATTTGCAAGCTGAAGGGACACTGGAGAAATGAGTGTCCAGCACGAACGAAAAAGACACCCCCAGCTCCGGAACTAGCTGTGGATGATGATAGACGGCGACCAAGGGCATCACCCCCAGCAGAGCCTTCAGTTATAGTTAAGCTGGGAAATGAGGATGCTGAATTTCTGGTTGACACAGGGGCGACCTATTCTGTATTAAATACTTTAAAAGGCAAACTGAGTCAAGAGACTGTGGATGTGGTAGGAGCCTCCGGGGTAAGTGAAAAACGGCCTTTTTTCCAACCTTTAAAATTCAAATTGGGAAAACACTGGGTGACACACCAGTTCCTGTATATGCCAAATTCACCAATGCCATTATTGGGCAGAGATTTATTAGAGAAATTAGAGGCAGAAATTAAATTCTCCAGAGACGGGGGGGGTGAAAGTCATAATTCCTGAATCAAATTCATAGAAGCAGCAGCTATTCTTATACAGGAATGCCATGGAGAAATTCCCAAAGAAATAGAAGATGCTGTCAGTCCTATAGTATGGGCCAATGATATCCCTGGGAGATCCAAAAGAGCTGAACCTGTAAGTATTACACTCAAAGCAGGAGCTACACCGGTAAGGCAAAAACAACACCCTTTGAAATTAGCAGGTCGCAAGGGACTAGCACCTATAATTGAGAAGTTTCTCAAATTTGGGTTGCTAGTGGAATGTGAATGCAAGTATAACAGCACAATTATACCAGTGAAAAAAGCAGATGGTAAAAGTTATCGATTAGTGCAGGATCTAAGGGAGATTAACAACACAACAGAAGACATATATCCAGTTGTAGCCAATCCTTACACACTTTTGACTACACTAACAGATGAATTAGGGTGGTTCACTGTTTTAGATCTTAAAGATGCCTTTTTCTGCATTCCTGTGCACAAGGACAGCCAAGAAATTTTTGCCTTTGAGTGGGAAAACCCTGAAACAGGGAGGAAGACCCAGCTCACCTGAACAGTCTTGCCAAAAGGCTACAAAAATAGTCCAGCCCTATTTGGAAACCAGCTGGCAAAGGAACTGGAGGACTGGAGGAAACAGGAGCCAGGAAGAGTAGTTGTTCAGTATGTTGATGACATCCTAGTAGCAACCAGAATGCGAGATGAGTGTATCCAGCTAACCGTAAGTCTGTTGAACTTTATGGATGAGAGTGGTTATCGAGTCTCAAGAGAGAAGGCCCAGATTGCCAGGGAAACAGTAGTTTACCTGGGGCTAGAAATTTTCCGTGGACACCGACAACTCAGCAAAGAACAGAAGGAAGCTATCTGTTGCCTTCCAGAGCCCCACACTGTGAGAGAAATGCAAGCCTTCCTGGGAATGGTAGGTTGGTGTTGCCTATGGATATCAAACTATGGACTGCTGGTAAAACCTCTGTATGAGGTCCTTAAGGCAGCTGAAAAGGGAACAATCATGTGGACAGAAAGTGCAAGGGCTGCCTTCAAAGAGTTGAAACATTCCCTAATGTCTGCCCCAGCCTTGGGGCTGCCGGATTTGAATAAGCCTTTTGAACTCTTTACATATGAGCGACTGAATGCTGCTCTGGGAGTACTAGCACAGCACCTTGGGGACCAGCGAAGAGCTGTAGCCTACTTTTCAAAACAGCTAGACAGTGTTAGTCAAGGGTGGCCTGGATGCCTGAAAGCTGTGGCAGCAACCGTCCTCCTAATACAGGAGGCCCGTAAATTCACCCTTGGACAGCACATTGTCGTGTATGTACCCCATGCAGTAATAACTGTGCTGGAACAGAAGAGGAATCACTGGCTATCCCCTAGCAGAATGCTGAAGTATCAGTCTGTGTTGCTGGAACAGGATGATGTTACTCTGAAAACAACATCTGTGGTAAACCCTGCAATGTTTTTGTCATCCACATTACTTGACAGCATGCCTGAACATGATTGTCTACAGACAATAGAGGAGACTTATTCTAGCAGACCAGACCTGAAGGACATTCCCCTGAAGAGCCCAGACTGGGAGCTGTATACCGATGGAAGCAGCTTCATGAGAAATGGTAAGAGAATGACAGGCTACGCTGTAACCACCACAGATAAAGTCATAGAGGCAAAAGCCTTGCCTCCAGATGTATCATCACAGAAAGCTGAACTCATTGCACTAACAAGGGCTCTAGAGCTGAGTGAGGGGAAGAAGGTAAACATCTGGACGGATTCCAAATATGCCTTCAGTGTTGTTCATGCCCACGGAGCTATCTGGAAGGAACGTGGCCTGCTGACTGCACAAGGTAATGAGATTAAGCATGCTGAACAGATTCTTGCACTTCTGCAGAGTATCTGGAAGCCAACCGAAGTGGCTGTCATGCATTGCAAAGGCCATCAAAAAGGGAAGAAAGCCCCTGAACTGGGAAATCGCTTCGCTGATGAAACAGCAAGAGGGGTTGCAGAAAAAGGCATTTTTGCAGTGATACCACAGAAAGAAATAGATTTGTCAGAGTTTACCCCAAAATACGATCAGGGGGATCACAAATTAATCAAGCACCTTAAGGCTGAGATCAAAGAAGGGGGGTGGGCTGTTACCTCAATGGGACAGGTTGTGTTTCCACCCTTCCTCCTTTGAGAAATAGCCCAGCGAGAGCATGAAAGTACTCACTGGGGAACAGAAAATCGTTTAAAACATCTCAGAAAGGTGGTAATAGGGAGAGGGATGACAGATATTGTACAATCTATAACCAGCAAGTGCGATACCTGTTGTAAAAACAACCCTGACACGAGCAAACGGGTTGTGTTAGGGGTGACAAAAACAGATCTCCCGGGAGATTATTGGCAGATCGATTTTGCTGAGATGCCACGCAAAGAGGGATGTAAGTATGTACTGGTACTGGTTGACACCTTCAGTGGATGGCCTGAAGCTTACCCCTGTCGCTCAAACACAGCAAGAGAAGTAGTGAAAGCCTTGCTGAATCATATAATTCCAAGATTCAGGGTTCCTCTGGCAATGTCATCTGATAAGAGACCACACTTTTTTGCAACAGTAGTTGGGGAAGTCAGCAGGGTTCTGGGAATTGCCTGGGACCTGCACACACCATACAGGCCCCAGGCAAGTGGCAAGGTTAAGCGTATGAATGGAACCCTCAAAACCCAGATTTGTAAAATTTGTCAAGAGGCATCCATGACCTGGGTTCAAGCCCTGCCAATAGCCTTGCTGAGAACTCGCATACAGCCAAGGCGAAGGGACAATATAAGTCCCTATGAAATATTAAATGGCAGGCCTTATCAAGCTCCACATATCCCAGGGGAAATTCATGTGAAAGGTAAAGCTGATTTGCAGAAGTACTTAATGGCTTTGAGTTCCACTTTACAGAAGCTCCAGAGATTTGTCGTGTTGTCCAGGCCAATAGGACTGGACACACCTGCTCATCAGTTCCAGCCCGGAGATTGGGTCTACATCAAGTGGTGGGACGGTGACCCCTTGCAAGCCAAGTGGAAGGGACCATTCCAAGTTTTGCTGACCACACTCACTACAGTCAAAGTTGCTGGCAAGGGACCATGGATCCACTATTCCAGAGTGAAGAAGGCTTCGGCTCCCGAAACCATCAAGAAAACAAAGACTAATACAGATCAGAAGGATGTGGTTTACATGTCGGTTATCTGTCCAAATGGTAACTATGATTCAGGGTTTGTCCCATGATTTACATAAGGCTGTAGTCCAAAATGTCCAAAGTTCTTAATAAGAACAATTGCTGGTTCTGTATCCGGTTGCCACCTCTAGATGGGGGTGGTCACTGACCGTTGACTGGCATTTTAAGCTTCCAAAATTAACACCTTAAAATTTGACCAGATCTTTGACACCCTTACCTCATGGTTACCAAACTGGGCCTGGGTAAAAGAAACAATTATAGTAACTGTAATTGTAGTTATTATCTGTGTAGTAGCCTGCGTGTCGGCCGGTTGTGTAAACCGATACTGTGGGTAATGTAGAATAGAGTAAGGTAGAGTAGAGACTAGACAAAGTAGAGTCTTGTTAGTCTCTAAAAGGGGGGAAAAGATGCCTGAAGGATTTTTTCTGCTTTTCTCCTGAATACTTCTTACACTGTTCCCTATATTCACAAGTATTAGCATGCATACTTGTGATGCTTTAGGTAATAGTTTAGCCTGGTTTCATGGTGTTTAGGAGGCCGGTAGACTAAACGCCCCTGAAACTACGTAGAGTTAGAAGACCAAACACTCTTTTTTTCGTGGGCCCTCAAGGTCTCCTAGTAGGACAGATTTTGTAAACTAGAAGTTAGCCCACCCAGGCCCCTTATTGGGCCCTCCTGGTAGATATGCTAATGTGTAGAGTCTTTAATTGTATACTCGATTGGGGGGACGGGGCTTTTTGCGACGCGTTCTACCTGGATGGCAGAAGCCATCGAATGGGATCCTATTAAAATACCGAGGTAAACGACCCCCAATCCTCTAACCATGTCTGAGCCTTTATTTCCTAAGACCAGAAAAAGGCATCAGAACAATACCTAAGGTCTACCTCCAGGCCTATCTTCCCCACAACCTAAAACCACCACCAACCCCAAAATCACTTTAACCCCTACGCTATCATTCCCCCCTTTGAAAGTATTTTCACTTTATAGGTGTAAATGCTTTCACTCAATATAGTCCTTTGTTTCTGAATTTATACTGGATGTTCGTCTTCAAATCCTGGGTTGTCATTAGTGTTGTCCTGGATGTTGCCACGACTTGAGGTATTTGAAGATAACGCAGGTGGCGGAGTCTTGCTTCGTGTTAGTGCTCGCATGATTCTTCGGTTCCAGGATGTTTTCTTCTGTATTTCTCTTTTTAGTATGCTGTAAACTAACCAAGCTACTAGGAACATAACTAATAAGATTATTACATTTTCAATGAGAGATTTAATCCATGAACTCACATTCCACCCCAACCCTTTGAAAACTTTATCTAACCAGCTTGTAGTCATGTCTTTTCGTTCATCTTGTGCCTCATGTTCTATGTGTTTTAACTGACTGATGTCATGTTCTGCATCAGCAGTTACTTTTGGGATGTGGACGCAGCAATGATCAACTTGTTCTTTTAAAAATCCACACACTCCATGTTCTTTCAGGAGTAATATATCTAGGGCTAGTCGATTTTGTAAAGTCATTTTGGTTGTAGTTTGTAATTGTAGGTTTAGTTCTTGGAATCCTTCTCTGGTAACCCTTGCTAGCCTTTCTACTTGGCTAGTAAGTCTGTACATCATTTCTCTGTTCTGGTAATTTGCTACAGGACCGAACAGAGATTCTAGAGCCTACTCAAGTTTTACTCCACTAGAGGGTTCTTGCCAGGTTTCATTCTGGTTTTCATCACTTCTCTTACCACGGTAGCTACAAAGTGAGGACCTCTGTCTGAAGATATCCCTAAAGGCACCCCAAACCTGGGAATTATCTCCTGCAGTAGCCACTTTACTGTCTTTTTTGCCTGATTGGTGCGACAGGGAAAGGCTTTGGGCCATCTTGAAAATGTGTCAACCCCCACCAACAGATATTTGTACCCTCGAGTTTTTGGTAATTCTACAAAATCTACTTGCCAGTAATCTCCTGGTTCTATCCCTGCCCGGAGTCTCCCTAGCTGTGCCTGTCATCTAGCTACGGGATTATTTTTCAAGCAGATTTCACATTTTGACATTATTGATTTTGCCATTGTTAGCATCCGTACTGAGATTACACTTTGTTTTAGCAATTATACCAATGCTTCTGCTCCCCAGTGACACTCGTCATGTTTCATCTGTAGGATTTCTCTCATTATCAAGGGAGGTAGCACTATTTGTCCTTGCGTAGTTACATACCACCCTGCTGAATTCTTCTGTGCATTTAGTAGATGTCCCAGCTTCTCATCTTCTGTTGAATATTTCGGCTCTGAAGGTAGATTGAATTGAGATACATTAAGCTTTGTGGGTATCAATGCCATTGCTATTTGCACCTCTCGAGCAGCCTGTCAAGCTGTCCAGTCTGCCTTTCGATTGCCCTCACAGATCCTGATTGATGTGCTTTGCAGTGTATAATTGCTACTTGTTCAGGTTTTTGTACTGCTTTTATCAATTGCAGAACTGCATCTTGATGTTTGATATGTGTTCCCTGGGAGGATAGCAACTGTCTCTCTTTCCACAGTGCCCCATGTACGTGGACGATCCCGAAAGCATATTTGGAGTCCGTCCAAATATTTACCTTCTTCCCTTCACGCAGTTCTAGTGCTCTGGTTAAGGCCACTAGTTCTGCCCTCTGGGCAGATGTATTTGGTGGTAGTGCCTTTGCTTCTACTACAGTACTGATTGTTGTTACCGCATATCCAGCGTATCTGGTCCCATTCTCCATGAAGATGCTTCCGTCTGTGAATCACTCCCAGTCCGGTTCCTCCAGCAGGACGTCTTTCAGGTCTTCTCTTGCTGAGTAGGTGTATTCTATCACCTCTATGCAGTCATGCTCTAGTGGGCCTTCCTCAGCTGTAGTACCTAGGAACAAGGCTGGATTCAAAAGGTTAGTTGTTTTTAGTGTGATATCATCTTGCTCGGTCAGGATTACTTGGAATTTTATCATCCTGCTTGGAGATAGCCAATGGCCCCCCTTTTGCTCTAGGACAGTGGTGACTATGTGCGGCACATAGACATCCATGTGCTTCCCATTGTGAGCTTCCAGGCTTCTTGTATCAGTATCACAGTGGCTGCAACTGCTCTCAGACATGCAGGCCACCCGGCACTTACATTGTCCAGCTGTTTGGAGAAATAGCCAACCGGCCTTTTCCAGCTCCCCAGACGTTGGGTCAGGACTCCCAGTGCCAGGCGTTGCCTTTCATGTACGAACAGTTGAAAGTCCTTGGACAAATGAGGTAATCCTAACGCCGGAGCCATTATCAATGCTTCTTTCAGTTTCAGGAAGGGTTCTTTCTGTGCTTTGCCCCAGCTGAACGGCTGCATCTTCTGGGCTTCATACAGGGGTATGGCAATAAGTCCATAGTCCATGATCCATAGGCGGCACCATCCTGCCATCCCCAAGAAGACTCGCAGCTCGTGGAGATTCTGGGGCTCT
Organism: Eopsaltria australis; assembly: GCA_034509425.1. NCBI lineage: Eukaryota > Metazoa > Chordata > Aves > Passeriformes > Petroicidae > Eopsaltria > Eopsaltria australis. The sequence goes on along the minus strand of JAVTVJ010001709.1, from coordinate 194,942 downwards.
GGAATAGCACAAATAGCTTGGATACGGTTAGTACCTAGTTTTCTTTGTCCTTGTGAAATTTCACATCCCAGGTAAATTACAGTCTGTTGGGAAATTTGTGCTTTTCCCTTGGACACTTTGTATCCTCCCATGCCCAGTGAGTTCAAAATCTCAATTGTTACCTTAATGCAGGTTGCCTTTTCTTCTGTTGCTATCAGTATATCATCAACATATTGCAGCAAGAGGTATTGATCTCTCGGTACCTGCCCTTGGTTGGTCCAGATCTCCAGCTCCTTTTCCAGTTGGTTCCCAAATAGGGTAGGGGAGTTTTTATAACCCATTGGAAGACGAGTCCAAGCGAGATGGGTCTTCCTTCCATTTTCTGGATTTTCCCATTCAAAGGCAAACAGCTTCCTGCTTTCTTTGTCAAGGGGGATGCAGAAAAAGGCATCTTTTAAATCAATTACAGTAATCCACTTGTATATTTCTTTTACGGATGCCAACAATGTATAAGGATTAGCAACTACGGGGTATATGTCCTTGGTTATTTCATTTATTGCCCTTAGGTCCTGTACTAACCTGTAATCCTCATTGGGTTTCTTCACCAGAAATATTGGTGTGTTATATTCTGATTCACATTCCTCTAAAATCTGATATTTTAGAAATTTATCAATAGTCTTTGCTATTCCCTGCCATGCCTCTGGTTTTATAGGGTACTGTTTGATTTGTACGATCTTTGCTCCCTCTTTTAGCTCTACATGGACTGGTTGTGCTAACTTAGATTTTCCCGGTATCTCTGTTTCCTATACTGAGGGTATTACTGCATCTTCTATTTCCTTAGGAATTGCTGGGAGTGGTTTCTCTTTTATCATTAGAATTTTTCCCGTGTTTGACTCTGGTATTTTCATCAACAATTCCCCATTCTCAAAAGTTATTACTGCATCAAGCTTTGCCAGCAAGTCCCTGCCCAAGAGGGGGATGGGACATTCTGGGACATACAAGAATTCATGAGTTAACACTTTGTTCCCAAAAGATAAATCTAGGGGTTGCAGGAATGGCTGATTTTCCTCCTTCCCTGTGGCCCCAACTATTGTGGTGGATCTGTTCCCGATCTGCCTCTCTAGATTATTCAAAACTGAATGCGTCACCCCGGTGTCAATTCAAAATTTCACAGCTTTTTCCCCAAGTTGTATTGTCACCACAGGCTCCTGTGATACAGTTGGCCCTGTTCCAGAATATAATACCATTACCTTGGCAACCTCTTCCTGCTGGAACTGATGACCTTGGCCTAACCAGTTTGGGCATTCCCGTTTCTAATGCCCAGGGAGATGGCAATAAGCACATTCATTAAAAGCCAATGGTCTCCCGTGGCCCCTCCCAAACCCACCTCTCCCCACTCCTCTGCCTCGGCCCCCCCAGTACCTCCCCTTGAATTCCCTTGTTACACTGCCAAGAGCCATCCCTGCTTTTTATTAATTTCCTTGTCCCTGTTATTGTAAACTTTCCAAGCTACCTCCAGTAATTTGTCCAAATTTCTCAACTCTTCCCCTTCCAGTTTCTGTAACTTCTTTCTAATATCATCCTGTGATTGACCAAGAAAGATAAAAGCAAGTTGAACTTTGGCTTGTTCTGTATCTACCTGTAGGTCAAGTGTATTTCCTGGCCGCCTCTTTGAGTCTCTCTAAAAATGCAGTGGGGGATTCCTCCTTCTCCTGCCTGATTTCATATAACTTAGCCCAATTCATAGTCTTAGGTATACCATTTTGAACTCCTATTTGAACCCACTCTTGGTATCTCCTTAGCTTCCTCATGTCAAGGGGGTTGTTAGGGTCCCACAATGGATCCTCAGAGGGAAAATTATTATCTAGAGTCCCTGTCACCAGTCCCTGATGGATATCTTCCCTTGCCCGGTCCTTCACTGCCCTAAACACCATCTCCTTCTCACTAGAGTCCATTAGGATGTCTAATATTACTTGGATATCATCCCAGTCTGGGTTCTGAGTTTTCATAATCATTTTCACCACTCTAGCTACTTTATCAGGATTCTCTCTATAAGTCCCGGCTGACTGCTTCCATATTACTAGGTCACCCAGAGAGAATGGTATTTTTACAAAAACTGGCCCTTCCATCCCCACCCCTTGTCTTAAAGGAGCAATTACAGCTTTCTTCTGTTTATCTGCCTTTGACAGACCCCTCCCCATCCTGGGCCAACCTGGGGCTAACCTGGAGCATGTCCGGTGGGCTATTGGTCCATCCTCATCACTTTCACTGCTATCAACCCCTTCTGCACCCCCTCCCCCATACCCCCATACTGTAACTAAACTTTGGTTAGTTCTGGGTAACAGCAATACCGTGGTGTCTTGGTCAGGAGTGTGGGGAAGGGGAGAAATTTCTTGGGGTCCCGAGGGAGGCGTAGGTGGGAAAGGGGTATCAGGGGTCGGTGGGAGAGGTGGGTATAGTGATGGGTATTGACGGGCAGGTGGAGATGGGGAAGGGGGGTACCTGTGAGCAGGAAGGGTAAGTGGGTCAGTAACAAAGGAAGGAGTAACTGGGTTAGGTGAAATGGGAACAGATGAAGTAAAGCTAGGTCCCTTTGATGTTGCGGGAGCTATCAACAAGTCACCCTCCATTTCATCTTTCCGAGTTAAACTTTCATTCACTGCAGGTTTTCTATACAGTGTTTCCCTTGAATACATGCTACACATTTATCATTGTTAGGTACTGTAGTAACAGTTAAGCCTCCCTCCGCCAGCCACTCCGGTTCTTCCCGTAAATAGAAAAACAAATCAACATAAGGCATTTCATCCAATTTTCCCTCTTGCTTACAAAACAACAAGAAGTGAGAAATCAAGTCAGATTGCAGCGACCCATTTTCCAGCCACCTTTTCCCGTCACGCAAAGCATATTTCGGCCACTGAATGTTACAATAATCAATAAGCTTATCCTTACGTAATGCTGGACCAAAATTACCTTGTTTCCAATGTGCCAACAAACACCCCAAAGGAGAAGCACGTATTATGGGGGCATTGCCACCCAAAATCCCTTTTAGCTTCTCCATATTACTACAGAATCACCACTGCCGACCCTACAATGCTTTCGCAATTGACTTACGGACGGCACCTAGGCATTTACCAGGAATTCCTTAGCCCAACCAAGCGTAGCTTTCGCTGCGTCTTACAGGCAGGCAACCAGACCAGAATTAAAGCACCTTACCTCTCCAGGGGACGTTGTGAACGGCGGAGGGCCGCGGCACCGATGGGCTCCCCGAGAATCCCTCAGTGCCGGCTGGAGCGTGATCAGGTCATGGGGTCCTCAGCAGTGCTCACAGGGTCCCATCTGGGCTTGCCAAAATGTTAGCATAAGAAAACATATAATCACGGAATGATTATATGGGTGCTTTAATAAAAGGGCCCTGGGAGCCAGGGGTCGTCGGACCCAGATCAAGCTCCGCCATGGGTTCGGAAAATGGTTACATTTATACCATAACTAGCTTATAATCATCAGTTAATCATTAATTCAACACCACTCTATCGGATACATTGTTTTCACTCAACCATAAGTTTCAGCCCCCCTTTCTGACTACCCCCTTACATTTCTCAGGATTGTTGCAAGTGAGTTATTATTCTTACTCCTATTTCCTACTCAATCGTTTCATTAATCTCGTCGTGAGTATTCATCACGGAAAAGCACACAGGTGCAGTTCCCATGCGTATTTTCCTAACATAACAATATCTAAGGTCTACCTCCAGGCCTATCGTCCCCACAACCTAATACCACCACCAACCCCAAAATCACTTTAACCCCTATGCTATCAGAGGCAGTGCTGTTACCCAGGGAAGTCACTATTATGCACTGCAAGGGACAACAGAAAGGAAAAACAGACCATGAAAGAGGTAACAGGTTGGCTGACCAGGCTGAAAAAAGGGTAACAGAACAAAGCAATGCTGAAATTCAGGCGTTAATTCCTGATGGTAAGGTGCAATATGACAGTAATATATCATATACTCAGAAAGGCCTAGAATTAGCAAAAGATTTGCGAGCAGAACTAAAACGTAATGTTTATGCAACTCCTCAGAGAAAAATTAGTAATACCTGAAAGAGCATTATGGAAATTAGTTAAAGATAAACTTAACAGTGTACACTGGGGAGGAGATGCCTTACATAATTATTTGATAAGGACAATAGTGGGATGTAACCTGTAATCTACCGTAAAGCAGGTAACCCAAGGATATGAGATATGTCTTAGAACCAATTCACAAACTGATAACTGAGTTGAGTTTGGCAAAATAGACAAGGAACAATATCCTGGACAACACTGGAAAATTGACTTTTCTGAACTCACAAGAAAAGGGGGGTATAAATATCTTTTGGTATCAACTGATACCTTCTCAGTGTGGCCTGAGGCATTTCCAACTCAAACAAATAAAGCCAAAGAGGTTGCCAAAGTTTTATTAAATATTATAACACCTTGGTTTGAAGTACCTTTAGACATTTCCTCTGACCGAGGGCCACATTTCATAGCAAAGATTGCACAGTAACTTTGCAATGTCTTCCAAATCCACTGCCACTTACACATGCAGTATCGGCCCCTGGCCAGCAGCCAGATGGAAAAGATGAATCATCTGATAAAACAACACATAGTCAAAATTGGACAAGAGACTAACATGTCTTGGCCCCAGGCCCTACCTTTGGCTTTATTACGAATTCAAGTAAAAACAAGAACAAAAGAAAAACTGAGTTTCCTCGAAATATTGTATGGGAGACCATATAAACAACTATCAAGGGGAAGATATTGTACAACTTGAGGAAGGGTATTTCCAAGAGTATGTTACTCAGCTAACACAACAATTGCAGAGAATAAATCGACAAATTTCAAGCACGCAAGTAAGAGGATTTGATGATCCTCTCCACAATACCCAACCTGGTGTACATAAAATCAGTTGAGGGAAACCCCCTTATGCCAAAATGGAAAGGACCCTCTTTGGTACTTTTAACCACTGTCTTAGGTTACAATGTAAGATGCAACTAAAAGTATGTATTCTATCGCCATCTTCATAAACTGTTAAAAACAGGATATAATCTGAGGTTTGGAACACCACAGCAGCCTTACTTACTGGATTCCCAGAGGACAAGTATGGGGAATAACTATCTCCGTCTGCACGGACATTTGAGCAATCCAGCCTCTTTAGATGAGAAATAGGCCTCTGTCTGTTCAAGGTCACCTGAAAGGCAGCTGTGGCTATGAGAAAGGGAGATGTGAAGACTGTAAGTAATCCCCAGGTGTCTGAGGAGAAACTTGGCAGATTAAACTGTTATTGTAGCTTTGTGTGGGAAAGCACTGTGTGAACTGTAGAAGAAAAACGAATCACGTAGCTTTATTTTTAGCGTACTGTAGGATATAAATATGCTTGCTGTCTGGAATAAAGCGGCTTCACTTGATCACATTGATCTGGCATGATGTCCCATCATTTTCCCTGGAAATTGTGACCCCAACATGATCAGCGCAATAGAGGGCCTCACGACGTGATTCCACCTGACGTGATACCAACCGACGAGATAGGAGGTCCCCGGATGCATCCGATGCTGATATTCAGTGAAATAGATCACTGAGGGAGCGGGTAAGCCAGCCGAAACCCCTGCTGCCTCAGCAGGAAGCCTTGCACAGAGAGTGCGGGAAGCCTCACGGAAAGGGGGGGAAGCCTCACACAGAGAGTGTGGGAAGCCTCGCACATAAAGAAGTGTGGGAAGAAGGAGAATCCTCACCAAAAGGTGGGAAGCCTTACACGCAAGTCGTGTGGGAAGGGAGAAGCCTAACAAAGGCTGCGGGAAACCTCACTGAAAGGGTGGAAAGCCTCACCGAGAGGGCGGGAAGCCCCATACGTAAGGCGTTTGGGGAGAAGAAAATGATCAGGGAGGAGATGGGGATGGACAAGGAACAACAGGCAGTCCTAAACCTCCTCCAACATATCATCTCTGTGAGAAGATTGAAATGTGATGTTTCCATTATTTGGAATCTCCTAAAATGGACTTGGGACCGTGGACTAATCCCGGGAATGGGAGTAGCCTTTCAGATACCCGTCTGGGAGGCAATTGAGAAGGCACTGTGGAACACGTTCAGTAGTGGCGGAGCAGCCGCTAAAGAGGCATCCAAATATTCCACTCACTGGAAGCTCATAAAAGAGACCCTGCACACAATGAAAGCAGAGAGGCAGGCAGCTGCTTCTGCTTTCGTGGCATTAACTCCTTCAGGCTCTGAATCAAATGAAACTGAAACAGCAACCACCTCCACCTTTTGGACCCATGTGGCATTCCTGCTTCCCACTTCTGCAACAACACCGCCTTCTACCCCTCCTTTACCCGAGCCAACCACCCCCACAAATTTTACCCAAAATACTGAGGAACTCGAAGAAAAGTCCGTTGTAAAACTTAACGAGCCCGCCGAAGATAAAGACGCATTGAACAAAGAGCGAGATCAACTAAAAACAAAAATGACTAAAATCAAAACTAAATTAACGCAGACATGTTGGGAAGGCGGGCCAGAATGCCAGCCACCCAAGCCAATTGCCTGATACCAGTCACCCAATTGGCTTGGGTGGCTGGCATTCTGGCCCGCCCGATGCCAGCCACCCGAGTCAGCGGGGGCAACCCTGCAATCAGACTCGCCTCTACAATCCGTCAGGGAAGAAGAAACAAAAGGTGATGTAGTAGAAGACTTGCTGCGAGACGTGCTTGAAAAGTTAGAGGTCCTAGCAATACAAAATCCAACTGGACAGTCCAATGTAAGCACACCGTTAGAGCATTCACAGACTGAAACAAACCTACAACATCGGTATTACTTTCGCGAGCTCCCACTTCCTCCGATGAGAAGTCTAGGGATCGAAAAACAACAGGTCCCCCTTTCGCTAAGCCTGGGAGAGCAGGCGTTCCAGAACCCAGAAGTGGGCAATCAGCATAGTCAGTGATGAAAAGGTATAATTCATGATGCCCTGATTGAAGGACAGTTTATCCCCCAAGCGTTTCCTGTTACTCTGCAACCTGGAGGACAGAGATGATGGGAAGCCTTTGACTGGAAACTACTTGAGAAAGCTAGAGATGCAGTATCTAAATATGGCATTCAATCACCGTTTACCACCCAGTTATTACAATATTTGTATACTTGTGACCTATTATTACCATATGACTGTCCACAGTTTGCTGCTGTTATACTGGTTCCATCTGCACTATTAATCTTTGAAAGACAATGGAAACAGCTATGTGTGCAGGAAGCAGCTAAACCTAGCCAGCAAGGTGACCCTTTGTAAGAAGTTACATCGCAACAGCTGCTAGGTGCAGGACCTTGCTCGAATGTGAATCTTCAAATGCAGAGCACCATACAAGTGTTACAAAGATCTCAAGAAGTGGCTCTCACCGCCATTAGTACCATGCCTGAGCCTGGCAGGCCACAACCCTTCTTACATGTCTGACAAGGCCCTAATGAAAGATACTCCTCGTTCATTGATCGATTGCATCAGACCACCAAGACGCATCCTGACTTTGATGATGGAATGAAAGAACGGATGTTCCGAATCCTGGCCGTTGATAACGGGAATGAGAAAACCCAGCAAATCCTTGGAACATTGACAAAAACGGCGACGGTGGTCGATATGATTGAACGAGCAGATAGAACTGATCAACGAGCTAAAGCAGCCTATGTTGCAGCCACCGTAAGCGAAGCTATTAAACCTCTCCTGGATGAGAGGGGTGTAGCCATCCTGCAGTGACTGCGCGGCTACCCCCCCCCCCCCCCCCAAGCCGACGGCGGTGGCGCCCTCTCTGCATGCCGGGAGGGGGCGAAAGCTTTTTTCCCAGCAGCAACTTAGCGACCGCGCGGCTGCCCACCCACCCCCGCGCCTGGAGGGCAACAAAAACTTTTTCCCCAGCAGCAACTTACCAACGGCAGTTTTCCCTGGACCGGCGGGACCGCGCTCAAGGGAAACTTTTCCCTAGCAACACCCTAGCAACAGCGATGGCGGCTTCCCCGGGACGGAGACGGCTCGGACCTGTGGGGACAGGAACGGCACGGGGTCCTGCCTGAGAAACTATGACTGAGAAACTACGGCTGGGAAGTATGGTTGAGAAAGTTCGCCGCGACTGCGCGGGAGCCACTCCCCGCGGCCGGGCCGGGCCGACCCCCCGCCGCTCTCAAGTTTCTGCAGGAGCTGCTGGGCTTGCCTCCTCCCTCCTTCCCCCGCCATGTGTCCCCCCCCTCCTTTCTCTAGTAGAGGGGGGTGGGAAGGGGCGGGATTGGGAGTGGAGTGGAGCAGGGGTGTTTGGGCGAAATGTAAGTTGAGTTGTAAACTAGATTTACCCGAATTGTAAACCAAATTGTATAAACACAACGAGTTGCCTTTGTACTGTCTGTGAATTAATGATGGGAATTGTATTACTGGAAAGAAATTGATAACTGGGGTGTAATCTGTTTTTGCTGTTTTCTTGTTGTTGCTTTGTTTTACTGACGACTGAGTTATAATTCCTGCTGCATCGATACATTTGGATGTGTTGTTGGTATTCTGTTATCAATATTATAAGGTGAATTCACTGTATTTTTATCATACATTACGATTAAGTTCTGTTAAAGTTAACTACAGTTATATATTACTATGTGTGTTATAGTAAAGATTAAGTTCTGTTAAGGTTACGTATGTACAGTCATGCGTATATATTCTTTTAATTATCATGTTCATGGTACCGTGGTCTTCTTAGTTAAGGATAGCTGACCAAGTCTGTTGCTTTACAGACTTTCCTGTATCTTTATGTAGATGTCTGCACAACCTGTATTATGTTTATGTAACTGTCTCCATGATTGGTTCAGGTTTAAGTAGCCTTCCCAGTTACTAAGTTTTCTCATAAGGTATATGTTAGGGAAATCCCTCCAGTTAGAGCCCTGGCTCTGATCAAGCTTGGGCTCTCCCTGGTTGGACATCTACCAACAGACCCAGGTGTTTCTGCATCCAAAGCATATTTAAGTCAGGTTTGACTTACTAATTTGAATTTACATTGGCTACATCCCTTTTGGAGTGGACTCGGAGACTCTGTCCAGACAGGTTTTCCATGTCCTCACTGAAACAAGACATGCCAACTGTTACAGACCCTGGATGTTGGTATAGCATTCCAAAATTCAATAAGGTATTGCTCTGATTGATAACCTTCAGAGGCAAGGTAATTGAGCCTGATTTGCTGAACTATTGAGTCATGAAAGATCACAAGATAACGTAGATCACTTAGAATGTTTAGCACATGGGTGTTAGAAGTATTCTTATGTCTAGTTGTGTGTGTTTCTTATTTACTGCACTGCCTATGACAAATGGCTGATAATGCCATAAACAAAGTTACGTTAATTAAAACAAAAGGGGGAAATGTAGGGTTACACTATGTGTGTTACAGAAAAGCAGGCCTGGAATATCCAGAAGCAGGCCTGGAAGGCCCAGAGGTACAAAACAGAGCCACAATAGACCTTTTGTTGTTGGCTCAGGGCCATGGTTGTGAAGAGCTAAATGGAATTAGCTGTATTAATCTATCTGACCACTCTCAATAAATTCATGCTCGTTTACAACAATTGAGGGAAAACCTGAACAAGGTACAGATAATAAAATCACCTTTAGGAGATTGGTTAGCAAACTTAGGTATTAAGGGCTGGTTAATGGAGTTTGTAAAGATGGGACTGATAGTTTTAGTGGACATTATAATCATAAGTGTATTATTGCCATGTGTAGTTAAGTGTTTGATGAAAGCAGTAGAAAGAAGTGTTAGCCAGGTCTGGATTGCTCAAAGAAAAGAAGGGGGATTTGTGGAGAATAACTATCTCCGTCTGCACGGACATTTGAGCAATCCAGCCTCTTTAGATGAGAAATAGGCCTCTGTCTGTTCAAGGTCACCTGAAAGGCAGCTGTGGCTATGAGAAAGGGAGATGTGAAGACTGTAAGTAATCCCCAGGTGTCTGAGGAGAAACTTGGCAGATTAAACTGTTATTGTAGCTTTGTGTGGGAAAGCACTGTGTGAACTGTAGAAGAAAAACGAATCACGTAGCTTTATTTTTAGCGTACTGTAGGATATAAATATGCTTGCTGTCTGGAATAAAGCGGCTTCACTTGATCACATTGATCTGGCATGATGTCCCATCATTTTCCCCGCAGACAAGAGCTACATAACCACCACTGGACCTTCAGAGGAAGACTACACCCTTCCAGAGAATCCCCACTTCAACAGAATCACATCTATCACTTCAAGAGGACTGCAGCCACCATTTAATCAGACTGCTACCACCACCCGGACCAACAGGGTGTCAGGTTGTATCCTGACACTGTCACTTTAAGCCAGCGTTTTTCTGCCTTTATTTTAATTTTCCTGTTAAATTGTAGTTCTGACTTGGAATCTCGCACTGATTTGGTTTCAAAGTAGTACAACCGCTTATACAGCTGTTAAGCTTAAAGGGTTACCCTTTTCTGATACATTATTCCAGAGTTAAAAAACTTCCACAAGAGACAAGTGGAATCCAAAAATGGACCTAGGAAAGAACAGGAGAAACCAAAATGCTTTTCACACAATCATAGTCTTCCTGATACTTCTAATTGAAATCCAAGCTACAGTAAATGACTACCAGTACCATCAAGACCTCCTTGGCCTGCAGGATCCTAGCGTATGGAACACTCAAGCATACTCAGGACCTAATTGGGTAAAAGGGACTAAAAATGTAAGAACTATTTACTGTGGGGAAAATGATGGGACATCATGCCAGATCAATGTGATCGAAGTGAAGCCGTTTTATTTCAGGCAGTGAACATATTTATATTCTACAGTGTGCTAAAAATAAAGTTACATGATAAGTTTTTTCTCTGCAGTTCACACAGTGTTTTTCTCACAAGGGTTTCACACGGGATTTTCTCTACTCTAATTAGAGCACTAAGTTAGTATCAGAAGGCTACAATAACAGTTTCATCTGCCAAGTTTCTCTTCAGACACCTGGACATTATTTACAGTCTTTGCATCTCCCTTTCTCACAGCTGTCTTTTGGATGACCATGTACAGAGGCCTATTTCTCGTCTAAAGAGCCTGGATTGCTCACTTATACTCATGTCCACACAGACGGAGATAGTTATTCTCCACAAATCCCCCTTCTTTTCTTTGAGCAATCCAGACCTGGCTAACACTTCTTTCTACTGCTTTCATCAAACACTTAACTACACATGGCAATAGTACACTTATGATTATAATGTCCACTAAAACTATCAGTCCCATCTTTACAAACTCCATTAACCAGCCCTTAATACCTAAGTTTGCTAACCAATCTCCTAAAGGTGATTTTATTATCTTTATCTTGTTCATGTTTTCCCTCAATTGTTGTAAACGAGTATGAATTTATTGAGAGTGGTCAGATAGATTCATACAGTACATTCTACTAAACTCTTTATAACCATGGCCCTAAGCCAGTAACAAGAAGTCTATAGCGGCTCTGTTTTGCAGCACTGCGTGTCTAACACTATCAACGTCCTGTAACAGTTCTGAAATTATACTTGACGTTATGTTAAGCTGTTTAGCAGTCCAACAGGCTAAATGGCCTATTTGTCGCAGTGCATTTCCAGCGGCAGTTCCTGGCACAAACGATGACATTAATACTCGGAACACTTTTCTTTGTAATTCCACCTTATCCTTACAATCAGGGCCCAGTTGTTTTACTGATCGTTTTGTTCTAATTTTAGTTACATTTTGTAATACAAAAGGGGAGTTTGGGGCTGCAGTTGAGCCCTTCAGGGTTCAGACAGAGCTGGGTCGTAAATCTCAACCACGGCCAGGCAGGGCCGAGTCCTTGTTCTCCCACCCCCACAGCTCGAGTGCTGAAATGCTGCACTCAGACAGTGCAGTCAGAGACCACATGACCATCGTAAGGCCCAAGAGAGAAAGATTAACTCTCTCTGTGCCCGGATGAAACTTGCAGACATCTATCTTCCCCTGCACAGAGAGAGGAAAGAGTGAAGACACCTACGGAAATGCAGCATATAGACTCTAAAGTCAGTAAAAGAAGCAAAGCTGACACCTAGAGGGAGGAGCATGAGAAGTGCTTTGATAGTGAAGCTGAAAATTCTTTTGTGAAACCATGGTTGGGACTAAGCTAGAATATTCCCTGTAATATATGAGAAAATGACCCAAAGGGGGGATGTGATGTTCTAACTGCAGCCAGTGAGCTAAGGCACCTGTGTAGAGATAAGTAGGTGCTGAAGTAATTGCAACCTGATGAGAAGCTTGAGCAGACAAGAGGCTGTGACCCAGATCCCTTGCCCTGGGGAATGCTGAAGAGCTTGTGTTGCCAGGAGAACTTGTGTTGCTAGACACAGAAGAGGGGGATTTTCTTTGCTGCTGTAATAGAACTGCTCACCCTTAAAAGGGTACCCCATGGACTGTAATAACCCACCGTAGCAGCTGTGGGAAGGCTACTAGTGTGGGAGGAATCTTCCACAACAAGCAGATTTTCCTCCCAGATGGCTGTTGGTTGTGAGGCTGAAAACCATAAAAACTGTATTTTCTTATAGAGAAGTCCATGGTATAAGCAAGAGAAACTTCTAAATGAATTGAGAAAAGACTATTTTAAAGGTGGCAAACTGAATGAAAGTCAAAATGTTGTCTTTTTTGTGTGTTGTCAGTGAGAAAGAGATAGAGAGGTCAGGGGAGGAGAAGTGGTCTGAAGGTTTTGTTCTGGTTTTCCTCAGGTATTTTCTCATTTTTATGGTTTATTAATAAACTTTCTTTATATTCTTTAAAGTTTGAGCCTGCTTTGCCTACTCCTAATCCTTATCTCACAGCAAAATTGAGCAAATTTTGGTAAGTATGCTGGTGTTTAGCCAGAAACTCAGATTGTTGAACTCAAACCACTACACCCTCTTAATGAGCAGTGTGTGAATTAATTTTCATGTGTTCTCTATCAGGAGTTTTGCGTTATACAAATTGACCTAACACAAAACAGTCCCCTTCTTCTGCAATGCATGTTGATAGGTGCACGAGCATTATATAGAGATTTAATAATTGAGTCCGATTATAATCCAATCCAACCAATATTACTTTCAGTAGCTAATTCTCCTGTAACTGGATTACCAGGTTATACTGGTTACATGCTTAGTACATGGAATGGATCTTGTGTAGAACCTGCTTTTAAGAATTTAATTTCATCCTTGAGATATTCTGGGCCATTAGGAGCATTAACTAGCCTAGCTGGATGGGTAACTCAGAACATAACCACCCTATTAGGATATATCATGCCCAATTCTACAACCTTGTGGTGCTGACACGGATATCTATGGAATCCTGATGGCTCAACCACATCCTTTTTATGTGCCTAGGTACTCCGAATGCACAACTATTTGTATTGGGAATTTTAGTAAAATAAATATCCTTTATAATACTAACAGAGGTCAATGAAATGTTTCTGAATGTTTTGGCAATGCTTGTCTAAAGGCAGCCAAGATATCTGAAGAAACCACAATTACATGCTTTGGGTATTCGACAATGAGCCAAACCAAATGGGCATTTAAACTTAAAATCAAAATGAATAACCATACACTAACAAACAATTCTGTAGCATTGGATACACCGGACCCATAAACAAAACAACATAATATTTCACTTGCAGGTCCCTATGTGGTAAGACAAATGAACAATTGTTACTTTTAGATCCACAATACTCTCTGGAAAAGCTGGAGGCAAAAGTACAGGCTAATATTTCCAAAATTAAACGAGAATGCTACCAATTTATACAGCAAAGCCTAAAAGGATGGGAGTCATGGATACATTCCAGGAAACCAAAGCATAGGTATAAAAGAGGCCTAACGGGATGGTTTGGATCTGGACTGGGAATATTAAATTCAATTGATCAGGAAGTCTTAGTCAATAAATTAAGCACTGTTATTTCTTATGTTGGACAGATACAGGCTCCTCTCAGATCAACCCTGCTACCACTTGCTGATACCCAGAGCCTTGCAGCTGATCTATTAACCACCTTGGCCAGCCATACACAGCAGGATTTTCAAGTAGTTGCCAAGTTTGTGGGAGGACTACGAGGTAACATTACTTTGGCATTGCAATGTATGCAGTCTCAGCTATTATTGCAATCCTTACTCAGGAATAATGAGGGAAGGAGAGCTGGGAAAATTGCCAAAAGAATTAAAGGAAGTCATTGCTAAAAATGAAATCACAACATAATTCGAAAAGGACTTCCACTCTTGGTGGCAATTAGTCAATTTTACATATAATGAACAGAATAAAACCCTGCAGTCTTTTGTATTAACCATTAAAAGTGCAATTATAAACCGTATATTTCCAATTTTGGCCCTTCGAGTTATAAGAGCTCATGTAGTTATCAGACCCATTCAGCATAATGTCTGGGCCATTTTCAACAATAAAACTAGGAACTGGCAAACTGTTAGTACTGAAGCATGTGTACCAAGGAAGGCACTGGGTTTTGTGTGCAAAAATGCAGTGCCCCAAAGACCTAGAAATAAAACAACACACTTTTGAGACAAAATTACTATAGGAGATAATATAAAGGCTGGTCTTTATTGGAGGCCTCCAAGGAGCAGATATGTAAAATGCCCAAATGCCCAAATGCCCCCCCCCCCCCGCTTCCGCATGGGGTGAATACAGTTTTATAAGTTTAACAAATTAGCATAATTGACAAAAATCACCAACTACAGAATCACAGAATCACTAGGTTGGAAGAGACCTTCAAGATCATTGAGTCCAACCCATGCCCTAACACCTCAACTAAACTACGGCACTGAGTGCCACATCCAATCTTTTTTCAAACACATCCAGGGATTAGAAGCATAAGCGATGAAGTAATTCCCCCTTTTTGGTTCCACATCTTCTTAAGCCCCCCTTTTGATAGGAACTAAATTGTTTATGAAAATGTGTCTTGAAGAGCTGTTTTCAACCTTGGCTCCCAGGAAGAACCAAGATAGGATAGGAGCCTTGGACCCCCAGCTTGGATCCTCTGGAATGTGTTTTGTCTTTCTGCCTATCAGGGTAGGGAAAAGTAACGGAGCTAACTATTAATACAATAATAGGCTACAGAGGTACAAATATATGTGTAAAGAATATAGAGAATATATAAAAGCAAAAAAAGACAAAAATCAGTTCGACATCAGTTGAAAAGGAGGATCTGTGTCTAGATGTTGAAAACAGTACTTGTGTTTTTGAAATGACCCTGGTTACCCATGCACAATCACAGGTATATTATGTGGGAAGAGGATGTGCCTGTGTGAGAACTGCCTGCACAACCATTATAATTGATTCTCATAAGGAAACTACTAATGGTACTAACTTCTGTATTTGTAATTTCACGATCATAAGTGGATGCGACTTCAACTATACCACATCAATAACTTCCTTTGTGATTATACGGAGTGTGTGTGATGTGTATCATTGTGGCAGGACATATCTACCCTCTCCGCCATAGATGGTTGATGCATATGGAAAGAGATAACCCAGGGGCTGAAAGGCCCAGCAAGGGGTCATCTCTGGTGCCAGAAGGGGCTCAGGCCTCAACTAAGAATCGACATCTTAGTCTGGAGAGGAGAAGTAGGGAGAGATAAAGAAAAATAAATATTCCTGACCGAGGGACACTGTTTTACAAACTATAAAAGCACATACATCACAGAGGCAGAAGCCTCTACACAAAGACCCTGAAGGCATAAGGGACTTCTCCTCAGAGTTTGGATGCAAATTCCGTGGTTACTTTCCTGGGAATTGGGGGAACGGATCTCGATGTATGCTCCACTATCAGTTGCTCTTCCCTTGTCCAGTGATGCAGTCACCCCATCATAGAAGGCCACTAGATTAGTCAGGCATTACTTGCCCTTGCTGAAGCCATGTTGGCCATCTCTAATCACTTCTCCGTCTTCCATATGTTTTGATGTGTCTTCCAGAAGGATCTGTTCCATGATCTTACTGGGCACAGAGGTGAGGCTGACTGTTCAGGCTAGTTCTTTTTAGCCTTTTAAAAAATGGGTGTGACACTTTCCTTTTTCCAGTCACTGGGGAGTTTGCCTGACTGCCATGACTTTTAGAATATGGTAGAGAATGGCTTAGCAACTACATTAGCCAATTCCCTCAGGACCCTGGGATGCATCTTGTTGGGTCCTATGGACTTGTGTATGTTCACGTTCCTCAGGTGGTCTCAAACCAGATCTACTATGACAAGAGTGACTTCATTCTCCCAGTCCCTGTCCTGAGGTTCAGGGACTCTAGAGATATGGAAAGAGAGATTACCATTGAAAACTGTGGCAAAAAAAATTTGGTAACAACCTCAACCTTCTCCATGTAGGGGGTCACCAGTTTTCCTTGTCTTATTTATCCAGGGGAAGTGGGGGAGGGGGGAAATTTTCTTTAATCTTCCTTTTTTGGAAAATGTACCTGCATGTTGATCCTCCATGATGCTTATGGGTCCTTTCCAACTCAGGATATTCTATGATTCTATGAAAGGAGCAAGTGGGGGTCCTAGTATCAGTCAGTATCAGTTGTTGAGGGGCCACAGCTTTTTTGATCTAGGGAGGGTCCTGCAGACTTTAAACCCAGAGTGCCAGCTACTGGGGGGACTGGTGTGAGTGAATTTGGTGATAACTACTGAAATCAGACTGGGAGTGTAAGCACCCCTGGCCTGCGGTGCCAGCTACTGGAGCAAGTGGTGTCTAACCTCCAGCCACAGGGATGGGAACAGTGTGTGTCCTGAAAACCAGTTACTGGGAGGACTGGCATGATTATGGTGTGTGTGTGCGCACACATGTTTGTGATCTGAAAAGACCAGGTCCTAACTACTGGGAGGACCAAAGTAAATGGATTTGGTGCCATCTACTGGAGTCAAACAGGGGATGTAGGAAACCCGGGCGCCACAATCTGCTAACACAAGCGGGAGTCGTGATGGTTCGTTAACCGAATCTCAGAGTGCAAAAGAAACAGGGACAAGTATTTTTTAGTTTCAATCAAAATCAAAAGCACTTTTATTGAGTGCCAACAACACGATTATGCAGTAGAGGAGAGAGAGAGATATAGGGTTGAGAGAGAGAGAGAGAGATAGGGTAATAGCTACCAATGGCACGACGAAGTCCTCGTGGTCTGGAGCCAATAGATTTCATCTTCGTCCGTGGGGAGATCTCCTAGGGGTCTTTTCAGAAAGTCCCTTTATAGTCTTTTTGAAAGTGGGGGACAGCTAGCCAAGAGGTGGGGGAAACAAGGACCATTGTTTTGTAGTACCAAAACAGGTGTACAGTACAAACCATCCTACACAGTCCTTTCTGCCTCAACGGCAAGGACGATGCAGTGTACCGTGGCCTGCACCAGCTTCCTCAGGAGTGTGTACCAGTTTTGGGCACCTGCATTTGGGAGACATCCCACCTCGATCTGGCCCGGACTTCTTTGTGCAAAAAGTCCTCTTTCCCCCTTGAGGTTTTTTGGGTTTACAGTCTCTGTCCTTGTTGATGATCGTGAGGCAGATGAGGGATTTTCCTGCCCTCTCTTACACCTGGCCTGTGGTGCCAGCTACTGGAGCAAGTGGTGGGGTTCTCAGTGCCAGCTACTGATGAGAACTGTGTGTGTGCAAGTGAAATTTGTTGTCAGCTTCTAGAGTCAGACTGGGGTTATAGGTGCTGCATAGCCAGTAGTGTCAGCTACTGGAGTGGGGAGGGGGGGTCAGCATCAGCTACTGGAATTAATGCGGGTCTTTTATCTTCAGCCACTGAGTGTGGAAAAGCATGTGTCCTGAAAGCTAGATATTGGGGGAAACCAGCATCAGTGAGGCAAGTGAGAGGCTCAATGCCAATGGCTGGAGCAGGGCTGCAGGTCACAGCTTGCATGCCTAGATCTGACTGCTAAGGGGCAGGGAGAAGTTGAGTGTCTGTATCTTCCCCAAACCAGCTGTGTGGGTATGCATGTGCAAGCATATTCACTAGCAAACTTCAAGCTGTACTTGCCAGCAAGTAGCAGAAGGGTCTTGAGTCTGGGTTGGGGCATTGGGCAGGTGAGGGTTAATGCAGGTATGCCCATGGGGACTTGTGAATGTAGAGTGCCTGGGGGATGAGCTTGTTTGCTATCCAGCATCAAGCTCAATTAGCCATGAGTAGGCACCCATGAAGCAAGTTAGAGGATGTGGGATTGGGGCAGGGCTACCACATAGACAGAGGGTCCATGACAGTACTTGAGGGATCCTCAAAAGTGTGTGTGCACTTTCACTAGTGACTTTTTATCTCTACCAGGCAGAGGAGAAAGGGGGCTTGGCTATTTTTTATGTTATATGCAGATGCTGTTGAAGGCAGCGCCTTGTCTGGGGCGGTCTGTGTAACCAGCCATGTCAGTGTGCTCTCTGTGTGTTTCTGGGATACATGTTCAGCTTTGCTACTGACTGAACCTACAAACAGATAAGTGAGAGTTGAGTCCCTCAACCTGGGCAGAGATTCTGGGTGCCCAGGATACTGGGCTGGGCTTAAGCAACTGGGCAGGAGGGAGTCCTGGGCTGGAAGAGTGTCTCGGTTTTGAGACAAATTTCAGCAGAAAATGCCCTGGAATTAACGTTTCCTCTAAAGAGAAGGGCTCCAATAATCCCTTTTTGCCAATGGGAGAAATGAATACCAGGGGTGAAAGTGAAAAAAAACCCTGATTATTAACAAAAAAAATAAGAGCACCCTCAAAGCACAGAAAAAGAAAGAAAAAATTGAATAAGTGCTAGATATTTAAATTGTGGATTCTTACCTACCCCCCCCCCCCCCCCCGCCCCCAGAAACCCAGTAACAGCCTTCTCTTGGCGGCAAGCACTTTCCCCTTTGGTGTAGTTACGGTCACAGCCGGCAGGTGCGCTGGTGGCTCCCCAGCCGGGCAGGGCGGGTGCGATGACTCCCCCTTGGCTGCAGGGGGCGCTGTGGTGCAGGTGCAGCGGCCTTTCTCCACGTGGACGATGGCGGATGCAGCCGACAGGAAGGGATGGAGGAGGGGTTTCCTTTACGAACCCCCAGGAGCAGCCGATCCCGGTGCCCCCTCTGGATAGCAAAAGGAGCTGTAGCAGGAACCTCAGGAGAAGCAAGCTGGAATGGCAGGACCTCCTGGCAGGCAGGGGGTGAAAAGCTACAGTGTAGCACAAACCCGGAGCAATGGCAGAGGTACAGCGAGGGTTGGGCAGCAGCAGTCCAGCTCCCGAATGCAGTAGGGAGAGGGCTCCCCGGGATTTCTCACTGGCGCTGGCTGGTTCTTCGGGTCTGGACTGTACGGAGGGTGGGGGGGGGGCAGCCCCCCGGCGGGAAAAACGAGGATGTTCCCGGGTCCTGGTGGGGCACGCGCTGGCTCTAGGCTTCCCGACAGCAGAGCAGCAAAAGAAGCCCAGCCGGCAAGCTCAGTCACAGTGCCGAAGAAAAAAAAAAAAAAAAAAAAAAAAAAAAACAAAAACAAAAAAAAAACATCCCAAAAAGAAGCAGGCAAAACCCACAGAAACAGCAGGATTCCTGGTCAGAGATACTGGCCGCGTGTGTCCAGTCGAACAGCCCGTGCCGAAAAGGAAGGGCTGCCTCTCCCCCCACTCCCAGCTCCCTCCGGAAACCCCGGATTGGCTCCCATTCATCATGATAGTCCCAGAGCTAGGGAGGATGGGGGTGGGGCGGGGGCAGCAGCCACGCTGGGCACAAACAAAACAAAACAGATCAAAACCCCCCAAAATGGTATGGGATAATAAACCATCCCCAAGACAAGGAGGTTGCTAGGTTCCTAACATCTCTTAACAGTATTTGCAAATTAAGTTGCTCATCAAGCCTTTTATGCTTCAAAGTCCATATAAAGAAAATAAAAATGAAATAAGAGGTATAGTTTGGACTACTTTGACTATCATAGAGATTTTCTCTATCTAAATATAATTATTTAGGGGGCAAAATGCTATACATTGTCTACCAAAAGCCTGAGGAGTACTGCATCTGTGTAATGGAGAAGTGAAGACACAAGTAAGGAGTGGAAGGGTTTAAATTTCTGAAATAGTAGTATGATTCATTTAGTATTGTCTTGCTGTGACCAGTTTGTTGAAGAGTTTCTCTCATCTTAAATAACAGTAAATCATATCTGTTTCAAAGGGATTTCTTACTACTATCAGTGACTTTTCCCTCCAGGGACATTTATTAGACATTCTTTTTCCTTTCAGTGGTTTATCATTCTTTGAAACACAGTAGGGATCATTTATTCACAAAAATCAATGTAACTACACTGGTCTAGTGCGTTGACCTTGGAGAGACACCAGATACCCACCAAGCCACTCTATCACTCCCCTTCCCAGCAGGGCAGGGGAGAGAAAATAAGATGGAAAACTACTAGTAGGTTGAGATAAGACAGTTAACTAAAACAAAAAAAGTGAAAAATTGCACGTGCATAAGCAAGGAGGAAAAAAAGTTTATTCTCAACTTCCCATCAGATAGCAATGTCCAACCACTTCCTGGGAAGCAGGGCTTCAGTACGTGTAGCGGTTGTTCCAAGAGGCAAACACTAAAATAACAACTGCCCCCCCCCCCCCCCCATTCCTCCTCCCTCCCTTAGCTTTTATATCTGAGCTGATGTCATATGGTATGGAATATTCCTTTGGTTAATTTGGTTCAGCTGGCCTGGCTGTGTCCCCTCCCAGGATCTTACCCACTCCCAGCCTACTCATGGAGGGTGGAATGTTGAGAGACAGTGCTGATGCTGTGCAAGAGCTGCTCAGCAGTAGCCAAAACACTGGTGTGTTATCAGCACCTTTCCAGCTCCCAATGCAAAGCACAGCACTGTGAGAGCTGCTATGGGAAAATGAACACCAGCTCAGTCAGACCCAATAGAACTGGTAAAGGTAAAAAACTAATCATGGATTGATACTGAAATTTGGGAAAGTGTCGTGGTTTGACACTGGCTCAACATCAGTCACCCACGAAAGCTGCTCACTCACCCTCCCCTGCCACAGTTAGGCAGAGGAGAGGGAAAAAAGTTAACGAAGGCTTCACAATTTGAGATAAAGACCAGGAGAAAACACTTCAAGGGCAAAACAGGCTCAACTTAGGGTTCCAAAGTGAAATTTATTACTAACAGAATCAGAGGAGGATAATGAGAAGCAAAACAAGCCCTTAAAACACCATTTCCCCCCAGCCCCTCCCTCCTTCCCATCAACAGCACAGGAAGACAGGGCATGGGGGTTTTAGTTCATCACTGAGATTTTCTTCTGCTGTTCTGGGAGAGGAGTCCTTCCCCTGCAAGACCATGGGGTCCCTCCCATGGGAGACAGTTCTCTGTGAACTTCCCTGGCCTGGGTCCACTCTCACGAGCAGCAGCCCTACTGCACCTGCTGCAATGTGAGACCCTCCCACAGGCAGACAGTCCTCCCAAAACTGCTGTGACGTGAGTCTCTCATTCCATGGGGTGCAGTCCTCCAAGGACAGGCTGCTCCAGCCTGGAAGCAGGGGCCCCCTCTCTCCACCGGGTCTCTCACTGGATCACAGCCTCCTCCAGGCATCCACCCACTCTGGCATGGGCACCTCCCCCATGGGCTGCCAGTGGATCTCTGCATCCCTGGTGGATCCATGGGCTGCAGGGGGACAACCTGCTTCCCCATGGTCTTCACCATGGCCTGCAGAGGAATCTCAGCTCCAGTGCCTGGAGCACCTCCTCCCCCTCCTTCTCCACTGACCTTGGTGTTGCTATGATGTTTTCTTTCACATGTTCTCACCTCCTCCTCTTCTCTGACTAGGAGCAAAACCCGTGACTTTGTTTTGATTTTCTTCTTAAATATATCATCATAGAGGCGTTACCAACCTCTCTCATTGGCCCAGTTTTGGCCAGCAGCATGTTCATCTTCAAAGCCATCAGACTGACTCTGCTGGATATGGTAGAAGCTTCCAGGAGTTTTTCACAGGAGCCATCTTTGTGGCCCCCCTGCTACCAAAAACCAGGCTGTGCCAAACCAATACAGAAGGCACTAAAACTTTTCCATATTGACCAAATCTTGAGGATAAAAATCTTGATCTATATGTTATATATTTTTACAGAAAATCCACCAACTCTCTAGTATTAATTGTTGCATTTTAAAAACCTTTTTTACTGAGTTAAATTCATCTAGCCCAATAAACTGGAGCCTGAACTCATCCAACCTCTTAAATCTCAGTTAGTTTTGAGATTTTGCTCAAATTGAAGCACCGACTCTTTCTTTTAAATGTTTGTCAATCGTTTTTTCAATTCTAAATAAGGCTGATTTGTAACAAGAAGTTAAATATGTAAATTTGTAACAACTAGTTAAATATGTTGTCCAGAAGTCACTGCTAGCAGAAGGAAGTAATATCTGAAACAGTTGAGTTTTAATTTAGTAGTAATTGGAGCATTTATCTTAAAAGATTGGCTTTATTCACTACTTCCTGTAGTATGCAAGAATTCACTTAAAGAAGGCAAATTTTCCTGAAATAGTTATACAGTTGACTAGATGATAATTGTAGGTCTCTTCTGTCAGGAAAAGTAATCCACAAACACCAGATGTTTATGTCCAAAAAGGAGACAGAGGAGTCCTGTAACTTTATTCAAATAAAGGGAGAGGTCATGAGCATTTCCCATGGTGTCTGTCAAACTGTTAGAGGATGCACGTGGGGGCCGTTGTGGCAGCCCCTAAGGCCACCCCTCGGAAAGACCGTGTGTGGGACCGGCCCAAGAAGAAGTAGAGACTCCCCTGGGGCAGAGCAAAAGATGGTTAGCCCCAAGAGAGGGTGTGATCTTTAGTGGGCTGTCTGCCCTCTCCCCATTTGTTTATGCTTATGTTTATCAATAGTCAATCACCCTTAGTTTCTAGAATGTTCAGCTCAGTTTGGTAGATAGTTGGTTTTCCCCCTTGTCCTTCTCTCAGCCCCCCTCCCTGAAATACCCTCCATTGGCCCCCTTCCCCTTGTCCCTCCCTTGTCCCTCCTCGGTGCCCCGATCCTATTGGTTGTTATGTTCACAATAAAAGTCTGATACACAACTGAGCTCTGGGCTCTCAGCCACTGAGGCTCTCCGCCCTCAGAGCTCACGGAGCACGGATCCCCCGATACTTTGTTTCAGTGTCGTTACTCCGGCTCGGGAGCCCGTCGCTTTGCTACGGTTTAGGCAGCCACGGTAGCCTTTGCCTGCCTGCTTCGGAAGGCTGCAACCCACGGCTTGGGGTCCCAGGATCCTGGCGAGCGTGGACCTGACACCAGGGACACTCACTCGCCGCTGCTCGGGTTGCTGACTCTAACCCTGGCGGTCAGCCCTCGCCTTGGAATACCCGAGGGACGCGGCAGATGCAGTCTCCTTTTTATCCTAATTTCCCAGCCACATTTCTCTCTCTCCCCATTGGCTGAAGTATTTGAGAGGTACAGACTTCCCAAATCAACTAATAGACCCCCTTTCTAATGTGTACTTCTCCTCCTTTTTCTTTTTCCTTGTGTCTCTGTTATTTTTCTCTAAATCTAGAGATTTAGCACGGCCTTGAGTGAGCAACAGTCTGTGTCAATTAGTGGAATTCCTATGGAATTTATGGTTCCCCCCATTGCTTCTTTCACCTCTCTGTAACTGGCCTTATCAACCATCAGGCCCACAGTTTGTAAAGACATCTCCTTCTCATTCCTTTCACTTCCAATTGGAGCTATTTTATTTATTTAATTTACATCGCCTGAATTTGAAACTTATTTATGTTTTATTCAAGTTGCTAAAAGATAGGTTGGTTCCTGCTGGCATAATAAATTTAATCAGTTGTAACAATATCAGAAAGGAAACACATTGGAAGGAGGCTTCTGTTTCTGTTGACTTTAAATAATTCCCGTGATAGCTCTACAGTAGCTTGCTTGAAAAAGAGAAATTAGACAGGTAGTCAGATAGTTATCTCAAACATAATTGCTTCTTTAAAGTTACATTAAAGCAAAAGTCGTATTTGCATTTAAAGATATTGAGGATCCAGATCAGAATCAAGACATCATTCCTCCTTCAAATTCAGATCAAGCAAAGATCTAGCCACTTGATTTCTGAGGGTTCTTGATTCTACCATCAAATTAAGAGGGCTGTGGGGTTTTTTTCATCAGTTAAGGCTGTTTCTCTTTAGTTTGAAAGGATATCAAGAAAGCAAAGTTTTCTGGGACCAGAGGGAACCTGGTTCTCACGCAAAGCTACTCAATAGCATCCAAAGCTTCTGTAAGAGTTCAGCCATTTTATTTCTAACCAAACTAGGTGGTACTTCAAAGCATCCAAAAAGGCTAGGAAGTTTATGTACAGCTGTGACCAGTACCTCCCGCTCCTGATCTCTGGTAAAATGGTTAGCATAACTAATGCCATTTTAAAAGGTAAATGGCCATTCTCTGTGACTAAGCTGGTCATATATCGGTCCCTTTTTGCCTCCTCAAGGTCTTGAAGGTCCTTCACACTAGGCAGACTTCTCCCCTTCCCTACTGGCCTCCAGATTTTTGGGCACCATGCTGACTTCTCCCCTCCTTACTGGCTTTGAAGGTCCCAAGGCACCTGGTCAAATCTTTATTTTCATTTCTAGTAGGCATGATATAAATTATTGAGACCACACAGTCAATAGGAGCTAAGAACATTATTAGTGTATAATTGCTGAATCATTATCTGGAGACCCAAGACCCCTACTAAGACCAAGTGATCAACTAAATTAATTTTTGCAGGAACAGAGGTTTCTTATCTGAAGGATCCATATCTAAGAGAAACATGAATTGCTGATGCCTAATAAATTTGCAGAAGTTAATGATCAAAACATCTGGATTAACAGATAAATCACAAGGATGCTGACAGATAATTATATTGCACTACCTACAAAATACATTTTTGTAACATATATTGCTGTGTTGTACCACGTTTATGATCAGACAATTAGAAATCTGCATTAGTAGGTGGATGATTCATATCATACCCTTGTAGCATAAGTTATAAACCCCCTAAAAATCCCTCGTTTGGCTAAGACATCTCATGCACTTGAATAAATACATACCTTTGTAATTCTATACTTTGCGTCCTAGCCTCTCTCCTCAGCCGTCAAGGGCCAAATTTGTGACACAGGATATCCATAGCTGAGTTTTCTTTCTTATGATGACTTACACATTTTCTTTCCTATGATGGCGAGAGGGCAGTGTACAGCCACTGGCTCCCAAGGCCTGTTTAAGGAAGCGGTACCGCTGCCATAAAGCACTGTGGCCACTTCACGAGGCAGCACTAGATCCACCGCGGTGGATGGGCGGATGTGAGGGGAAAGACAGACATTCACCGCCCCAGGGCCTAGTGGCCTGAGTTTGGAGAAGGGCTAACACAGCCAACTGGGGAGAAGCCCACACCACTCTCCGCTACGACGCCACTCTCCTCGACGGAGCGCCGAGAGACGGCAGTGGAGGAAAAGGAGCGCCTGCGTGGTAACGAGTAGCGGTGGACTAGGATTGCTTCCTGCGCTCCTGTCGCAGTTCGGAATTTGCAGTGCGCCTGCGTGTTGGTGGAGGGGAAGAGGGCGGTGTCCAGTCCCGTGTTTTGAACGTCTCGATGCGGGTAGCTCACTATTTGGCAGGAAGGTGAGGAGGCCTCTATCGTGGTGGTAGAGTTCGTGTACGGAGAGGAGGATCCAAATGTAGCAGAGGCGAATTGGAGGCAGCAGTGGTGACTGCGGAGTGGGACAAACGAAACAAGGGGAGCAGCTCCCCATATTGCTGCCGCAGAGAATCTGAGCGGCCTAGTGAGACAGGAGGACTGCTGCGGCTGCAGTGCTAACGCTTCTAGACTATCCTCCTGGCACTCCCAGGCGCCCATCCCCCCAGCAGGTGAGTAGTGAATGCGGGGGAAGGGGGAAGGGAAAGGAAAGCGCAGCCTAGGACCGGGTAGAACCGGAGGGAGTCGCTGTGGAATGAGCTGTTGGTAGCTTTCCCTCCCCTCCTCCTTCCCTGCGGCTGACGTTATTTATATACTTGCGGTGTTCCGTCTCTGTTAACCCTTTTTTTTTCACTGTTTGCCTCAGCAGCCCGCCTAAAAGCCGCGGGAGGCAGGCGAGAATGGGGGCCCTCGGGCTCCCTTCCCACGTAGCGCCCCGACTCCTTGGCAACCACCACTCTTTTGGGCTCCGGGGGACTGCTGCCCTTGTTTGGCATGGCCCCTCCCGGTATCTACCCCGCCCACATCGCGTCCGTTGCTGGAGAGAAGGGGTCACGGCTGCACATTCCCCCTTCCTCTCTGTGGATCTATTGTACTGTGGGCTGGGGCCCGCTAAGGGGCTCCCAGCAGATTTACCTCTCTGTCGATAGTGCACGTTGGGGGAGACAGGTATGTCTGACCTGTCATCTATTCGCTGCTCTCATGAGAAAATGTAAAGGGGATGTGAGGGTGGTGGGCAGGCTCGGCAGCGCCTCAGTAGCCAAAGGCTGGAGCTGTGAAAGTTGCTAACGCGTCGGGCTGGCAGCACTGGAGTTGCACACCCTACCGCTGCTGTCTGGGACACCTAGAGTGTGTGGACGTATGCGCGCGCTTTGCTCGCGCTTTTCTGAGTTCCTTTGTCTGCTGCTGTCGCCGCTTTCCCCTCCTCCCTCGATTCCCTCTCTCTCCTCCCTCCTCTCCTCTTTCCCCCTCCCTTCTTTCCCCTCTCTTCCAGACTCAAAACGCTGCTGCAGCTGCAGGTTTGTAAATACTGGACTAACACACACAACATGGCTGACGTTCGCCCTGCTCCTTAAACGGGCTCTTCTCTTTCTCCCTCTGTCTCCACTGCTTAGCCTCTTCTCAATTTAGTATTTTGTTTCTCCTCATTCATCTCCCATTAAAAAAAAAAAAAAAAAAAAAGAATTCACCCTCCTTATTGCGCCCATGGCAGGATTTCAAGGGTGCGGATCATCACTTTGGAGGCTTTCTCCTTTCGTTTTGCCGTTTACAACAAAATCCAAACCTAAAATCAGAGGGGGTTTGGGCACCTAGCAAGGCCTGGAGGGAGGGCGAGAATTGGCTCAGCCCTGCTGAGAAAGCCTCGGTTGGAATGCGCGTATCTCTTTGGGGGGAGGGGGCTGGTGCACTAAAGTGCTGGCAGAGATGGACTACTGTATTATGCTTGCAAAATGATCTAGTAATTTCTTTCATTTTGGGATGTAGCTCAGTATAAGGTATCAACTTGGCACAGTCTTACAAAAAAAACCCTGAGCTACTTATGTTAGAATAGGCATTGTGTAGTGAAAAAACATAGCATGGGTTTTCTTGGCTTTCTCTGTATCTCCTTTTCAGTATCTTAAATAGCTCACAGATCACAGGATATAAAACTGAAATTAACACTTGCCAGGTCTCTTTGTGTTGCTAGTTTTCCATCACAGAATTATTTGCCCTTGTGATGACAATAGTATAAACAGAAGTGTGTTGTTTTTGTTGTTAATAGGAGCATTTTTTCTTAAAAAGGAAAAAGGCATGGCATTGTGGAGTGCAATACTGAACTACACAGCAGCATATTTCTGACTTCTAACACAAGACAAATGTTCAGTTCAGCACCTCCTAACCTCATTTATTCAGAGTACCCTCTTCTGACTTCAAAGAAAATAACATATATTTTATTGGGTTGTTGGGTTTTTTTAATGACATAAAGCCAAAATAACATTTTAATTTCTTGGGCATACCTAAAATGATCTGCTGGGGAACAGCATATCTAGGTTTGAAGGATGAATACCCAAGGTGCAGAGGATGTGATGCTTTCTATTGCTTTCTAAATACATGTGTTACTGTAACTCATAGTCAATGTTTCATCTTCAAAGGTTATATTTAAAAACACAGTCTTTATTCAAAGTATGAACACATTGATAGCCATGGCTTCTATCAGAGCAGTGCCCTAAAGTAATGTCCTAACTTTTTTTTTGTTTGTTTTTGCTATTTTGCTTTGGAAACTTCTAGTGGAGGAGCACTGGCATAGCATAATCATAGTTCTTATTGAGATAGAAGTAGTTACTGCATTTTAATGATGGAATTAAGTATCATATATGAATAAGTTCTTTAATTTTTTTCCCTCCTACTTTTTCCCCTCCCCATTAACAAGTGTTGATTAACTGGAGAAGACAATAAATTATAGGATTGAGTTTACCACAATGTAAAACTTGAGTGGAGTAATCCAAATTCCGTTTTGAAATATGTATTCATGTCATGGCTCCCAAGCCAATTGTAATATTTCTAGATGGAAAAGTCTGAAACTTGATGTGTCGGTGAATTTGTGCGGCACTCAGTTACTCTAACTATCATTGACTAATTGAAACATTAGTTAACTAATTTGTATTTTATCTATGAACAGTGTCAAATGGGCCTGGCATTGCTAAAGTAATTTTCAAGTAATGGTGAAATTATTTAATTGAATAATATACAGTACTTATTACTTTTTTTCACGTGACAGTGGTTGGATTTAACTTTCTGTTTTAATCTAAAATGTGAATTTGGTGATGACATGCAGAAATGTAGGAGGTGAATTGATTTGACTATTTTAGAGGTTGAGGATAATGTTTTCCTATTCTTTGACCATGTTGTAGCTGATAGTCCCCTTGTATCAACAGTGCCAGCTGCTTTAATTGAAGTGCTTTGGATTCAATCCCTGCAGTTCCATTTTCTGGGAGTGATCAGTGGTGTGTGATAACCTGACTAGTCGTAATGTTCCTTTCTGGAGGTTTTTGCTTGTTTGATTTTGTGTCAGAGTTCTGGGGAGCCTATCTGTTTGCTTAAGACTGCTTGTATCTGCAAGTTTGGAAATGCTTTAGGATAAAAGTGCTCCAATAAAATATATTGATAATGTTTAAGGTCACCGGTTGGTCTCTCATCCTTCTGTTTTCAGAACTTTCCTAGTGGTTCAGAGGTAGTCCTGAATACCAAGTTCCCTATGTAACTTTGGGTATAGCCTATTAAGATGATAATTCCCTCTGAATGTGTACCTCAAAGGCTTTTTAATTCTATCCACTGTATTGCTTGGTGGGTTTTTTTTGTTTTCCCCACATTACTATTAGGTCAGAACAAGTAATGAATATAGGGAACATGGATAACTATTCTGTTTTAAGATTACTATGGTGACTAGGTTGTAAAGTATAACCTTACCTAGCAAACTGATGTCTACCACTGGTGCTGCTTCTTAAAGTGATATTACTTTGCCCAGATGTTGCCAGTCACTTCTAAGATGAAGTAAGCTTGACATTTTCAGTAGTGTTCACTGGCTTGATCTAAAGCATACTAAGCTGCGATTATGCTAATTTCTGAAAAAAAACTTCACCTATCTACACCTTAAGTTGAACCCCCCTTTCAAAAATACAAATTACTTTTTTCTTTTTTTCTGAACCTGTATTAATCACATTTAAATGTAAAAAATGAACTTTACTAGATCATGACCTCTTACTCCAAAAAGCACAACTGAAAGACATATCGAACATCAGATGTCTGGTCTGGTATGTGTTAAGATCAAATAATAATTTTCACAACACAAACAGTTTCCTAGTTTAGTATGTATTTTCTTTATTAAAAAATCTTCCCTAGTGTTTTCAAAAAAGGTAACTTAACTGCACTGTATAATTTCAAGCTTGCTGTTGAGATTTTTAAATCTGGAATTTCCCAGAAACATAGAAGAAAGCATGTTCTAGAATAGTTCTCTTGTGACTTTTTTTTTATTGGGTATAATTGGCAAGGTTGGGGTGTGGGGGGAGAGCAGAGTGTGGCTTCATGAGTGACCTCTGTGGGAGAAACTTGTTGACTGCCCTGTACTGGTTAGAGTTGGTTCCAGACAGCTCATCAGCAACCCCATTGCAGGTCAAAGATGAGCCAATCAGTAAACTTTGTGGTGCCTCTGTGAAAATAAAGCAAGGAAGGGTGGTAAATGCTGAAAAAAAGGAAGAAAAGAAATAACAGCAGAGCAGAAGAAAGAGGAGACAGAAGACCATGCTGGAACAGGAAGAGAGCAGGAGCTCAAGTGGTAGTCTGAGCAGGAGCTGAGAGGCCACACACTGACCCAAATTTCCTGAGCTGCCTGTTGCTCCACCAAAGAGACTTTTATGTGTGGTGATGGGATTGGAGAAAGAACAGAGGGAAGGAGATATTTTGCAGAGGCAAGGGATGATGAAGTGGATTGAAAGCTGTCTGAATGGCTGGACCCAGAGAGTGGTGATCAGTAGCACAAAGTCTAGTTGGAGGCCAGTAGCTAGTAGTGTAGCCCAGGGGTCAATACTGGATCCAGTCCTTTTCAACATAATTAATGGCCTGGATGGATGGAGCAGAGTGTACCCTCAGCAAGGGAGGGAGTGACTGATATACCAGAGGGTTGTGCTGCCACCCAGAGGGACCTGGACAGGTTGGAGAAATGGGCTGACAAAAACCTAATGAAAATTACCAAAGGGAAGTGTCAAGTTCTGCCCCTGAGGAACAACTTCATGTACCAGTAGATGCTGGGAGCCACCCATCTGGAAAGCAGCTTTGCAGAAAAGGACCTAAAGATCCTGGTGAGCACCAGGTTGAACATGAGCCAGCAATGTGCCCTTGTGGCAAAGAAGCCTGATGTTGTGCTTGGCTGCATTAGGCAAAGTATTGCCAGCAGGTCAAGGGAGGTGATCCTTTCCTTATATTAAGCACTGGTGAGGTCACACACAGAGTACCATGTCCAGTTCTGGGCTCCAGAGTACAGGAGAGAAATGGACATACTGGACAGAGCCCAGTGAAGGGCGACTAAGATGATTAAGGAACTAGAGCATCTGGCATCTGAGGAAAGACTGAGAGAGTTGGGAATGTTTATCCTGAAGAAAAGAAGGCTTGGGTAGAGTCTTATTATCTATAAATACCTGAAGAGAGGCTGTAATGAAGATGGAGCCAGACTCTTTCCAGTAGTACACAGGGGCAGGACCAGAGGGAATGGGCACACAGTGAAACACAGGAGATTCCATCTGAACATTAGAAAACACTTCTTTACTGTGAGGATGACCGAGCACTGGGACAGGTTGCCCAGAGAGATGGTGGAGTCTCTGTCCTTGGAAATATTCAAAATCTGTCTGGACACAGTACTGGACAACTGGCTCTAGGTGGCCCAGCTTGAGCAGGGGGGTTGAACCAGATGACTTCCAGATGTCCCTTCCAACCTCAGCCATTCTGTTATTTTGTGATTTCTGAGGGAGAATGAGCATGGCTTTTTGTTTGTTTCAGTAACAGAATTGATCATTAGAAGTTTTTAATTGACAACAAATTAAATTGATTAAAATTTCCCCAAAATCAGTAAACCTTTTTGCTTATAACACATTTATGTTAAGTTTTCCTTTTATCCTTTTTCAAATACTGTTTCAAACATAAGTAAAATTCAGTACAGTTCTTAGGTCTCTGGTATGCTTAGATAATGGACACCATCATGCCAATGAACATTTTTTTTAGTTCTACCGTATATCTGTAACTTATCTGGTCTTCAACTTGAATTGTAAAATGTTTGGAGAGTAAACTGTCTTTAAATTTTCTAGGAATTATACAAATAATGAAAATAAGGCTTGGAAAATGTAGGTTGTCTAACACATCTTGTACTCAAAAGACAGCTACATCTGTATGATTTTGAATCGTCGTTTGCCCATCCTGTTTCTTAATCTCCTGTATATTGGGCGGTCATAAGATCTCTGTCTTAATGTTGAAAGAAGACACAAGGTTTCATTAATGGTTGATTTGCCATCAGTGGAACTGCAGTTATAGGATATCTGATCTGCCAAAATATCCACTGACAGGTGTGTCTTCAAAAAACAGCTTAAGAGAAAATTCTGTCTCTTGTGTGGTGCAAATACTTTTCAAAAATCTGACTCTTAAATGCTTTTGGAGTTAGGGAATACACAGGTGTTTGACATTTGGAAATTGGAAATCACTGAGTACTTATTGCTTGACATTTTGTGAGTAGAGGAAGCATTCACAAAAGCTGCCCTCAGGTCCAATAGAGTCATCTCTACTAAGGAAAAGGTTTTTTCTAGGAGGGAATCAAGATAGAAATCTCTTGCTCCGTTGACTGCTGAGGGCACCTCAGGTGACTACTTGCTTATTTTTATTGCTAGTATTTGTGAATGAAATCTCTTTTGATCTTCTTTGTGTGTCCTCTGTCCCCCATTTTATAAGTATAAATATACTTTACTGTTAGGTGTCAGCCATAAGATAGAGAGCAAGCAACCTCTCTTCTGGTTTATGTGCTCTCCTAATGACACTGAAATCATCTGGAATAAACTTTCTAACAATTTGAAGCGTTAGAAAGCAGGCATTCTTTATCTGCGTAGAACACACAGAGGATCTCTCCTTATTCTGTGTGTATGATGAGACTTTACAACAAGGTATTTATACATCATAATCATACATATTCATTACAGCATATCTCCTATCTGATACATAAACATCACTTTCCTAGAACTAATTTGCATGCATCTGCCTCCTACTGGAAGTCCTTTTATGGTCCTGGAGGGTCATCAAAAGGGGTCTCTGGTGGTTGTATTCACTGAATGCTTTGATATTAAAGGTGACCTTTCCTTGAACTTTTTCTTTGGGCATGGGCTGTTGCTTCTTGTTATGTATCTTGCAAAAAACCCCACTGTAGGCCTCTTTATCTGGTTCTCCACTGCTTCCAACTATGTTTATCATCCTGTGTGCATACCATTACATCCTTTTATCTTTTTTGCCAGTTAGTCTTTAAACTCTATTCAGCAACTTCAGGGAAACTGAAAATTTCTATTCTCTATGTTATTTATCACTAACAATTCACTTGTTTAAAGTTGGGAGGAGGGAGGGATTGACTGACTCCTACCCTCAGTTATAGCAGTGCTGGCTTGTATAGAGAGGATGATGAGGCAAATTTCATTAATATGACAAGAGATGTAGCTGTCAATGTTGGATGAAAAGTATATTTTTAAATGATAATGACTTGGGACAGGATTCTTTGCTGTGAATAAACATCCTAGTTGTCAGTCATGCTGTGGCCTCTAACCACATTTCTGGGAGACTATGTTTGGATGCAGGTAGAGCAAGTTTAAATATGAAACAGGGATGTGGTGGGGGAAAATAAGAAGAACAGGAGCAAGTTTTGTGTGTCAAAACAAAGACAGGGAGATCACTTGCCAATTAACTGTCATGAGCAAAACAGACTTGACTTGGGGAATTTAATCACCAGAGGAGTGAGATTTTGAAAAAGCTTGATTTATTGCCAAGTCATATATCTATATCTATCTATCTATCTAGATATAAAATTACTAATTCAAGTATTGGGAAACAGAATCAAAACAAATGTTAAAAGACTTATGGAGAACACACTTAGGAAAACACTTTTCCTTCCCCTTTTCTCAGACTCTGCTTTACTCCAAACTCTTCCCCTTACCCCTTATGTCTGCAGGTTACACTCAGTCCCTTCAGTGATGCAGTGTGTATATGTGTAAGTTGTTATGGTCAGCATATAGCAACTTCTCTGCTGCTCATTCCTTGACACTTTTTTTCTGTTCTGGCATGGGTTCTCTACAGGCTGTAGTCCTTTCAGGAATGTTTGCTCTGCTATGAAGTGCTTTCTATTTTGACCTTGGTGTTTCCTCTGTTGTTTTTCACTTCTTTTTGTTCCCTTCTCCCATTTTTAAATGTTTCCACAGAGGTGCTGCCAACTTTGCTGATTGGTTCAGCTTTGGCCTGTGACGGATTTGTTGCTGAGCAGGCTGGAACTGGCTGTGGCAGGTGCGGGGTAGTCCCTAACTTCTTGCCACATACACCCAATGGACTATGAAAGGCAGAGGGAGATGTCTGTTCTTGTGTGCTCTATTTATCCATAGGATAGACTTCCAGAAAGTCTTAGCTGTATATAAGGGGAGGGATACCCTGCTTTCTGAGATCTTAACTTTTTCCCTTTCTGTGAGTTTTTTTGTTATTGCCAATATATATATTTATGCAAAATCTCAGGAAATCCAGGACATAATTAAGTGTTTATATTGCTGAATCCACTTCAGGTCAGACTATAGCCTGCGCGGGGACTGTCCCGGTGGACAAAGACCGGCAGCGTGTCCCAGAAGCATCCCTCGTGGAGCCGCTCTGGTGGGGCTGCTTAAGCTCCTGCTGCGGCACTCTGCTACCCTGCTGGTGAGTGCAGAGACAAGTCCTAGCAGGTCCAGGGGTAAAGAATAAGGGAGGGATCTTCTGTATGGGTATCCAAGGAGTTTATTAACAGTTCCTTGCTCGAATGGGTCCAGGGACAGAAGACCCAGAAAAAAGGAGAGCATAGACTTTTATACAGCAACAAACAACCAATCAGCTGAGGGTCCAGGGGCGGGGGGAAGGTGGGACAAGCTTACACAGTCCAGTGAGAAGAGGGAAGGGCAGGAGAGAGAGAACCAAAACCAATGGAGTACCGAGTAGCACAGAACCTTCAAGATACAGATACATATGCATAAGGGGTGGAGAACAAACAGTCCAATCAGGGGGGTACAATTAACATAGGAAGAACACATCAATTACGTGGAAGAAACTATCTTCCTCCAGAGGGAAGGGGAGGATTCTCAAACCCGAGCAACCCTCCTCCACGGCCCCTCAGATCCCTTGGGACCTTCCGGATCTTCCTGGGCTTCAGTGGCAGCCTCAACGGCCACCACATCAGACATAAAGCTTTCTGCAAAATTTTTCAAGCTAAGAGGAGGAGGATCTACCTCTTGTCCCTGCCAAAAGTTCTCACTCTAAAGTCCTATCTTGGTGAATGTACTTTCCCATTTCTTTTTCATTTGTGCCACATGTACAATAAATAAAATAATTTAGAAGCAAGATTTTTTTAATAAAAATTATTATCAAAGTAAGAAATTGATACACATTTTTTGTAGGACAAACAAGGTATGCTAGGGAAAAAAAGATTCCAAGATGCTCTTCATTCTTAGAATCTTGGCTTCCTTCTTTCCATATTTTTTCACCTCTCTGCTAATACAGGACAGGAAGTAAATGTTTCGGGCATATATTTTGCTTGTCTGTAGAGGCAATTCCTCAAAGTCTATTCACAGGCAGTCCTTCTGGTTATATGATCTTTTGAAGTACAATAACATAATAAAATTACCTTCTTTCTCTGCGGAATTCTCAAATCTGTAAATTATTCTAGGTATTGGTAAGTGCTACCAAATACTGGTCCGGTTCATAAGGGCAATGTTGTTTTCCCAAGATGCTAGGTATTTTGTATTCTGAAAAAACATTCTAGCAAGACAGGATAAGCATAGAATACAGTGTGAATTCTTGAGCTACAGGTTGGTTTTGACAGCTCACTTAAATTTAAACCAGTTTTGCTAATTTCTGAAGAAAAACTGTTCATATACTTACAAACGTATGCAGGTGTTCTCTGAAAGTACATTTTTTCATAGCCCAATATACAACTTTTCACCAAATAGCTTAAAATGTTTATTCTTCCTCTTAAATACATCCTTAGGATCTTCGGGTTCTCATTTATTTTCATGGATATGCAAATATGCATTAGTTTCAGAGCCAGTTCTTTGTGCATTTTTTCCTCCACTTCTTAAAACACCAGCAGGATCATGATCACTGTTCTCTGTTTTTTCCTCCCCTTCTGGGAAGGGTTGTCAGTTTTACTTTATTCCCCCTCCCATTCCTTTTTTTCTTTTTTAATTATGCAGGATGTTACTTGTTTTTCATGAAAAATCTGAAAGACCTGTACATAAATAGAAAATAACATACAGTGCTATGATGCTGAGGAGTAATCTTTTGTGTGTGTGTGTGTAGAAAAACCAAACTCACAACACACCAGTACAGTAAGCAGTTTAAGTTCTCATTTGCCCTTGCTGATGATTTCAGTGTTAATTACAATATTTAAATTATCAGTATTACAGGGCTATGATTTCTTTTCTACAGTTATGATACTCTTCTACTAGCAACACTTCACTTTAAAGAACTATTTTTCACTGACCTTTCAAATTTATAAATATATAGAATATTTAGCAGGGCTACTCTCAAGGAGTTTTTCTCCAATTGTCCTGACCCAGATGCAACACCTTGCACTTGGATTTGTTGAACTTCATGCGGTTCTCATGGGCCCAATTCTCAGGTTTGACCAGGTCCCTCTGGCTGGCATCCCTTCCTTCTGTTGTCAGCTGCACTGCTCAGCTTGGTGTCATCTGCAAACTTGCTGAGGGTGCACTCGATCCCACTGTCTATGTCACTGATACAGATTAAAGAGCACAGGTCCCAAGACCTGCCTGAGGGACACCACTCATCACTGGCCTCGACCTGAACGTAGAGCCATAGACCGCAAGTCTGTGGCTGTGTCCATTCGACGAATTCCTTATCCACTGAATAGTCCATACATCAAATCCATGTCTCTCCAATTTGGAGATAATGATGTCGTGTGGGACCATATCAATCCAAACTGAACTAAAACTATTTATGTGGAGATGGGGATGGAGGGGGGAGGGAGGAGGAGAGACAGAAGGATAGAAGGGGTAACAATAAAAAGGAATATGGCCTAAAGGCCCAACAGCACTTAAACTTAACAGCACTTTAACAGTATTTAACTTATAACTTAAACAATTTAGCAAAGGTTTCATACAGGATTTACTATACCACATCAGTAATTTACTTACAGGCCTAGCTTAGAAATCTAAGGTAGTTAAGAATCTAGGAGAACAGCATTTCTCCCACATTTGATACAGCATATGCACACCTGCATGAACACACATAAAGAGTCTGCACAATGTACCTGTGAAAAATTCCCCTCGAAGGTAGTGAAATACTCACTTCAGATGCCTTTGCATCTTCTCACCTGGTGAAGGGTTGAGCCTTGAGGAATGGGGGTATCAGCCCAGGATCTGTTGTCCTTTGTTAGTCCTAGAGTATAGCAAACTTGAGAGTTTGCTGACTCTGAGAGGCTCCACTCAGAGGGAGGTTGCTGGTTGCAGCTGCTGTGGTCCAGGAGAGCTCAAAAGGTCTCCATTTGGACTGCTGTTTATAGGCTTGCAAGAGAGTGGGCTTTGGTCATAACAGTGTTTCATCCTGGCCACACTTCAGGTCAGAAACTCTCTTTGAAAGCGCGAGAACAAAAATATCATTCCACTTGGCTTGTTATTCAGGCAAAAAAAAATTCCAAGGCTGTTCATTAAAAAAGAGCAGGAGCTCATAAGCCAGCATTAGTTCCTGGGTACAAACAGTGTTTCTGATAAGCTCAAGAGGAGCTGAGCCCAGGTGCTGTTCATCAAGCCTGAGACCTAACAAACATTTCTGAGACCATAGTGTGGCCTGGGGGAGGTGGAGGATGCACCACCAAAATGAGTAAGGACAAAACACTTGCATTCTGCTACTTGAAGTTCACTTGCATCTACCTATGGTGGGTTGACCTTGACTGGTTGCCAGGTACCTACTAAGCCATTCTGTTACTCTCCCTTGTCAACAGGATGGGGAGAAAGCAAGATGAAAAACTCATCTGGTGAGATAAAGGCATTTTATTGAAGAAAAGCAAAGGCTGTGCATAGGCGCAGAAAGTTTTATTTTCTACTTTGTATCAGCAGACAATGTCCAGCAACTTCCTGGGAAGTCCTCTCTAATTTGATATCCTTCTATGATAAGGTCACCCATCTAGTGGATGAAGGGAAAGTGGTGGATGTAGGTTTTCTTGGATTTTAATAAGGCTTTTGATACTGTCCCTCACAGCATCCTTTTAGACAAGTTGTCCAACTGTGAGATGAGCAAGTTCATGGTGTGCTAGGTGAAGAATTGGCTGAAGGGCAGAGCCCAGAGGGTTGTAGTTAGTGGGGCTACATCAGGATGGTGACTGGTCACTAGCAGTGTTCCTCAGGGCTCAGTTTTAAAGCCAGTTAGTTCTGTTCAATATTTTGATCAGTGATCTGGAGGCAGGAGTTGAATGCACCATCAGCAAGTCTGCAGAGGATACCAAACTGGGAGGTGTTGCTGACTCTCTTGAGGGCCAAGAGGCATTGCAGAGGTATATATATATAGATTGGCGCATTGGGCAGTCATTAATGGTATGAAAATTCTGCACGAGGGACAAGTATAAATTGGGAGAGGAGTGGCTGGAGAACAGCCCTGCAGGAAAGGATTTGGGGGTGCTGGTTGACAACAGGCTCAACATAACTCAGCAGTGTGCCCTGGCAGCCAAGAGGGCAAAATGTGTTCCAGGGTGCATCAAACACAGCATACCCAGCTGGTCAAAAGAGGTGATTATCCTTCTGTATTTAGCATTGGTGCAGCCTCACCTTGAGTACTGAATGTAGTTCTGGGCCCCACAAAATGGTGGAGTCAGCAGAACTGCCACCCTGAACTTCTGGAGGGCAGACTTTGGCCTGTTTAGGTGACTGGTTGAGAGACTTCCTTGGGAGGCAGTCGTGAAGGGCAAAGGAGTCCAGGAAGACTGGAAGTACTTTAAGAAAGAAATCTTAAAGAAGCAGGAGCAGGCCATTTCCATGCTGAAAGACAAGCCAACAAAGAAGACAACTGGTGTGGCAGAACAGAGAGCTCTAGCTCAAACTCAGGGAGAAAAAAAGAGTTTATTGCCTCTGGAAAAAGGGGCAGGCAGCTCAGGACTACAAGGATGTCATGAGGTCATGCAGGGAGAAAATTAGAAGGGCCAAAAAGCCCAGCTACAACTTAATTTGGCCACTGCTGTAAAAGATAACAAAAAGTGTTTCTACAAATACATCAGCAACAAAAACAGGGACAAGGAGAATCTCCATCCTTTTTTGGATGTGGGGGGAAACATAGTGACAAAGGATGAGGAAAAGGCCAAGGTACTGAATGTATTCTTTGCCTCAGTCTTTAGTAAGACCAGTTGTCCTCAAGGTACCCAGCCTCCTGAGCTGGAAGACAGAGACAGGGAGCAGAATAAAGCCCCCATAATCCAGGAGGGAATGGTCAGTGACCTGCAGTGCCACTTAGACCTCCACAAGTCGATGGGGGCAGATGGGATTCACCTAAGGGTACTGAGGGAGCTGGCTGCAGTGCTTGCCAAGCCACTTTCAATGATTTACCAGCAGTCCTGGTCAACCAGGGAGGTCCTGGGTGACTGGAAAGGAGCAAATGTGATGCCTATCTATAAGAAGGGTCGAAAGGGGGATCTGGGGAACAACAGGACCGTCAGTCTGACCTCAGTGTTGGGGAAGGGCATGGAGCAGATCATCTTGAGTGCCATCATGTGCCATGTATAGGACAACCAGGGGATCAGGCCCAGCCAGCATGGATTTATGAAAGGCAGGATCTGCCTGACAAACCTGATCTCCTTCTATGACAAAGTGACCTGCTTAGTAGATGACAGAAAAGCTGTAGATATTGTCTACCTAGACTTCAGTAAAGCCTTTGGCACCATTCCCCACAGCATTCTCCTGGAGAAATTGGCTTCCCATGGCTTGGACAGGTGAACTCTTTGCTGAGTAAAAAACTGGCTGGATGGCTGGGCCCAGAGAGTGGTGGTGAATGTTTTGACTTTTTCCCAACCTGGAAATGAAACTCAAGATAATTTTAGTAAGGAGGCAATATAAGAGCAGATCTTTATTTGAAGGCCTTCAGGCGCAGTTATGGAAAGATGTCCACAAAAGCCCACCCCCCCCAGGGATGAGTGCATTTTTCTAGGTTTTAGGAAATTAGCATAATTGATAAAAAGCACCAATTAGGAGGACAAGTAGTGATGCAATTCCCCCCAGATCAAGCCCTTTCTCTGGAGTCCCCCCTCGGCACTAGCTGTACTTTGTCCATGAAAATGTATCTTGATGAGTTGTTCATGGCCTTGGTTCCCAGGAAGAACCAAGATAGCATTGGGGCCTTGTACTCCCTGGGGCTTGGAGCTCTGGAATTTTTTTTTGTCTTTCTGCTTAAGGAAAGGCCATGGAAAAGTACTAGGAAAACTAGCCATTAATAAAATAGGCTACAGAGTTACAAATATATGTGTGAAGAATACAGAGAACATAGAAAAAAAGGCAAAAATCAAACGGCATCAAATGGAGTTACAACCAGCTGGCGGTCAGTCATGAGTGGTGTTCTCCCAGGCTAAGTATTGGAGACAGTTCTATTTAATGTCTTAATTGATGACCTGGTGCCATTGTTTAGGGCAATGAGGCTGGTGAAGGGTCTGGAGCACAAGTTCTCACAAGTCTTATGAGGAGCGGCTGAGGAAGCTGGGGTTATTTAGCCTGGAAAAGAGGAGGCTCAGGGGAGACCCTATCACTCTACAACTACCTGAAAGGTGATTTTAGCCAGGTGAGGGTTGGTCTCTTCTCCCAGGTAACTAGCAATCAGACGAGGACACAAGCTATGCTAGGTGATGTTTAGGTTGGACATTAGGAAGAAATTCTTCACAGAAAGGGTGACTGGGCATTGGAACTGGGCTGCCCAGGGAGGCAGTGGAGTCACTGTCCCCGGATGTGTTTAAGACTGGATGCGGCACTTAGTGCCATGGTCTAGTTGACATGGTGATGTTAGGTCATAGGTTGCACTTGATGATCTTAAAGGTCTTTTCCAACCTAATTGATTCTGTTTAACCCCATCTAGCAGCCAAGCCCCATGCAGCTGCTTGCTCACTCTCCCATCAGCAGGATCGGGGAGAGAATCGGAAGGGTACAAGTTAGAAAACTCGTGGGTTGAGATAAAGACAGTTTAATAGGGAAAGCAAAAGCCGCGCACACAAGCAAAGCAAAACAAGAAATTAATTCACTGCCATCCCATGGAACATGCCAGTGAAATGTGGGAGCACAGGGATTCCACCCCTTATTCTATACCATTTACATCATGCTCAGGTCTCTTACGAATGGAGAGGGGAGAGCTTAGGCAAAGCCCTACCTTTCCAGGTTTCTGGCAGTAGGCAGTGGCTTTATTGAGGCAGCCAACACCCCAAAACTCACTCTCGCTCACAAGTTCTTAATAATGACTGATCAGGCCTATTACAACATGAATTATTTATTTGAATAGGCCAAGGAAACAGACATAAGACTTAAACAGATTACTTACTACACAGGATAACACAAAAGAACTACTAGTAGATAAAAATGCAGTGCATGATAATAATAATAAAGGTACCTTATGTTACAGCTAGCAAAGAAATAGTATAGATTAGGAGTCAATGTCACTTACCAATGAATGATAGCAGTGTGCAGAGAATCTCCTAATTTCTCTCAGTCCCAGGGAAGTAACTCAATGTCAAGATCTTAACATCGAGGAGAATGCTCCACACACTCAGAGAGTGTCTGAGAGATTTCTGATTTCATGAAAACCATAGTGGTCTTTTAGTCTTTTATAGTTGTAAAAATGCTTGTGTTCTGCAGTCACTAATTTTACGTTTTCCTTTCTCACTATTCAAGACAGAATGTGTATTGCTGGCCAAGGAGGTTCTCATCTGAGATAATTCATCACATGAGAAATCATTCTGGCCTAACCTAGCCATATGTTACAGGGAGATAAGCTTTTGCTGTATCAGGGGTGAAAGCTCCTACCACAAGGTCCCACCCTATCCTATGCAACCTCATTACCCAACACTCCCCCTCCCATTCTTTGATATAATATACAGGTATTGTTCCCTTCATCTAGAGACCGCCCCTGCAAAATGTCCATAAAATGTCCACAAAATGTCTGTTGAATTCGTCTTGTTCATGACTTTGGGCTCCATCTGTTCTGGTTGTTACTTGGGACAGGAGGTGGTGTGTTGCTTGGAGTTACTGGGC
Source organism: Eopsaltria australis (assembly GCA_034509425.1). Lineage (NCBI taxonomy): Eukaryota > Metazoa > Chordata > Aves > Passeriformes > Petroicidae > Eopsaltria > Eopsaltria australis. Next base: position 153,294 of record JAVTVJ010001709.1, on the reverse strand, counting down.
ATCAAAGCCAGCTCAGGTCAGGTCACTGCTGCACCTGCAATGCTTCTTCTAAGGCTTCTCCTCCATTCATTTGGGTGGTTCCTACTGCAGTAATTCCTGCAACATGCAACTCAAATAGTGGCTTACAACAATTTAGAGGCATGTTGTCTTGGTTTGAAAGACAGGTGTCTGCTAAGGAAGGCAGGAGCCTCCCTTGAAATGGAAAATATGACCCCCTCCCCTCCGAATTATTACAATTTTGAGATTAAGGGGCCTTCAGACAAAGATATGAGAAAAGGAATAGCTGTTCTTTACATGAGTGTGTATGTATAACGAGGAAAACAACAACAATGGTAACAACAACAAAGAAAGAACAGAAAACCCAATAAACAGTCTCTTCCTGCTATTTAAGCACTTTCCCCGTTGGTGTAGTTACGGTCACAGCCGGCAGGTGCGCTGGTGGCTCCCCAGCCGGGCAGGGCGGGTGCGATGACTCCCCCTTGGCTGCAGGGGGCGCTGTGGTGCAGGTGCAGCGGCCTTTCTCCACGTGGACGATGGCGGATGCAGCCGACAGGAAGGGATGGAGGAGGGGTTTCCTTTACGAACCCCCAGGAGCAGCCGATCCCGGTGCCCCCTCTGGATAGCAAAAGGAGCTGTAGCAGGAACCTCAGGAGAAGCAAGCTGGAATGGCAGGACCTCCTGGCAGGCAGGGGGTGAAAAGCTACAGTGTAGCACAAACCCGGAGCAATGGCAGAGGTACAGCGAGGGTTGGGCAGTAGCAGTCCGGCTCCCGAATGCAGTAAAAGATTCTTCGGGATGTTTATACCGGCGCTGGCTAGTCCTCCGGATCCAGGCTGTGCAGAGGGTGGGGGCAGCCCCCCGGCAGGAAATGAGGGCGGGCCCAGGTCCTGATGGGGCACGCACTGGCTCTGGGCTTCCAGACAGCAGAGCAGCAAAAGAAGCGCAGCAGGCAAGCTCAGTGAGAGTGCCGAAGCAAAAAAAAAACCAAAAAAAAAAACCAAAAAGAAGCAGGCAAAACCCACAGAAACAACAGGATCCCTGATCAGAGATAGTGGCCGCGTGTGTCTAGTCGTACAGCACACCAAAAAGGAAGGAGCTGCCCCTCTCCCCGCCCCCAACTCTCCTCGGAAACCCCGGCCAGGTTCTCATCATGACATTCCTGGAGCCAGGGAGGATGGGGGAGGGTGGGGTGAGGGAGAAGCCCCCAGAAACTAGACAAAACAGAACAAAAACCCCCAAAATTATATTGGATAATAAACCATCCCCAAGACAATCCATTACAATCCCCAGACAATCCATTACAATCTCCGCCCTGGTCCTTTTGGGCCAGGTTATAGGTTTTGACATTGCAGTGATCTCTTCCCCTTGTCCCCAGCCTGACTGCAACAAGGGGTTCCTGTGATAGTCCACCATTGGTATAGTCACATCCTAGTTCTCCATGGACTGCAGGGGGACAGCTGCTTTACAATGATCTGCACCATGGGCTGCAAGGGAATCTTTGCTTCCCCTGCTCCAGTGTGGGGTCCCACCCATGTGAGACAGTCCTCCTTGAACTTCAATGTGGGGCCTTCCCACGGGTTGCAGTCCTTGATGAACTTCTTCAGCATGTATCCCCTGTGACATCACAAGTCCTGCCAGTAAACCTTCTCCAGCACAGGCTTCTCAGCGGGTCTCATCCTCCTTCAGGCATCCACCTGCTACAGTGTGGGCTCCTCCTCCACAGGCTGCAGGTAGATCTCTGCTCCATCATGGACACATCACGTGTCATAGTCCCTTCAACTCAAGTTCACACTGGAGTTCCAACCTGGCTGGTACAGCAGCACAGAAAACAGCAGCACTGCTCTGGCCGTCTGCCAGCCCAGGCACATCACCATGGCTGTTATCAAAATGTTCCCAGGCACAACTCAGTAAGGTGATAAACAGTACAGCACTACAGCAAGCAGCAAAAGCAAAAAACAACCACTAACGAGCACAAGACTTTAATATACAATCAAGAAAATGAGTCCCAATGCAAGTTTAGGAGCCTGCTCATTACTACCAAAACAGCACTAACAGATATAAATTCAGTCTAGCACAACACCATCAAATCTGCTGTTGTCTTGAACCCTTTGAGCTCCACATTGGGTGCCAAAAAGGACTGTTGTGGTTTGATCTCAGCCAGCAATTAAGTACCATGCAGCTGCTCACTCACTCCCCCACCAGTGGGATTGGGGAGACAATTAGAAGTGTAAAAGCTGGAGAACTCGTGAGTTGAGATTAAGAGATTAATAGGGAAAACCAAAGTCATGCATATAAGCAAAGCAAAACAAGGAATTCATTCACTGCCTCCCATGGACAGGCAGGTGTTCAGCCATTTCCAGGAGAGCAGGGCCCCATCACACATAATGGTTATTTGGGAAGACAAATGCCATCACTCCAACCCCCCCCCCCTTTCCTCCTTCTTCCCCACACTTTATATACTGAGCATGATGTCATATGGTCTGGAGTATCCCTTTGGTCAGTTTGGGTCACCTGTCCTAGCTGTGTCTTTTCCCAACATCCCATGCACCCCCAACTTCCTTGCCATCATGGCAGTATAAAAAGCAGGAAAGGCCTTGGCTCTGTGTAAGCCCTGCTCAGCAATAGCAAAAACATCTCTATATTATCAACCCTGTGTTCAACAGAAATCCAAAACACAGCCCCATACCAGCCACTGGGAAGAAAATGAACTCTACCCCAGCCAAAACCAGCACATCTGGATGAGGGGATCAAGTGCACCCTAAGCAAGTTCTCAGATTACACTAAGCTGGGCAGGAGTGTTGATTTGCTGGACTGTAGGAAGGCTCTGAAGAGGGATCTGGACAGGCTGGCTGAGGCCAACTGTATGAGGTTCAATAAGGTGAAGTGCTGAGTCCTGCACTTGGATCACAACAGCCCCATACAATGCTACAGGCGAAGAGTGGCTGGAAAGCTGCCTGGTAGAAAAGGATGTGGGGGTGTTGGTTGACAGCTGGCTAAATGGTAGCCAGTATGGGCCCAGGTGGGCAAGAAGGCCAATGGCATCCTGGCTTTTATCAGCAATAGTGTGGCCAGCAGGACCAGGAAAGTGATCGTTCCCCTGTAGTCAGCACTGGTAAGACTGCATCTCAAGTACTGTGTTCACTTCTGGGCCTCTCACTTCAAAAAGGTCACTGAGGGACTGAAGCATGTCCAGAGAAGGGCAACAAAGCTGGGGAAGTGTCTGGAGCACAAGTCTTATGAGGAGTGACTGAGGGAACTGGGGTTGTTTAGCCTGGAGAAAAGGAGGCTCAGGGGAGACCTTATTGCTCTCTACAAGTACCTGAAAGGAGGTTGTAGTGAGGTAGGTGTTTGTCTCTTTTCTCAGGTAACAAGTGTGTCTTGGTTTGAAAGATAGGTGTCTGCCAGGGAAGGCAGAAACCTCCCTTGGAATGTAAAATATGACCCCCTTCCCTCCAGATTATTATAACTTTGAAATTATGGGGATTGCAGGCAAAGATATGGGAAAGGGAATAACAGTTCTTTACTAGAAAATATACATATATATATATATATATAACAAGGCAAATGAACAACAACAACGGCAGCAACAACAAGCAAAAACAGAAACCCAATAACGGCCTTCTCTCAGCTGTCAAGCACTTTCCCCTTTGGTGTAGTTATGGCCACGGCTGGTGGGGTGCTGTTGGCTCCCAGCCAGGCAGGGCAGGTGCAATGATTTCCCCATGGCTACAAGGGGCGCTGTGGCACAAGCTCAGCTACCTCTCTCCACATGGATAATGGCAGCTCAGCCGGGAGAGAGAGAGAGAGAGAGAGAGAGAGAGAGAAGGGGCTTCCTTTGCAAACTCATGGGACAGCTGCTCTCAGTGCCACTCGGGAAGCTGAATGGACTGCAGCAGGAAACCTTGGAGCAACAGGCTGGAACAGCAGAGGCGGGCGCACCCAGGGTGACAAACGAAGTGTAGCAAAGGCTCCAGGGCCATACCAGAAGCCGCAGGGTGTCAGGTTAAAGTGTATAAAGTGTAGCAAGGAGCCCTGACGCAGCGGCAGAAAACAGTGGGGCTGGATGGGGAATCATTCCCCTGGACAGCTCACCGGAGATGGCTGGTCCTGGGGTCAGGCTGTGCAGAGGGAGCGGCCCCGGTGGGGGACGGCGGGCTCCCAGCACGGCAAGCATCGGTTCTGGGCTTCCAAGCAAGCAGAGGAGCAGAGAAGCAAGCTGGTAAGCCCCACTCACAGTGCCAAAGGAAAAGAATAAAAAAGAAACAGGCAAAAACCACAAGGCAATAGTACCTCCAGTCAGAGGCACTGCTCTGCGTGGCCACACGAGACGATCACCCCACCGGAAAAGAGAGCAGCAGTCCCCTGCCCTCACCCCTCGCAGGATCCCGGGTTGGCTCCTACCCATCGCTATACTCCCGGAGCTGGGAGGGGGTAGGGGACTGTGACCATTCTGGACACAAAACAAAACCAAAACCAAACAAAAAAATGGATATGCTATAAAAACCATCCCCAAGACAAAGTGACACGACAAGAGGAAATGGCCCCAAGTTGCACCAGGGGAGGTTCAGATTGTATGTTAGGAAATATTTCTCCACAGAAAGGGTTTTCATGCATTGGAACAGGCTGCCTAGGGAAGTGGTTCAGTCACCATCCCTGGAAGTGTTCAAAAAAAGTGTGGACATGGTACTTGGGGACATGGTTTAGTGGTGAATATGGTAGTGATGCTAGGTTGGCAGTTGGACTTGCTGATCTCAGAGGTCTTTTCCAACCTTAATGGTTCTGTGATTTTAAAAGTGTCTTAAGGTCCTTGAATGCATCCAAAGGAAAGAAAGCTGGTGAAGGAGCTGGAAGGCATGTCCTATGAGGAACAGCTAAGGACACTGGGTTTGTCTAGATTACAGAATATGGTGAGTTGGAAGGGACCCACAAGGATCATTCAGTATAACTCAGCCCTGCACAGGACAGTCCCAGGATTCACACCATATGCCTGAAAGCGTTGTACAAACACTTCTTGGACTCTGTAAGGCTTGCTGCTGTGACCACTTCCCTGGGGAGCCCGTTCCAGTGTCCAACCACCCTCTGGGTAAAGAACCTTTTTCTAATATCTAACCTAAACTTCCTCTGACACAACTTCAGGCCATTCCCTTGGGTCCTGTCACTGGTCACCTGTAGTGGGTTAACCTTGGCTAGATGCCAGATACCCACCAAGCTGCTCTGTCACTCCCCAGTGGGACAGGGGAGAGAAAAATAAGATGGAAAATAACTAGTAGGCTAAAAAAGGCAGTTTACTAAAGCAAGAAAAAAGTGAAAGTTTGCACATGCATAAGGAAAGGGGAAAAAAATTAATCTCTACTTTCCATTGGTGAGCGATGTTCAGCCATTTCCCAGGAAGCAGGGCTTCAGCAAGCATAGCAGTTGCTCCAGAAGGCAAGTATTGTTAAAAAATGAATGACTCCCGTTCCTCCTCCCTCCCTTAGCTTTTATATCTGAGCTGATGTCATATGGTATGGAATATTCCTTTGGCTAATTTGGGTCAGTTGGCCTGGTAGTGTCCCCTCCCAGGATCATGTCCACTCCCAGCCTACTCATGGGGGGTGGAATGTTGAGACACAGCGCTGATGCTGTGCCAGTGCTGCTTAGCAGTAGCCAAAACACTGGTATGTTATCAACACCATTCTAGCTACCAATGCAAAGCACAGCACTGTGATGGCTGCTAAGGGAAAATGAACTCCAGCTCAGCCAGACCCAATACATCACCACAGAGAAGAGATCAGTGTCTGCCCCTCCTCTTCCCCTTACAAGGAAGTGGTAGACTGTGATGAGGTCTCCCCTCAGTCTCCTCTTCTCCAGGCTGAACACACCAAGTGACCTCAGCTGCTCCTCATACGGCTTCACCTCAAGGCCCTTCACCATCTTTGTTGCCCTCCTTTCTTATATTGTGGTGCCCAAAACTGCACACAGTACTCATCTGGGTTTAAGACAATTTACGGGGCAGACACTCCAAAATGAGTTACCTCCCCTTTTAGTTTTAACCACTCCCCTTTCGCCAATAAGAAGCGATGAATTTGAGAAGATCTAAGTGGAAAAAAGTTTACTGAAAAGATGAAGCAGCAACAGGCAAAATAACAGTAATAATCACTAGATACAAAGCTGTTGAGTCCTGTGGACTCCCCGGAAACAAAGAAAACAAAATGGTGGAGAAGTCCCTCCCCCCACCATGGCACCATTCTTAGGCAAACATGTAGTCCAAGGGACAAAAGCAACATGGCAGATAAGCCCCTCCCCCAAAATGGAAGCTTCAGTAAAAGACTGTGTTGTCCAAGGGACAAAGGCAAAATGGCAGAGAAGCCCCCTTCTCCTGATCGAATGTTTGAGAGAAAGAACAAAGAGAAAAAAAAACCAACAGCAACTGAACCTCCATGATTATAAAACTCCCTCTTCCCCCAAACAACAACCAACAGGGGGCAAGGACAAAACAAAAACCTGGAGTCCAAAAACATTTAAACGCCCCTCAAGCCATTTGCTTCATGCCTCCCAACAGTGCCTCTCTCCTCCAGGTGACAGCTCTGTCAACAATGGTGGCTGGAATTTGGGCAGCTGCTGGAACTTGGGAATTGGGGCAGCGGCAAACCTGCAGTGTCAATTTCTCTGCTTCTTTTTTGGCCAGCTGGACCCAGTTTGTGTTGGCACATTAGTGTGTGTAGTGGTTTGAGTTCACCAATTCGAGTTACTGGCCAAAGGCCAGTGCACCTACTGAAATTTACCCAATTTCTGCTGTGAGATAAGGATTAGGAGTAGGCAAAGCAGGCTCAAACTTCAAAGAATATAAAGAAAGTTTATTAACAAACTTAAAAGGAAAATAAGAACCAGAACAATCTCTCAGAACACCTTTCCTCCCCCCACCTCTTTATCTCTTTCCCACTGACAACATACAAAGACAACACTTCAAACCTTTAGTAAGTTTACCACCTCTAAAATAGTTTTTCTCACTTCACTTAGGGAGAGGAGTTTTCTCCACAAGAAAACAATTCTCTCGTGATGTCAGGTCATCGCAGAGTAGCTGCCCAGCCAGAAAATCTTCTTGCAATATGAAAAGTCCCTCCCACGCTTGGTAGCCTTCTCACAGCTACCTTTTGGTGGGCCACTGTAGCTTATGGGGTACATCTTTTAAGGATGAGCTGTTCTGTTGTAGCAGCAAAGATCTTTTCCTTCTATTTCTGGCAGCATAAATTCTCTTCTTCCATTCCCTGGGGCAAGGGTGTCCACTAGATCACAACTTCTTTTCTATCTCTATTCAGGCTTTTTATCAAGTCACAGCTACTTCAGCATTTATTTGCTTTTATACAGGTGCCTTGTCTCACTCATTGTAGTTAGAACACTTTCATCCTCCCATATGTCTCAATAAGTTACAGGGAATTTTAGCTTAGTCCATCACCATGGCTTTACAGAAGTTTCAGCCTTAATGCTGAGGCATCTTCTCATTCTCCTCCTGGGTGTCAGCTCTGCTTCCTTCGCTGACTTCAGTCTCTATGTTATGCTTTTCAGGTGTTTTCACTCCTCTCTCTCCTCAGGAGAGGATTGATCTTCTGTAGGTTTCATCTGTGCACTGAAAGGGTTAATCTCTCTCTCTCTGGCCTGCAGATGGTCATGTGATGTCAGTCAGGTGGTGACCTGGGCTGTTTAAGTATAGAGTTTCAGCACCCATGCTGAAGGGGAAGCTTGTTTGTGCTGAGCTGCATTCCATCTGAGCCGTGTCTGAGCTGGAGGGCCCGGCCCGGGTCCTCCCCCACGCTGAGCTGTGCTGCTGCTCCAGACCTCCCTTCCCCCGCGAGGGGGGCGGGGGGGAGGCCCAGTCTTACCGGAGAGAGCATGGGAACGGCTTTCTCTGGCAGTAAGAAGGAAGGAAAAAAAGAGACTTTCTCCCAGCTGTCCCCTGTTTTTATATGATTTTTTTTTTTTCTGAAGGCAGTCCAGTTTATAATTGGTTTGCATACCCATCAATACTCAAAACCAGCTGGTTGCTGGTCTTGTCTCTCACAAAGGAAGCTGTAATACTTCCTGCGGGACAGGTCACTTCCGAGACTGACTTTTTCCTGGTTTCTTTCTTATCAGAAAATTGAATTAAAGGCAAACCCAGGACAGTGTGTTAGGGTGGGGAAAGAAATGGTCTTCCTGGGCACCAAAACCAGCACCCCCTGGCTCTGACAGCTCCAGCTTCAGAGATGGGGGTTGCCCCTGGCAACCGCAGCCAAAAAGATGTTGCCAACTATTCTAAAGGTACAGAAAAAACGAAAGCCTCTGCCTCCTGGTGGGAATGAAAGAGAAAGTCTCTACCTGATGTCACGAATGGATGTGAGAGTTAAAATCGGTCCTTGCCTCCTGCCCAGGCCTTGGCAGCAGGTAGTAACCTTACTGAGGTAACCAGCACCCCAAAACCCACTTTCATGTAGAAGTTCTTTTAATAATGACTGATTCTGTCTATTATAGAACGAACTATTTATTAATAGACAAGAAAACTAACAGATATAAGACTTAAAAGCAAACCAATACTACACAGGAATAAAACAAAAAGAAAGATTACTAGTAAATAACTTGCAGTGCATGAGAATGGTACCTTTTCTAGTTACAGCTAGCAAAGAAATAGTATAAGCTTAGGATTCAATGTATCTTACCATCCAATTTGTTGGTGCAGCACATCGAGATCCTATCTCTCAATCCCCGGGGAAGTAACCACGAAGCCTGCGTCCAAACTTTGGGGAGAAGCTTCAAACACTTTAGGGTGTGAGAGACTTCTGCCCCAGTGTTAGCTTGTGTATCTTTTATAGTGTAAAACCATGATTCTTAAGTCAGCAATTTTTCTTTATCTCTCCTTCCATCTGCAGACTAAGATGTTAATTCTTAGCTGAGGCTTGAGCCCTCTGCCACCAGAGATAACCCCTGTTGGGCCTTCCTGCCCTTGGGTTATGTCTTTGTGCATCCGTTATTTGTGGCACACAGGAAGAAGATGTAATGGGGTAAACGTCCTGCCACACCTGAGTGTCTTGTCTCTGGAAGACACCTCGGCATCCCCTGCCACTGAGATTCTGTTTCCGACCCCTGGGTCTTAAATGGACAGTAACAATCTTGGGCAAATGGCATAGCACAAACATGGAATACAATACACATTTTTTGGGTTACCTAGGACAGTACTCAAGGTGAGGCTGCACCAGTGCAGAGTAGACCAGGACAGTCACCTCCCTTGACCAGCTGGCAATGCTGTGCCTGATGCATCCCAGGACACAGTTGGTCCTCCTGGCTGCCAGTGAACTGCTGACTCATATTCAACTTGCCTTCAACCAGGACCCCCAGGTCCTTTTCTGGAGCACTGCTTTCCAGCATCTCATTCCTCAGTCTGTATGTACATCCAGAGTTGCCTCATCCCAGGTGCAGAATCTAACACTTTCCCTTGAACTTCATATGGTTGGTGATTGCCCAGTCCTCTAATTTGTCGATGTCTCTCTGTAGGGCCTCTATGCCTTCGAGGAAGTCAGCACTCTCCCAGTTCTGTATCATCTGTGAATTTGCTTAGTATCCCTTCCAGTCCTTCATCTAAGTCATTTATGAAGATGTTGAAGAGCACAGGGCCTAAGATGGAGCCCTGCATAACCTCACTAGTGATGGGTCACCAGTCCGATGTCACCCCATTCACTATAACCTTTTGTACCTGACCTGTGAGCGAATTACTCACCCACCGCATGATGTGTTTATCCAGAAGGATCTGTGAGAGACAGTATTGAAAGATTTACTGAAATCCAAAAAGATGACATCAACTGGCTTTCCTAGATCAACTAGGTGGGTTGCAATGTCATAGAAGGAAATCAGGTTTGACAGGCAGGACTTTCCAGCTCATGCAGCTGTGCTGGCTGTGACTGATGACTGCATTGTCTTTCAGGTGTTTTCAGTACCCTCCAGAATAATCTTTTCCATGATTTTACCTTGCAGTGAAGTGAGACTGGCATGTGTGTAGTTTCTAGGGTCCTCTTTCTTTCCCTTTTTGAATTTCAGGACAGCATTTGGCAGCCTCCAGTCATCTGGCACCTCTCCAGATTCCCAAGACTGTTCAAAAATCATTGAGAGAGGTTTTGCGATGACATCAGCCAGATCTTTGAGGATTCCCATCAGGCCCCATAGATATCCAGGGGTTGGAGAAAAGGAGACTGAGGGGGTGCCCTCATTGCTCTCTACAGCTTTCTGATGAGGGGAAGTGCAGAGGGAGGTGCTGATCTCTTCTCCCTGGTATCCAGTGATAGGACGCATGGGAATATCTCAAAGCTGTATCAGGGGAGGTTCAGGCTTGATATTAGGAAAGATTTCTTTACTGAGAGGGTGGTTAAGTCCTGGAACCAGGTTTCCTAGAGGGATGGTTGATCCTCCAAGCCTGTCAGTGTTTAAGAGGCTTTTGGACAATGCCCTTAATACTGTGCTTGAAGCTTTGGTCCATAGTTGGAGACGACACAGTTGGACTAGATGACCGTTATAGTTTCCTTTTCAGTTGGAAATACTCTATCCTAAGTAGGGCCCCAGTACATCTAGTGGGTGCTTTGGAGACAAATGCCTTAATAATGTTACGTGCCCATGTAAGGCCCCAAAAACCTCACTCAATAAGACACTTAAAAGGGCTTACGGTTTTTCATGTACTCTGAGTTAGATGCACAGGAGAAATACTGACAAGATATTCTCAAGAGGTCAAAAACAACAAAAAACTTTACTGGCAACTTTAGAAAATCAGAGAACTTTGGCAGAAGGTTTAGAGCAGCATTCAATCAACATAAAACATTCCACAAAGCATTAACTTAGCCCATTCAATTTAGCAAACTCTAAGCCTGTCTAATTTTAAGTTACTCAAAATGTTACTCAAAGCTCCAAGGGAATTAGAAGAAAAAGACAGAAAAAATATAGAAGAGAACAAATATAGCTACCACTCCTGGTTCTAGCAGTGTTCAGCTGATAGAAATTCCAAGAGGAGGTAGGGTCAAGACATGTACTCACCGCATGTCCTGGGTTAAATACCCTTTGACTTTCCTGGGTCCTTCCCCTTGCCCCTTTCCCTACCACCACACCCCCCCCCCCCCCCCCCTCCTCGCCCAAATGTTTCAAGCCAGCAATCTCCTCCAGTATCTCACAGCCCACACACCCCCTTTCACTCAGCTTTTATTGCTGAGCATGATGTCATCTGGTAGGAAATATCCCTTTGGTCAGTTTTGGTTGGCTATCCTGACCCTTAGGGTTGATGGGTGAGGGGGGTAAGAGAGAGCCTTGATGCTATGCAAGCACTGGTCATCAGTAGCCAAAACACTGGAGAGCTACAAATACAAAGCACAGCACTGAGGGCTGCTATGGGGAAAGTTAACTCCATCCCAAGCAGACCCAACACAATCTCCACCCTTTTTTTTCATACCATTTGCATCCTACATAATTTCATACATTTACATATCTTCTTATCATCCCCTTATATCTATTTCACAGAATCACAAAATGGATAAGGTTGGAAGGGACCACAGTAGGGTCATCTGCTCCAACCTCCCTGCTCAGGCAGGGTCTTCTTATTCTGGAGGTAATTCTCATTCTGGAAATCCCTCTTACTGATATTTTCAATTTATGCTATATGCTTAATCCATCTTTATACCCAACATACAGATTTATACATTTCCATTAACTACTATTCCCTGTTTTTTAAGAGATAGGTAGATATCATTTTCCCATTCCATTAGCTTCTGCCATTCCCCCAAATGTTCATAAGAACTATGACTTGGGCCCCATCTGTCAAGGTGGTCTCTTAGGACAGGAAAAGCAGCATGTTCAATTGTTGGGTGCAAAAACACCAGCTTGGTTTGAGTCATCACTGCACTCACCCAGTTCCTTGTGAAACTCACTCTTGGTTGGTTGAAGTAGTCCCTGATATGTTACTTCCTACACCATACAACTTGCATCACAGATTATTATTCCTCAAGGTTAAATCTCCTTGAGGCACACACTGGATCTTCCCATGCTTATGCATTACCCACCAATTACACCCAGATCCATGAATGGGTTTGCCTTTTTCCAGGGGGCGAGTCCACATTGCCTTCCCCAGCTAATTCCCTTCTTCCTCAAATTCTGCTGAATTTAGAACCCAGTGCCCAATGCTCTCAGTATAGTGTTTAACGGTCCATTATTGTCACGATCCGCTAACACAAGCAGGGGTCATGATGGTTCGTTACCCGAACCTCCAAGTGCAAAAGAAAAAAGGGACAAATACTTTTGCTTTAATCAAAAATAAAAAGCACCATTTATAGCTCGCTGGTTTTTCTGTCCAGCCTGGCGTTGCCACGACAGATTCCAGCTGGCTATATTTCCAGGAGTGCCCCTATTCCAAGGCACTCTGGCTGCGTCTCGGAGACACTTAGCCAGAGAAACTGCGGCCTGCGGTGTGTTGCAGGAACGATCCAGTTTAGCTATCAGCTGAAGATGAATAACGAGAGGGCCCTTGGAATGCCTTTGATTCTGAGTGGCTTTATTGCAAGGTCTTCACACAGAGGAGAGGCAGGGTCCAAGAGGCCGAGGGGCCCTCAGACACGGCCTTAAGAGTTACCATGTACCACCAATCACCAGGGGGTTTGGGGGAGTATAGGGAAGGCCTAAGGATATTTGGTCCTATGGGATAGGGAAGGAATGGGGCCCAGGAGATAACAGGGAATATAACAAAGGCTCTTAGGGGGAGGGAGGAGATGATGGACACTAGCAGTGGCTACTTGGGTTTGTCCTGGGTTAAACCATGGTCACTTCACTTTCCAGGGGTTTCCTATCTCCTTGGAACTTTCTCCACCAGTTATCTTTCTCCTTTTCTAAGTCTTCTCCCCCTGGAGTCTCTAAGGACACATCCACAGCAGCTACACCTTTATTGAGTGCAAACAACACGATTATGCGATAGAGGAGAGAGAGAGAGAGAGGGAGAGAGATAGGGTTGAGAAAGGGGAGAGAAAAGAAGGGTTATAGCTACCACGGCACGACGAAGTCCTCTTGTCCGGCTTTGATGGATTCCGTCTCATCCGTGGGGAGATCTCGTAGGGGTCTTTTTTGAGAGTCTCTTTATAGTCTTTTCGAAAGCAAGGGACAGGTAACCAAGAGATGAGGCAATCCTTCCAGAGGCAAGGGGCAAATGGCCAGGAGGTGGGGGAATAAGGCCCATTGTTTTGGGTTGCAGGTGCAGCTGTACAAAACATATAGTTCCTGCGCAGTCCTTTCCGCTCTGGTAGCCGAGCGGCACAGTCTTCACAGGCATGTGACAGCACACCTCTGCAGCACACCTCTGCACCTGGCAGGCATCCCACCAGGATCTGGCTGGACTTCATTGTGCAAAAGTCCTTTTTCCCTTTTTAGGGTCTCTGGGTTTTCAGCCTCTGTTTCTGTAGATGGTCGTGAGGCAGATTAGGGATTTCTGCCCAGACTCTTACAATTATATTTCTCAGTCTTTCTGGAGGCTTGTGGATGATAGGGCATGTGATACAAGCACTCAGTGCCATGTTCCTTGGCCCAGGAGTTTATGGGTCTATTTAAAAAATGAGTTCCACTGTCCGACAGTTCTCTCTGGGGTATCTCAGAATCCTAGAATGGTTTTGGTTGGAAAAGACCTTAAAGACCATCTAGTTGCAACCTCCCTGCTATGGACAGGGACAACTTCCACTAGACCAGGTTGCTCAGAGCCCCATCTAACCTGGCCTCGAACACCTTCAGGAATGGGGCATCCATAACCTCTCTGGGCAACCTGTGCCAGTGCCTCACCACCCTATGAGTAAAGAATTTCTTCCGAATATCTAATCTAAACCTGCTGTCTTTTAGTTTAAAATCATTGCCCCTTGTCCTGTTACTATCTGCCCATATAAAAGTCCTTCTCCCTCCTTTTTATAAGCCCCCTTAAGGTTCTTCAAGGCTGCTGTAAGGTCTCCCCCAAGCCTTCTCTTCTCCTGGCTGAAAAACCCCAGCTGTCTCAGACTGTCTTTGTAGGAGAGGTGCTCCATTCCTTGGATCATCTTTGTGGCTCTCCTCTGGACCCGCTCTAACAGGTCAACATCTTTCTTGTGCTGAGAACCCCAGAGCTGGATGCAGTACTCCAGGTGGGGTCTCATAAGGGCAAAGTAGCGGGGGAGAATCACCGCCCTCAACCTGCTGGCCACACCTCATTTGATTCAGCCCAGGATGCAGTTGGCCTTTTGGGCTGCAAGTGCACACTGCTGGCTCATGTACAGCTTTTCATCTATGAGAACTCCCAAGTCCTTCTCCACAGGGCTGCTCTCAATGAGTTCTCCCAGTCAGTGCTCATGCCTGGGATTGTCCTGACCCAGATGCAACACCTTGCACTTGGATTTGTTGAACTTCATGCGGTTCTCATGGGCCCAATTCTCAGGTTTGACCAGGTCCCTCTGGCTGGCATCCCTTCCTTCTGTTGTCAGCTGCACTGCTCAACTTGGTGTCATTTGCAAGCTTGCTGAGGGTGCACTCGATCCCACTGTCTATGTCACTGATACAGATTAAAGAGCACAGGTCCCAAGACCTGCCTGAGGGACACCACTCATCACTGGCCTCCACCTGAACGTAGAGCCATAGACCGCAAGTCTGTGGCTGTGTCCATTCGACGAATTCCTTATCCACTGAATAGTCCATACATCAAATCCATGTCTCTCCAATTTGGAGATGATGATGTCATGTGGGAGTATATCAAATGCCTTACAGAAGTCTAGATAGATGACATCAGTCATTCTTCCCTTGTCGACCATTGCTGTCACTGTCAGAGAAGGCCACCTTATTGGTCATGCACGATCTGCCCTTAGAGTGAAGTCATGCTGTCTGTCTCGGATCACCTCCTTGTCTTTATGTGCCTTAACATTGCTTCCATGAGGATCTGCTCCATGATCTTCCCAGGCACAGAGGTGAGACTCACCAGTCTATAGTTCCCTGGGTCTTCTTCCCTTTTTAAAAATGGGAACAATGTTTCTCTTTTTGCAGTCATGGGGGACTTTGACTGCCATGACTTTTCAAATATCATGGAGAGTGACTTGGCAACATCATCAGGCAGTTTCCTCAGGACCCTGGAATGCATGTCATCAGGCCCCATAGACTTGTGGCTATTCAGCTTCATCGAGTGGTTCTGAACCTGCTCTTTGCATACAGTGGGAGGGACTTCACTCCCCCAACCTCCACCTAGAAGTTCAGGAACCTGAGAGATGTGGGAAGTCTGACTGCAAGTAAAGACTGAGGTTATAGATCCTTATTCCACTGGCTGTGCATTTCCTTCTTACTCCTCAGTTTGAGGAGCAGATCCTTGCTTAGCTGTGCAGGTTTCTAGCCTGCTGTGGTGGGTTGACTTTGGCTAGATGCCAGGTGCCCTTCAAGCCAGTCTACCACTCCCTTTTCCAGATGGACAAGGGAAAGAAAATAATATAGAGAAAAACTTAAATTGAGATAAGGCAGTTTACTAAAGCAAAAGTGAAAGTTTGGGAGCACATACGCAAAGAGGAAAAAAAAGTGAATTCTCTACTTTCCATCAGCAGGCAGCATTCAGCCACTTTCTGGGAAGCAGGGCTTCACCATGTGGATCAGTTGCTCCAGAAGATAAACGCTGTAAATAACAAACTCCTCCTACTTCCCTTAGGTTTTATATCTCAGCTGACATCATATGGCATGAAATATCCCTTTGGTAAATTTTGGTTGGCTGTCCTGCTTGTGTCCTCTCCCAGGATCATGCCCACCCTCAGCCCCTTGATGGAAGGGAAATGTTGAGAGACAACGCTGATGCTGTGCCAGTGCTGCTCAGCAATAGCCAAAACACTGGTGTGTTGTTGGTACCTTTCCAGCTACCGATGCAAAGCACAGCACTGTGGTGGCTGCTAAGGGAAAATGAACTCCAGCTCAGCCAGACTGAATACAATCTCCACCCCTTAATCCACAGCATTTGCATCATACTCAGAACCCACATAATTTATAAATCTTCTAACTGTTCCATTGTATTTATTTCTCATTACTGGAATCCCTTCTTACCCACACATACTGCTTAAACTACATCCTTAAACCATCTCTTTATCCAACATACAAATTTGTACATTTTCATTAACTACTATCCCCTGTCCTTTCACTGATAGATATTATTTTCCCATTTCATGGGCTTCCTCCACCCCTCCAGATCCATGACTTGGGCTCCATCTCATCAGGATGGATACTCAGGATAGGAGAAGAGCACAATCGAGTGTTGGGCACTGACACTGGCCCTGCCCAGGTCATCATCACACTCTCCTTGCAAAATTCGTTCTTTATTGGTTCATGTCGTTCCTGCTACTTCACTTCCTGCAACATACACCACAGATAATTTTTCCCCCAAGGTTAAATCTCCCTGAGGCACACACCAGGTCTCCCCATCCTTCTGCATTACCCACGAAGTACACCCTGGTCCTTGGGCAAAGACAATCCCATGAATGGGTCTGTCTTTTCCCATGGGAGGAGAAATCCACACCAGCTTTCTCAGCCACTTTGCTGCGTGCACTACAGGGACCTTATCTCCTCCCACAGTGTGTAAGGGTTTTGTTTGGGCAGGATCAGGGCAGTAAGCAGACCCTCTGGTGTTAACCAGACAAGTGGCTTTGCTAAATTTGCATCCCAATGCTTCCATGCCCCATTGCCCAGCAGTCTCAACATAGTCTTCAGCAGTCCATTATACCTCTCAGTCTTTCCAGAGGCTTGTGGGTGGTAAGGGATGTGATATATCCACTCAATACCATGTTTCTTTGCCCAAGAGTTTATGAGGTTTTTTCGAAAATGAGTCCCATTGTGTGATTCAGTTCTGCGGGATTGAGCAGAAGGCATGGACTTCACACAAGATGACAATATGCAAAGATCTTTACTGCATAGTGAAAATCCCTTATATACCATCACACAGACAGGATATACCATCACATAAACAGAAAGTGGCTCACCACAGTGTTCCCTAATCACCTGGGCTATTCTACAGTTTTTACCTTTTATGGTAACAAGTAAACAATGCCTTACAAGGTCACAAACAGTAACCTTCACTTCTAATAGGTCCAACAGTCTACAAACCCACGATACTCTTCTAGCCTTTCCCTGGTGACCTGAATGTATTACATGGAGGTCACTGTATCCCTTAAGGCCTGTTCCGCTATCACACACGTAGTGTAACCCGACAAATTCTCTCTGGGGTACCATGTCATCACAAAATGTTCCTTTCAAGACCTAAGATGGTGTTTTGAGCAGTGGCATGGTTTACAGGGTGTGTTTCCAGCCAACCAGTAGATGCCTCCACCATGGTGAGTATGTAGCTCTTGTCATGTTCATGGCAGTGATGCAATATAGTCAATTTTCCAGGCCTCGCCATATCAGAAACCCAGCCACTGCCCTCTATTCCAAGGAGATTATACTCATGTGGCTTGCTTGACTGCAGCATGTTTCACATTTGTGAATAACCTGTGTGATGGCCTCCGTGGTAAGGCCCACCCCTTGATCACAAGCCCATCTGTATGTAGCATCCCTTCCTAGATGCCCTGATGTTTCATGAGCCCATTGAGCTATAAATAGCTCACCCTTTCACTCCCATTCTAGGTCAACCTGAGCTATTCCAATCTTGGCAGCCTTATCTACCTGTTCATTTATTGGATATTTTTCAGTGGCATGATCTTTGGGCATTTGATCATCTACATGACATACCTTTAGAGCCATGTTTTCTACCTGTGCAGTGATGTCCTGCCACAATGCAGCAGCCCAGGTGGGTTTACCACTGCATTGTCAGTTGATCTCCTTCCATTGCTGCAGCCACCCCCATAGGGCATTAGCCACCATCCAAGAGTCGGTATAGAGATGGACTGCAGGCCACTTTTGTTGTTCAGCAATCTCTGGGGCTAGTTGGATGGCTTTCACTTTTGTAAACTGGCTTGAGCCACCTTCTCCTTCAGCAGCTTTTGATGCCTTTTTCCTGGTCTTAGGAAATTAAACCTCAGACACAATTAGAGGGTTGGGGTCGTTTACCTTGGTATTTTAATAGGATCCCATTCGATGCATTGTTTCACCCAGGTGACATGCGTCACAATGTCCTCCCACTCCCCAATCGAGTATATAATTAAAGACCTTACACATTTGCATATCTAACAAGAGGGCCCAATAAGGGGGCTGGGGTAGGCTAACTTCTAGTTTACTGAATCTGTCCTACTAGGGGACCTTGAGTTCTTATGACAATAGAATGTTTGGTCTTCTAACTCTACAGTTTCTGGGGTGTTTAGTCTCCCGGCCTACTGGACACCAAGACACCAGGCTAAATTATCACACCTAAAGCATCACAAGTATGCATGCTAATACTTGTGGATATAGGGAACTGTGTAAGAAGTATTTAGGGGAAAAAGCAAAAAATCCTTCAGGCATCACCTTAACGACTCATCATGTGGGACTCAACACAGCAGCTTTCCACCTCCAATGGTTTCCTATCACATGGCAGGATCCATCAGTAAATAGAGCATAGCCTCTTTCATTTTCTGCTAACTCATTATGTGGTAGTGCTTCTTGGACATGAGCCGCCTCCTCAGACAATGCTTCAAAATCTCTGCCTTCTGGCCAGTCCATTTTCTCTTCCAGGATTTCTGGGCAATTGTGTTTCCCCAGTTGGGCTTGTGTAATCAATGCTACCCACTTACTCCATGTAGTGCTGGTTGCATGATGTGTTGAAGGGATGTTTCCTTTGAACATCCAGTGTAGGATGGGCAATCGTGGCACCAAGAGGAGATACGCTTCTGTCCCAACCACTTCTGAGGCAGCTTGCACCCCCTCATAGGCTACTAATATATCTTTTTCAGTTGGAGTATAGTGAGCTTCCGATCCTCGGTAACCCTGGCTCCAAAACCCTAATGGTTGACTTCGGGTTTCTCCTGAGGTCATTTGCCAGAGGCTCTAGGTGAGATCCTGCTCCCCAGCTGCAGTGTAGAGTACATTTTACACAGTGAGTCATGTCTGAACAGGCCCAAGAGCTACCACACAAGCTATTTCCTGTTTGATCTGCTCAAAGGCCCATTGTTGCTCAAGGCCTCACTCGAAATGGTTCTTTCAGGTCACTCGATAGAGGGGCTTACAAGCTGGCTGTAACCTGGAATATGCATTTCCCAGAACCCCACAAGGCTTAAGAAAGCTTTTGTTTCCTTCTTTTTAGCCAGTGGAGACATAGCTGCTATTTTGTTAACCACCTCCATAGGCACGTGATGGTGTCCATCCTGCCATTTTGTTTCCAATAACTGGATCTCTTGTGCAGGTCCCTTTACTTTGTTTTATGGCAAGACCCGCTTTCAGAAGAATTTGGATTATTTTCTGCCCTTTCTCAAAAACTTCTTCTGCTATATTGCCCTACACAGTCACGTCATCAGTGTACTGCAGGGATTTCAGAGCTTCACCCTGTTCCAGTGCAATCTGGATCAATCCATGGCAAATAGTGGGACTGTGTTTCCACCTCTGGGGCAGTCAGTTCCAGGTGTACTAGACACCCCTCTAAGTGAAAGCAAACTGTGGCCTGCACTCTGCTACCAGAGGGATTGAGAAAAATGCATTAGCGATATCAATTGTGCCACCATTTGGTTGCCTTCAACTCCAGCTCATATTGAAGTTCCAACATGTCTGGTACGGCAGCACTCAGAGGTGGTGTGACTTCATTCAGGCCTTGATAGTCTACTGTCAGCCTCTACTCTCCATTAGGCTTTTGTACTGGCCCTATGGGGCTGCTAAAGGGTGAGTGGGTCCTGCTGATCACTCCTTGGCTTTCTAGTCAATGAATTAGTTTATAGATGGGAATTACGGAGACTCAGTTGGTGTAATATTGCCACTCGTGCACCTTTGTGGTAGCAATTGTCACTTGCTGGTCTTCAACCTGCAGCAATCCCACGATGAAGGGATCTTCTGAGAGGTCAGGGTGGATAACTGGTTGATCTTTTCTGTATTCACAGTAGCTACACCAAAAGCCCATCAATACCCTTTTGGATCCTTGAAGTACCCTCTCCTGAGGTAGTCGATTGCCAAGGATACAAGGGGCTTCTAGGCCAGTCACAATGGGGTGCTTTTCCCACTCATCCCCTGTTAAACTAAGCTTGGTCTCTAATACAGACAACTCTTGGCATCCCCCTGTGACTTCAAAGATCCAGATCCCAGGTTTCAACACCAAAAAAGACTGTGCAGGGTAGACCCTGTCTGGATGCCAAGCACCCACCAGACCCGCTCTATCACTCCCCTCAGGAGCTGGACAGGGAGGAGAAAATATGACAAAGGGTTCATGAGGTTAGATAAGGACAGAGATCACTCACCAAACACTGTCACTGGCAAAACAGGCTCAAATTAGAGATATTTGAATTTATTGCTAAAAAATAGCAAGATGATGAGAAGTAAAATAAACCCTTAAAAACACCTTCCTCCCACCTCTCTCCTTCACAGCTCTATCTCTTCCTCCTCCCCAGTGGTGCAGGGAGACAGGGAATGGGGGTTACAGTCAGTTCATCACAGGTTGTTTCTGCTGCTGCTCAGGGAGAGGAGTCATTCCTCTGCTCCAGCATGGGATCCCTCCCATGGGAGAAAGTTCTCCATGAACTTCTCCAACATGAGTCCATCCCATGGGCAAGTCCTCCCCAAACTGCTGCAATGTGAGTCCTTTTCCATGGGCTGCACTCCTTCAGGAATAGCCTGCTCCAGCATGGGTCTCCCACAGGATCACAAGTCCTACCAGAAAACCTGCTTCAGCATGGACTCCTCTCTCCATGGGTCTGCAGGTCCTTGCTAGGACCCTGCTCCAGCACAGGTTTCCTACAGATTCACAGCCTTCTTTCAGGCATTTGCCTGCTCTGGTGTGGGTCTCCATGGGCTGCAGGTAGATCTCTGCACCCCTGGTGTCCTCCATGGGCTGCAGGGGGACAGCCTGCTTCACCATGTTCTGCACTATGGTCTGCAGGGAAATCTCAGCTCTGGCAGCTGGAGCACATCCTGCCCCTCCTTCTGCAGTGACCTTGGTGTTTGCAGAGTTGTTCCTCTCACATATTCTCACTCTTCTCTTCTCTGGCTGCAATTACAACAGCACTAACTTTTTCCCCTTCTTCTTAAATATGTTATCACAGAGACATTACCACCATTTCTAACTGGCCCAGCCTTTTCAGGAGCACATCCGTCTTGGAGACAGCTGGTATTGGCTCTGCTGGAAATGGAGGTGCCAAGTAGGAGGTGTATGAGAAGTGCTTAGAGAGTGAAGCTGAAAACTCTTTTAGAAAACCATGGTTGGGGACTGAGCTAATAAATTCCCTGTAATATATGAAGATACAGTCCAAAAAAGAGATGAGACATTGTTATTGCAGCCAATAAACTAAAATACCTAAGTAGAGACAAGTAGATGTTAAAAAAGTACAACCTAATGAAAAACTTGAACCAAGAGAGAGGAGAGGCTGTGACCCAGAGCCCTGGTCCCGGAGGGAATGCTAGAGAACCTGAGTTGTCAGGAGAACCTGTGTTGCTAAGCACAGAAGAAATTATTTTCTTTGTTGCTGCAATTGAACTGGGCATCCTTAAAACAGGTACCCTGTGGACTGTTCATAACCCACCATAGTGGCTGTAAGAAAGCTACTAGTGTGGGAGGGATCCACCATTAAGCTAATCTTTGCTCCGGGCCGCGGCTGATGGTGAAGCAGAAGACCCATAAAAACTGTATTTTTCTTACAAAAAATCCATAGTGTAAACAAAAAAGACTTCTCTCCCTAAATAAACTAGAACAAGAGCTATTTCTGAAGTAGTAAACTGACTAGAAGTCGAAGTATTGTATTTTGTGTGTTGTCAGAGAAAATAAAATAGAGAAGTGGGGGAAGGAGCAATAGTCTGAAGAGTTTGTTCTATTTTTTTTTTCTTAGTTTTTTCTTTCCCTTTGTCTTAAATATATTAATAAAGTTTCTTTGTACTTTATAAAGTTTGAGCCTGCTTTGCCTACTCCTAATCCTCATCTCACAAAAAACAATCAAGTAAATTTAAGTAAGTGTGCTAGCATTTAGCCACAAACCTAAATAAGCAAACTGAAACCACTATACCAGGGCTCTGGGTCACAGCCTCTCCTCTCTCTTGGTTCAAGTTTCTCATCAGGCTGTACTTATTTCAACACTTACTTGTCTTTACCCAGGTGTTTCAGTTCACTGGCTGCAATTAGAACCTCACATCCTCCCTTTGGACTATGTCTTCATATATTACAGGGAATTTATTTGCTCAGTCCCCAACCATGGTTCTCCAAAAGAATTTTCAGCTTCACTCTCGAAGCACTTCTCATACACTTCCCTCTAGGCATCGGTTCTGCTTTCCTCACTGACTGCAAAGTCTCTATGCTGCATTCCTGTATATGTCCTCACTCGTTCCTCTCTCTGTGCAAGGAAGGATGGGTGTCTGTAAGTTTAGTCCAGGGATGGATAGAGTTAATCTCTCTCTCTCTCTGACATGGTGACGATCACGTGGCCTCTGCCGAACTGTTTGAAAAGGTCTGAGCTGAATGGTAGAAAACACTCAGAGTCTCTGTGGTCTGGCTCTGCAAAGCTGGCTCAGCCTGGTGGGGCCAACTGGACCCGGAGAGACAGGGCAGGGCCTGGCCTGAACTGGATAGAGTCTGGCCTGGTCCTTGCCTGGCCCGGAGCAGGGGCCTGGCCCTGTCTAGTGTAGCTGACATGTTGGCTGAACTGTATCTCCTAAAAATTCTGTCCAGTTCCTCCCCCATGCCCAGCTGCAGCTGCACAGCCGCTCTAAACCTCCCTTCCCCCCCCCCCCCTTTGGAAGGAGGGGTGGGGGCAGGCCTTACCCGGGAGAGAAGCAGGGAGATGCTGCTCTCTACACAGCAGCAGGCCAAAAGAGGAAGAAGCTCAAAGGTTCTCAGCTTATATATGATTTTTCCTCAAAGGCAGATCAACTTTTTAATTAGTTTACCTACATATCAATCCTTAAAACTACCTGGTTATTAGCTCTCTCTCTCAGGAAAGAAGTTATATCACTTCCTGCACCATAGGTCACTTCCTAGATTTTTACCCCTCCTGACTAACCCAAGACAGTTACATTTTCTCTCCTCTGCCCAGCTGAGAAAGGGAGTGATAGGGAGGGTTTGGTGGGTGTCTGGCATCAAGTCGGGGTCTACCCACTACACCTGCCTTGCTCAATTTCCTACACACCATGATGACAGCTCTTTCCCTCTGAGAAAAGTGGCATTTAAGATCTGCCAGTTCTAGTCAGCCCCTCTGTCCTTAAGGACAGTTTCCTAGGGGATCTCATTCACCAACTCCTTAAACATCTGGAAGTTTTCTCTTCCAAAGTTCAGGCTCCTAACTGTGCTTCTCACCAGCCTCACACTCCTTGAGATCACAAGCTCAACCACGGCACTGTTGCTACAGCCCAGGCTGCCTCGAATCTTAACTCCTTTAATGAGCTCATCTGCATTTCTGTGTACCAGGTCCAGTAATGCCTCACCTCAGGTCTAATATCTGGGCCAGGAAGTTGTCCTCTACACACTCCAGGAGTCTCCTGGATTGCTTACAGACAACTGTATTGCTTTCCCAGCAGATGTCTGGGTGGTTGAAATCCCCCATCAGGACAAGAGCCTGCGCATGTGATGTTTCCTGTAGCTGGAACAAGAAGGTCTCGTCAACAGGCTCCCCTTGATTGGGCGGCCTATAGTAGACCCTCAACCACAAGGTGTCCTTTATTGGTCTGGTCCTTGATTTTTACCCACAAGCTCTCAACCTGTTTGTGGCTGTTTCTCAGAGGCAGCTCTTAAAAATCTATCTATTCCTTAGCATAGAGGGCAACACCCCTGCCCCTCCTTCCCAGCCTCTTCTGAAAAGCTTGTAGCCCTCAATTGCAGTGCTCCAGTTGTGTGATTCATCCCACCATCTTTCTGTGATAGCAATTAGGTCATAGTTTTCTAATTGTACCATGGTTTCTAATTTCTCTTGTTTCCCATGCTGTGTGCATTGGTGCAGAGACACTTCAACTGGCCTTTCAACCTCTTCAGCTTTTCAGGGGTGCCCTCTCATTTCTGTGGCATGTTGACACAGAAATTGCTTTTCAAGACCTAAGATGGTGTATTGAGCAGTGGCATGGTTTACAGGATATGTTTCTATTCAACCAGTAATTGCTTCCACCATGGTATGTAGCAGTTGCCTTGTCATGTTCGTGGCAGTGGTCCAATGTAGTCAATTTGCCAGGCCTCACCATGTTGAAAATCCAGCCACTGCTCTGTATTCCACGGAGACTTTACTCATGTGGTTGGCTTGATTGTGGTGCATGTTTCATATTCATGAGTGACCTGTGTGATGGCCTCAATGGTCAGTCCACCTATCTCCCATTTGTGTGTTGCATGTCTCCCTAGCTTCCCCAATGTTTAATGGGCCTATTGAGCTACAAATAGTTCATCCTTCTGCTCCCAGTTTAGGTCCACCTGAGCCACTTCAATTTTGAGTCTTCTCTAACTGTTTTTTGTTTTGATGTTTTTTAATGGCATGGGTTTTGGGCATGTGAGCACTGACATGCTGTACCTTCACAACAATATTTTCTACTTGAGCAGCCATGTCTTGTCACAGTGTCACAGTCCCTCTGGATCTCTCAAATTTTCAGGACAACATACTCTGTAAATTAAGTTTTATTTTATTAGCTTATAAAAGAAATATAACAAAACTGAAAAAAGGGGTCAATCCCCTTTGCACAAACTAGTTTATCACATGAATTCACTTATTTGCCATCATAAGGTTTCATAACTTATAACCCATAACTCTTAACTCATGCAC
This sequence comes from Eopsaltria australis, assembly GCA_034509425.1. NCBI lineage: Eukaryota > Metazoa > Chordata > Aves > Passeriformes > Petroicidae > Eopsaltria > Eopsaltria australis. The sequence goes on along the minus strand of JAVTVJ010001709.1, from coordinate 128,458 downwards.
CTATGAGCAAGATGGTTACCTAGCTGATGGTGGGAGTGCTCATCCTTCTTGTTCCATCCCAGTGCCCCATCCCCTGTATCACACCAGGAAGCATGAAAGCCTCAGCAGTCCAGATGCTGTTGGATCCACTTAAAAATCTTTTTGGATAAGCTGATGTTTTTATAACTTCTAACTTAGAATATGATGACTTGGAAGGGACCCATTACGATCATCAAGTCCAACTCCTAGCCCTGCACAGGAGACCTCAAGAATCACACCATGTGCTTGAGAGCATTGTCCAAACACTTCTTGAACTCTGTTAGGCTTGGTGCTGTGACCACTTCCCTGGGGAGCCTGTTCCAGTGCTCAGCTACCCTCTGGGTGAAAAAACTTTTTCCTGATATCCAACCTAAACCTCCCCTGACTCAGCTTCATGCCGTTTCCTTGAGTCCTGTCACTGGTCATGAGAGCAAAGAGATTGGCACCTGCCCTTCCACTTCCCCTCATGAGGATGTTGACAACTGCAATGAGGTCTTCCCTCAGTCTCCTCCAGGCTGAACAGACTAAGTGACTTCAGCCATTCCTCATATGGTTTCCCCTCCAGACCATTCTCATGGCCCTCCTTTGGATGCTCTTTAATAGTTTATTGCCTTTTTTATATTGTGGTGCCCAAAACTGCATACAGTACTCAAGGTGAAGCTGGACCAGTGAAGAGTTTTCTTGGTTTGAGACAATTTAAAAAAGAACACTCTGGAATGAGTCGTCTCCTCTAAGGGTTCCAACAATCCCTTTCCACGAATAAGAAAAGAATACTAATAGATGAAAGTGAAAAAACAATGGTTTATTAACAAACAGAATGCCAACAGGCAGGGAAAAACATAAATAAAAAATCACTGCTAGGTATCAAACTGTTAGACCTCACCACCCCACTGGAACAAAGAGAGACCTGAAATGCCGGAGAATACCTGTTCTCAATACGCGATACAGGATGGCATCAGCTCCCTCTCGGGAAGGTAGGAGCTTCATGGAGCAGTTCCAGCAGCAGATGAAGACCCGATGGCTCGTCCAGCATCAACCTCCTTCCCATGGCAAGGCACAGCAGAGTGGTCACGGCAGGCAAAGCAGCTGGGCTGGAGCCACTAGGTGTCTTCCCCTCCCCAGCCTGGCACGGTTAACAGTGGCTTGGGCTGGAGTGGGGCATCTCCGCTCCACTTCTCTTGGTGCGATGCCTCTGGCTTCGGACAAGCAGCTACGGAATTCGCCTCAAGGCAGCCCAAAGATCACTACTGCAGCTTCTCTGAGCCAAGGAAAGGAAGTTTTTTGCTTGGGCAAACACCAAGCCAGTGAAGCAAATACCACACTGCATAGAGCTGCAAAAAAACCTGGGCGGGGAGTTTTTAAAAAACGCCCTGTGCAAAAGCAAACTCTTCCCCCACCCCCTCAAGGTCCCGAGCTGCAAGGTCTTAAAGAGACAGTAACAATTTTTGGGCACAGATGATTATGGAATACACTATCATGAATCACCCCAAGACAAGAGTAGAGTGGGACAATCACCTCCTTTGACCTTGGAACCTTGGTCTATATCATTTCCATGAGCTAGCAGATACTTATGAAACTGTCAGACAATCAATATGCAAAGTTAACAACTGCAGGAGACAGCAAGCAATAATGGTTGTATAATAGTCTTTTAGCTCTTTCTGGCCACCTGTTCTGCCTATGTGATACTCTCCCTTTGACCTAATGTTGCTTCTCTCAGCATGCATCAGGCCTTAGCATGAGCTGTGATAGCCAAAATCTGAGCAGTTGTTGAGCAGTCATACAGTACAGCAGCCCAGATGGGTTTATCTCCACACTGTCTTCTTTGGTCTTCTTTCATTGCTGCAGCCACCCCATAGGGCATTAGCCACTATCCAGGAGTCAGTACAGAGATGGAATACTGACCACTTTTCTTGTTCAACAATCTCTAGGGTTAGTTGGATGATTTTCACTTTGGCAAATGGTCATGTTATCCTTCAGTGGCTTTGGCATCTTGTCATGTTGGACTCCTCACAGCAGCTTTCCACTTCTGATGGTTTCCCAAAATACAATAGGATCCATCAGTAAACAGAGCATAATGACTTTTGTCTTCGGGCAATGCTCCAAAATCTCTGCCTTCTGGCCAGTCCATGATCTCTTTCAGGATTTTGGGGTTGTAATAAATAAGTACACCCAATTTAAGGTAAAACAAGTGTAAAATTTATTTCGTGTCCGAGAGTTCAAACACGCAATGCCACGATCGAAAAGGGAGACAGTGCCAAGCCCGGGGTTGGCACTGGGTGAACGCAGGTCTGACCTCTATCGCATCAGACCTCCCTCTGTTCACCCCGACTGCTTCCAACAGCTGGTTTATATACAGTTTTGACTATAAAGTCCGGATTTTGGGCATTATTTCTGTCACTCAGCATATTCATGAAGCATGCTATTCATGAAACTGAGGTGGAAAAAACGCATCCTGTGTTTGATTGATTTCTCATCACCAGAGGATGTTATCTGATGGTTCATGATGTTCCTTATCCCAGTCCGATCTGGTCGTTAACACCTGAGCTGGGATGGGATTTTCGGAGATGGTCGATCAGTTCTGCCATCAGCTCTGCCGGGAAGTTCTCCTTGGAAATGTAGATATCAGGGGTCGGCTTAATGCTTTCCTGATGTGCTGCTGTTCTCTGTAATGCTGTCTTTGGGATGTAAATCAGTTCCCTGGGCGAGGCCACAATTCTTTTCTTGGGCAGGCTCTGCTTGTTCTAAAACTGGTTACAACTACACCTTTTTAAACTATATATTTCGATATTACATATTTGAGCACGAATTTCCCACTTTTATTTATAACAGGGTGATTGGGTTTCTGCAGTCAAGTACGTTGTGTGATCAAGTATGTTGTGTGATCAATGCTACCCAATTACTCCATATAGCACTGGTTGCATGATGTGTCATGGGGATGGTTTCTTTTGAACATCCAGTGTAGTACAAGCAATTGTGATGCCAAGAGGAGACGTGCCTCTGTCCCAACAACTTCTGAAGCAGCTCAAACCCCCTTAATTCCTAGAGCTCAACCTTTTGTTTCTCCTAATGCTCTTTGCCAGAGGGTCTAGATGAGATCCTGTTCCCCAGCTGCAGTGTAGAGTATATCTTGCATGTCTGGTCGTGTCTGAACAGGCCCGAGAGCTACTGCATGAGCTATTTTCTGTTTGATCTACTCAAAGTCTTGTTGTTGCTCAGGGCCTCTGTTCTGGTTTTGGCTGGGATAGAGTTAATTTTCTTCACAATACCTGGTATGTGGCTGTGTGTTGGATTTGTGCTGGAAACACTGACAATAATTCAGGGATGTTTTAGTTATTGCTGAGCAGTGCTTGCACAGAGTCAAGGCCTTTTCTGCTTCTTGCACTACCCTTCCAGTGAGTAGGCTGGGGGTACACAAGAAGTTGGGAGGGGACACAGCTGGGATAGCTGACCACAACTGACCACAGTGTTATAAATAAATGCGCCCAATTTGTAGTAAAACAAATATAAAATTTATTTCGTGTCCGAGAGTTCGAACACGCAATGCCACGATCGAAAAGGGAGACAGTGCCAAGCCCGGGGTTGGCACTGGGTGAACGCAGGTCTGACCTCTATTGCATCAGACCTCCCTCTGTTCACCCCGACTGCTTCCAACAGCTGGTTTATATACAGTTTTGACTATAAAGTCCGGATTTTGGGTATTGTTTCTGTCACTCAGCATATTCATGAAGCATGCTATTCATGAAACTGAGGTGGAAAAAACGCATCCTGTGTTTGATTGATTTCTCATCACCAGAGGATGTTATCTGATGGTTCATGATGTTCCTTATCCCGGTCCGATCTGGTCGTTAACACCTGAGCTGGGATGGGATTTTCGGAGATGGTCGATCAGTTCTGCCATCAGCTCTGCCGGGAAGTTCTCCTTGGAAATGTAGATACCAGGAGTCGACTGAATGTTTTCCCGATGTGCCGCAGTTCATGCCGTTCATGCCGCCGTTCTCTGTAATGCTTTCTTTGGGATGTAAATCAGTTCCCTGGGCGAGGCCACAATTCTTTTCTTGGGCAGGCTCTGCTTGTTCTAAAACTGGTTACAACTAAACCTTTTTTACTATATATTTCGATATTACATATTTGAGCACGAATTTCTCACTTTTATTTATAACAACAGGTGTTACCAAAAATTGGTAAAAAAAAACCTCATTAACACCAATATAGTATTAAGAAGCAGGCATTCTTTATTCAGTTGGATGCATGAGGGGATATATCCTCCAAAATATCATGCATGCTGAATACAGAAAAGCTCCTGTTTATATACTATATTTTACATACATATTTATTGATTTTCCCAGAATAAGCATACATATGATAATCTTTTTCCCAAAATTATTAACATATTTCCCCTCCACTTTATGCATGCAGTCCTCTGTCCTGGGGGTCTCTTCAGTGGTCCCTGATGGTCGGTGACCCCAATGTCATACCTGACCGCCCAGTGAACTGGTAAAAGTTGGCACAACTGGGCTTGTTGCTTTCCAGTTCTTCTTACAGAATGGGCATTGTGCAGTTCCATAGGCCAGTGGTTTTTGAAGAATAAGCATTCTGCTAGCCCACCAGGTGCAGATGGCTTTTCATCTGGCAACACAAGGATATTCCATACCATATGGCATTATGCTCAGTAATAAAGTTAGGGGGGAGGTTGGTGGGGGGGAGCTGCTATGGGACTGGGCATCCATCAGTCGATTGAAGGGGGAGCAGTTGTTTTCATTTTGTGAGGAAATTAATCCACAAACACCAGAGGTTTATGTCCAAAATGGAGACAGAGGAGTCCTGTGACTTTATTCGAATAAAGGGAGAAGTCATGGGGCATTCCCCATGGGGTCTCTCAAATTTTGGAGGATGCAGCCTCCCTTTTATCCTAATTTCCCGACCTCAGGCCCCTGTCTCTTTCCCCATTGGCTGAGGTATTTGAGAGGTACAGACTTCCCAAAATGCCTAATACCTAAGACCCCTCTCTAATGTGTAATCCCCCCCCCCTCTTTGTCCTTCCCTTGTATCACTCAGTGGAATTCCTTATGGAATTTTATGGTCCTTCTCATGGATTCTTTCATATTCCAATATTCAGTTTTATTTATTAGCAGACCTGTGGTTTGTTTGTAAATGCAAATCTCTCTTGTTCCATTCATCAACCAATGGAATTCTTCCCATTGTTTCTTTTATCTCTGAGTGCCAGTCTTATCTATCAGACACTCACAGTTTGTTTGTGAAGAAAAGTCTCTCATTCCTTGCAATTTGCATCACTTGTCTTTCTTGGATTTTATTTTTCTGTCTTTGTTGTTATTTATTATTATTTTTTTTCAGTTACTAAACTATTTTTATCTCAACTCATGAGTTTTCTCACTTTTACTCTTCTGATTCTCTCCCCTATCCCACTGGGTGAGAGCGAGCAAGCAGGCAGCTGTGTGGTACTTACTTGCTGGTTGTGGTTAAACCATGACAGCCCTACTCAAAAGAGTTCTTCTTTCAGGTTACTTGATAGAGAAGGATCAAAAGCTGACTATAACCTGGAATATGCATTCTCCAGAATCCCACCAGGCCTAGGAAATCTTGATTCTTCCTTGTTAGCTGGTGGAGACATAGTTCCTACTTTATTGTTCACATCCATAGCGATGTGAGGATGTCAATCTTGCCATTTTGCTCCCAATAAATGGATTTTCTGTGTAGGTGCATTGACATGGCTTTTTTTTTTTTTTTTAAATGACAAAACCAACTTAAAAAAGAATTGGAATTATTCTTTTTCTCTTATTAAAATGCTTCTACTTTGTTGCCCCATACACTGATTTTCAGTGTCTTGTAAATGTTCAGAAGCATCACCCTGTTGCAGTGCAGTTTGGATTAGTCCATCACAAATGGAAGGGCTGTGCTTCCACCCCTGGGGCAGTTGATTCCAAGTGTATTTGATACTCTTCCATGTGAAAGTAAACTGTAACCTGCAATCTGCTGCCAAAGGAGTTAAGAAAAAACCCAGACATATCACTTGTCTGCCTTTGACTCCAGTTCATACTGGAGTTCTGGTGTGTCTGGTATGGCAGCACTCAGTGGTAGTGTGACTTCATTTAGGCTGTACTAGTCTGCCTCCATCAAACTTTGGCACTGGCCATATGGGACTATTAAAGGATGAGTGAGTCTTGCTGATCATTTCTTGGTTCTCCGATTGATGAATCGGCTTAGGTATGGGAGCCAGGGAGTGTTGGTTTGTGTGATATTGTCACCAGTGTACTATCCTGGTTGCAATTGACTCCTGCTGTTCTTTGACCTGCAGCAACCCCTCAACAGAAGGATTGCTTGAGAGGACAAGCAGAGTAGACAGCTGTTAAATTTTGTGTGTTAATGGTGGCTACACCAAAAGCCCACTGGTAGCCTTTTAGATCCTTGAAGTACCCTCTCTTAGGTAAGTCTATGTTATGTATACACAGGGCATCCAAGCCAGTCAGAATAGGATGCATTTGCACTTGTCTCCTGTACACTGATGTTTACCAAAGCCTTGTACTTTTCTAGGTCTGATGTTTCAGGCCATCAAATCTACACATACTGTATACCCAGTCATCCCTTCCCTCCTTCTGGCTGAAGACAGGGACCCTCTCTTTCTATTTCTGGTTGGAGTATTCACTGTCTGACCCTTCCATTGCCAGATGAGAAGTCCCCTTACCAGAATCAAGGAAAGTGATTGCAGTCTTTCTTCTATGTGTGGAAGACTGTCAATTACTTTCTTGTGTCTCAACAGCAATTAAACTGATGGCCTTCTTGGATGGCCCCCTGTATTGGCTTGGCATGGCCTGTTTTTTGGCAGCGGGGTGGGCACAAAGATGGCTCCTGTGAGAAGCTTCTGGAAGCTTCCCACCATGGCCAGCAGAGCCAATGGCTGATGGCTCTGAAGATGGACATACTGCTGGACAAAACTGGGCCAATGAGAGAGGTTAGTAACGCCTCTGTGATGACATATTTAAGAAGGCAACCAAAACCAAGTCACAGGTTTTTTGCTTCCGGTTGGAAAAGAGGAGGAGGAGGTGAGAATATATGAGGAAAAACAACATGGCGACACCAAGGTCAGTGGAGAAGGCGGGAGAGGAGGTGCTCCAGATGCCAGAGTAGAGATTCCTCTTCAGGCCATGGTGAAGACCATGGTGAAGCAGGTTGTTACCCTGCAGCCCATGGATCCACCGGGGATGCATAGATCTGCCCACAGTCCACGGGGGAGGTGCCCATGCCAGAGTGGGTGGATGCCTGGAGGAGGCTGTGATCCAGTGGGAGACCCAGTGGAGAGAATGGGGCTCTGCTTCCAGGCTGGAGCAGCCTGTCCTTGGAGGATTGCACCCTGTGGAAAGAGAGACCCACATCACAGCAGTTTTGGGAGAACTGTCTTCTGTGGGAGGGAACCCACGGTCTCACAGGGGATGAACTCCTCTCCTGGAGCAGCGGAAGAAAATCTCGGTGATGAACTGACCGAAACCCCCACGCCCTTTCTCCTTGCACTGTCAGTGGGAAGGAGGGAGGAGCTGGGGGGAGAAAGGTCTTTTAAGGGCTTATTTTACTTCTTATTATCCTCCTCTGATTCTGTTAGTAATAAATTTCACTTAGCAACTTTAAGTCGAGCCTGCTTTGCCCTTGAAATATTTCTCCTGGTCCTTATCTCAACTCAGGAATCCTTCGTTAACTTATTTTTCCTTTTCCCTCCTCTGCCCAACTGTGGCAGGGGAGGGTAAGCGAGCGACTCTCGTGGGTACCTGGCGTTGGGCCAGTGTCAAACCACGACACCTCCTTCTTAGCATCTGTCTTTCCTCAACCAAATACTAGCATGCTCACTCTCAACTATATCATGAATTGCCATGTCTACTTGCTTTTTGAACATTTCCAGGGATGGTGACTCCACCAGTTTCCTGGGGAGCCTGTTCCAATGCGTAACCACTCTTTCAGTGAAGAAACTTTTCCTAATATGCAAACTGAACATCCTCTAGTGCAACTTGAGGCCATTTCCCCTTGTCCTTTCGCTAGTTGCCTGGGAGAAGAGTCTGACCCCCACATTGCCACAACCTCCTTTCAGGTAGTTGTAGAGAGTGGTAAGGTCTCCCCTGAGACTTCTTTTCCCCAGAATAAACAACCCCAGTCCCCTCAGCTGCTCCAGACCTTTTACCAGCTTTGTTGTCCTTCTCTGGACATGCTTCAGCACCTCAATGTCCTTCTTGCAGTGAAGGGCCCAGAACTAGACACAGTTTTCGAGGTGCGGCCTCACCAGTGCCAAGTACATGAGGACGATCACTTCCCTGGTCCTGCTGGCCACACTATTTCTGATACAAGCCAGGATGTCATTGGCCTTCTTGGCTACCCGGGCACACACTGGCTCATGTTTAGCTGCTGTCAACCAACATCCCTCAGGTCGTTTTCTGCCGAGCAGCTTTCTAGTCACTCTTCCCCAAGCCTGTAGCGCTGCATGGGGTTATTGTGACCCAAGTGCACAACTGAATGGTAGCAAACACATAAGTTGTATATTAATAAGATGCTGATATCATATCCTGGGTAGTGGTTATCTTCCTGCATATGTTGTTGGGTTCAGAGGAAGATGAATGTGGTTAGTTGTTTTTAGTGAGAAGCTAATTTACTTCATCTTATCAAAAATGTGCAGATTAAGGCAGTTTCTTGGGTTTAAATAAATAGTAAATTTCTTAAGTTGTTGATGATGCCTTGGACTGGCCGCCTGGAACAGAGGCTAGACAGAATTAGAGAATAAAGTGGTGTCCTGGGTTAATCAGGAATGGTCAAAATCTAGGAAGTGACCTATGCTGCAGGAAGTGATACAATTCCTTCCTGAGAGAGAGAGCCAATAACCAGGTAGTTTTAAGGATTGATATGTAGGTAAACCAATTATAAGTTGATCCGCCTTCGAGGAAAAAACCATATAGAAGCAAAGACTCTCTTCCCAAAGAGCCTCTTCCTCTTCTGACCTGCTGCTGTGTAGAGAGGAGCATCACCCAGCTTCTCTCCTCGGTAAGGCCCCCCCCTCCTTCCAAAGGGGGGGGGGGGAGGGGGAAGGGAGATTTAGAGCGGCTGTGCAGCTGCAGCTGGGCATGGGGGAGGAACTGGACAGAATTTTTAGGAGATACAGTTCAGCCAACATGTCAGCTACACTAGACAGGGCCAGGCCCCTCCTCTGGGCCAGGCAAGGACCAGGCCAGACTCTATCCAGTTCAGGCCAGGCCCTGCCCTGTCACCCCGGGCCCAGCTGGCCCCACCAGGCCGAGCCAGCTTTGCAGAGCCAGGCCACAGAGACTCAGTGCTTCTACCATTCAGCTCAGACCTTTTCAAACAGCCCAGCAGGGAGCACGTGATCATGAAACTGCCAGGAAGAGAGAGAGAGAGAGAGAGAGAGAGAGAGAGAGAGAGATTAACTCTATCCATCCCTGGACTAAACTTGCAGACACCCATCCTACCCTGCACAGAGAGAGGAACAAGTGAGGACATCTACATAAATGCAACATAGAGACTTCAAAGTCAGTGAGGAAAGCAGAACCGATGCCTAGAGGGAGGTGTATGAGAAGTGCTTCAAGAGTGAAGCTGAAAATTCTTTTGGAGAACCATGGTTAGGGACTGAGCAAATAAATTCCCTGTAATATATGAAGACATTGTCCAAAGGGGGGATGTGAGGTTCTATTTGCAGCCAGTGAACTGAAATACCTGGGTAAAGACAAGTAGGTGTTGAAATAAGTACAGCCTGATGAGAAATGTCTTGGTTTGAAGGACAGGTGTCTGTTAAGGAAGGCAGGAGCCTCCCTTGGAATGGGAAACTGTAACCCTTCTCCTTCCGAATTATTGTAAATTTGAAATCAAGAGGCTCTCAGGCAAAGATATGGGAATAGGAATAATAGTTCTTTACTAATATCTAAAACAAGGATAACAAATAACAACAACTATAACGTTAACTAACAAACAGAACTAGAAACTCAGTGGCAGCCTGCTCGGCTCCAGGCACCTTTTCCCTTTGGTGCAGTTCTAGTCACAGCCTGCAGGGGCGCTCTGGGTGTGATGATTCCCCGGTGGCTGCAGGGGGTGCTCCGGCGTGAGCTCAGGTAGCACACGGCAAATGGCAGCTGCCCGAAGCACGGAGGGATGGAGGAGAGCCTTTGTTCCACAGACCCTCGGGGGCAGCTGGTGTCGGTGCCACAGCAGGATCCCCGGACACAGGGAGCTGGGACGGTAAGGGGTCTCCACGTGCAGGGGAAGCCCCGCTACAATGTAGCGGAGAAAACTCAGAGCGGGCTGGTGGCAGGCAGGTCGGCTCCGGATGGGGCAGAGGGCAGAGACTCACAGCAGACAGACCGGCAGCTCCGTGCTGGCTTCTCAGGGGGTGTGGGTTCAGCAGGCAGCAGCTCCGACCGTCCAGCTCCGAGGGTCCCGAGCAAGAGAGAGTGACCTCCCCCCCTGCCCTTGCTTTTCAGTCTCTCTAAATCTGGCGTTGTCAAGCCCTGCTTCTATGAGGGGCAATTTTGCCCCACCCTGCCAAGGAGAAAGGCTCTAGCCTTGTGCTTTGTTTCTCTTAAGTACCCAGTCATTTGTGTCTTAGCAACCCATGGGAGAAAAAGTTCCTGAGGAAAAGAACTAAATCTAACCTTCAACAGAAACTTGAACCAAGAGAGAGGAGAGGCTGTGACCCAGAGCCCTGGTCCCGGGGGGAATGCCAGAGACCTTGTGTTGTCAGGAGAACCTGTGTTGCTCAACACAGAAGAAGGGATTTTCTTTGTTGCTACAATAGAACTGTTCATCCTTAACAAGGTACCCCAAGGACTGTTCATAACCCACCATAGTGGCTGTGGGAAGGCTAGTGGTGTGGGAGGGATCCACCATTAAGCTGATTTTTTTTCCGGGCGGCGGCTGGTGGTGAGGCTGAAGACCCATAAAAAAACTGTATTTTTTCTTACAGAAAATCCATGGTATAAACAAAAGAGACTTCTCTCCCTAAATGAACTGAAGCAAGAACTATTTCAGAGGTGGTAAGCTGACTGGAGGTCAAAGTGTTGTCTTTTGTGTGTTGTCAGGGAGAAAGAAATGGAGAGGTGGGGGAAGGAGGGATGGTCTGAGGAGTTTGTTCTGGTTTTTCTTGTTTTTTTCTTTGTCTTAAGTGTATTAATAAACTTTCTTTATACTCTATGAAGTCTGAGCCTGCTTTGCCTACTCCTAATCCTCATCTCACAGTAAACATCAGGTAAATTTTGATAAGTGTGCTGGCATTTGGCCAGAAACTCAAATAGCTGAACTGAAAACCACTACAAGTGGGTTTTTATTAAAGGCCTTTAACAGATACACCTTGGGCAGTGCTGGAGCCTCGCAGAGGTTGCAATCAACATGGACGACGGTCACGAGTTTTTCAGACAGATATAAGTTTGGTGTATTTGCATATCAAAGGTTAATTGTTCAATTACAGATTCGGGTAATGAAGTCATATTCTCCCATTTTGCTCCCCCCCTAATTCACTTTTGTTGAAACTTTTTGGGGCCTGAGGCTGTGATAGTGACCTTGGTTCTCATGCCTGGAAGGATTGTTTTGTCTGACCAAACTGGGAAGAGAGCTTACTAACACTCTTTATGAAGTTCAGAGTTATACACTAATGCAGTACAGGATCTGAAAAAAAAGCTAAAACTTAAGGAATCAATGAAAGCATTATTTTGTAGGAATTTTTTAAAATATGGATGACTGAATTTATTAAATGAACAGTTACTAAGGTGTGATATATGCTAAGTTGACTTAAGCAGATTTTTACACCTGTAAGTATGTGAATGATTTAGAGCTTTGTCAAGAGAAGTTGTAGCAAAAGGATTAATAGAAATTAAGTCACATCATTTATATTTCCAAATAAGTGATAAACTTTTAGAAAGCTGGTTGGCTAAGCTGTCATTGATGTTTACAGTGGTTCTATAGAGGGTAGAATATTGAAATTGAACTGTTTAATTCCTGCCTTCCTAATCCTTGTTCTTTTGTCATAGATCATTTCAGAGTAAATATGCATCCATGCTGTATGAGGGAGTACAACTCTGAAAGAATTCTTTAAAAATACTCTATGCATATGTTTTTAGTGTCCTAGTACCTAAGGTGTAAATAATTCTGCAATGAATGACTGTTAAATGTTTGTGTATAGACAGATGTTTCACTAGTTCTTCACAAGTATTGAGAGGGAAATAACTAGAAATTGGAGTTTTAATTTAAATTATATGTTGATAAGATACATTTTACTTTTTTTAAATTAAGTTGTTGCAAGCTCAGTTGGCACTAGCCAATTCTTCTTTCTATAGCCTGATTCCTTTTTAGTGGAATAGAGGAACTATGTGTTTTTAATACCAAACTTCAGATTCAACTTTTGTTTCAGTTTTAGTATGTGTCTTTTGAAATAATAATGGAAACAAGAAATTCTTCATAGGGCAAGTATACGGCAAAATGTCATTCAGGCCATTAGCCAGATATTACTAAATCTGGTTGTAACATTGCTAATGCGGGATGCAGATCAAATAAGCAGGATTTATATTATTTTTAGACTAATGGTTAATAGCTGGCTTTGCTATTCATGAACCCTCCAAACCTGACCAAAACTACAAGGTTTTTTTGAATACATTATCTTGAAGAACCTAAATTTCTTCTAGTTTTAGGGTTAGTTAGCTTTAAAAATTGCAACCATGAAGCTTTTTACCCCCTGAAACCTGGAGGGAATTTCAGAAAGCTAAGTTAGCATGAGACTAAATTTAGAACCTATAATGAAAATGAGCTGTTTTGTTCCCTCCCCCTCATCTCTTTCTGAATATAGTATGCATGTGTAGTTTCCCATTGCCATCTCTATTACCTTCATTTTTCTGTACTGTTTTCATCACTTCAGTTTTGTATTCATGCTTTTATATTTTGCCTCTGTGTTGATAAACAGTTTTTTATTCATTTTGGCAGAGTCTTATGCCTATAGCTAATTGTAACCATCAGTTGACATATTGATAGTTTGTCCGGTTTAGTGAACATGTAGTGTTATCATTGTAATTTATTTTATAATTAGCCTGCGTGTCTTCAGGTTTAGTGTTTTAAGTTTGGAATGACTGGTATGGTTCCTTTGATTTACTAAAATATGAGTATCGATCTAATATCAATACCCAACTCGAGACGGACAAAGACTCTCTAACAGGGCTGTTAGAAAGTGTATGTTTATTTCAGCATCGGGCAACTGCGTGGGATAGCTCCCTAATACGCAGAGCAAAAGCACAAAGCAATACAAGATCTATATATTTACAAAAGTCTTGAATATTCAAAATATAAGGATACATTCATCATATCGATACCTCCCATTTCCCCGCTTTGTATGGTAATTAGTTGAATACTAATTGAGCATGTGTAGTTTGTCCTTTAATTTGAGTCGGTGGTCGTGAAATTTGAGGAGAGGGCTAGAATGATGAAGTAAAACTTCTCTTCCTCTGTTTGAACTTTTCGCCTTTTGGTTCTTTGACAATACAAATTGTTTCTAAGGGAATTTCCAGTCCCCTTCTACATTTCTCTTTCAATACAAAAATTAGTAACTGTCTACATTTCTTTAGATCTATGAAGCAGTGTTTTCTATTTCCCATTGCAAGCACAGCTGAGTAAACACCCATTGACAAGTAATTGTTTACTTATATTCTAAACTTACTTCAAACCTAATTCTTTAGTTATTGATTCTTTAAATTAATTTCAGCTGGGTCTACTTACTGAGTCTATTTCAACTAATTTTAACTAACTTTTGTCTATGATTCTAATTTTTAAAACTCTATGTTTCACCTTCAGTAGTGGGTTAAAGGACTTTCTTGGTCTTTTTTTTCTTTTCTTTCTGTAAAGAATTGCAGGGAGATATAGAGCAGCATACCATTAAATAGAATGAAGAAGACTGATCAGATGTTCCAATAGTATTTCCAGCTTATAATTTGTGAACTATTGAACGAGACCAGCCTAGATGATCATCCTTTTTGCAGGCACATCTAACTATTCATCAAAGCAAGATTAAGCACTTTGAAAGGCTCTGGACAGAGACCATCTAATTTCTACACCACAATACTGGTGTGAATATTATATTATCAATGGTTATCTTCCTAATAAATTCTTTCTGAATTTTATATGAAAAACAAAGGATGAAAAATAAATAAAATATTATAAAAGCACACCATTCTTCTGATGAAAGAGAAGTTAGTCACTCCTTTTCCCCTTTTCTGTTCTTTTTTTTTGTTTGTTTTTTTTTGTTTTTTGTTTTTCTTTTAGCAATTCCACAAATGGGAAAGTTAGCTGGCTCTGATTAGTTTGTTTACTTGGGGAGGGGGAAGGAATTAGTCTGGCTTTTTTTGTACATCTACATTTCTAGTACATCTACATTTTGGGAGGAGGAGGGGAAAGCAGGGGAGCAAGAGAGAGCAGCATGTGGTTTGTAGAGTCTCAGCAGGGGCACTGAATGGGGGAGTACCTTTCCTAAACCACGACAACCTGGCACTGAGGCTGGTGTCATCGGCAGCATTTTGGGTTCTTTGATCATGGGTTGGTCTACACCATGCCAGGCCTGTTGGCAACAGACAACATACACCTGTGTCCTGATTTCCACTAGAGTGGAGTTATTTTCTTCTCAGTTACAATGCTGTGTTTTGGATCCGGAATGAGAGTGATGTTGATACAATTATGTTTTGTGTTTTTGCTAAGTCATGTTTCTCCTAAGCCAATGACTTTTTCCTTGTCTCATGCTCTGCCAGTGAGGAGGTTTGCAAAAGAAACTGAGGGAGCATAGCTGGGACAGGTAATCCAAACTGATCAAAGGGATATTCCACACCATAGAACATCATGCCCAGTATATAAACTGGGGGGAGGTAACTGGAAGAGGAGCCAATCTGGGTTTGGGAAGGGGGGTCAGCAGGTGGTGAGCAATTGCATTATACATCACTTGTTTTTTCCCTTTTTATTATTATTTACCATTATTATTGCATTTTACTTTATTTTCAATTATTAAACTGTTTGTATCTCAACATGCAACTTTTACTTCGATTTTCCTCCCCATTCCACCAGGGAGTAGGGGGAAAGAGAGAGGCATTGAGCAAGCGGCTTCATGGTTTTTTAGTTCCAGCTGGCCTTTAAACCATGACAACCTATCTCAAATGGGGAACAGGGTCTTTGTGCAACAGTTAGCAGGGCTCATTAAAAGAGCTTTAAACTAGATTTGATGGGGGAAAGGGATGAAACTAGGCTCCTTAGAGAAAAGCCTGGTGGCAGCACTTCAATATTTAAGGGATAGTGTGTTAGCAAGGTCCTTTGGATTACTCCACTATGTGCTGAGTACACTGGAGCACATTTGAAATGCCACATTTGAAATGATGAATACAATGCCCTAGCCATCTTAATGGAGGTAGCGGTTGGGGATCTATGTATCAACAAAGACACTAGGGTTATTGATGTGGTAGAAACCACAGAGGCACCTGGGAATGATCACATAGGAATTAGGATATCTCCCCAAAAAAAAGGTGGTGGTGTCACTGAAACTGAGGGAAAAACAAAAACCCTCCAACAACATTTTTAAATGTTAGAGAGTCAAGGCATTACTTTATTCTGGCCAAGATGTTCCACAGAAATGATCTCATCCACACATAGCCCGGGTGTGCTGAGAGAATCATTCCATGATACATGATTTTTACAAGATTTTTCAGATATTTTTATACAGTCAAAACTCAGAAACGAATTGGGTCAGTGTTCATTGGTCTAGAGCTGAGCAAACCCCAGTATTCAGTTTCTCACTGGATCTAAATTTCCTCGCCTCCGATGTTAATTAGATCTTCTTTCTTATTCCTCTCTTTCCAGACTGGGTGTCTCCAGCTAGCCAGGGGTGTTGTTTGGAGTTGATGGTCTGTTAATGACCGTTAATAGCTGTTATCTCTTGTGTATCTTCTGCACTACTCCCGGTCTTTTGAGACGTTAAGTTCATCAGGCCTCACCTAGAAAGAAGCTTCAGTATATTTCCCCGGAGGCAAAGGTGGACAAACCTGACTAAAGTGATACAAAAATATTTTTGAACTGGTATGTTTTCCAACAGTGGGATCAATAGCCCAACTGAAGTGCTTCTGCACCAATGCACACAGCATGGGCAGCAAACAGAAGGAGCTAGAAGCTATTGTGCATCAGGAAAACTATTACATAGTTGCCATCACAGAAACATGGTGGGATGACCCCCACAACTGGAGTACTGCAATGCATGGCTAAAAACTCTTCAGAAGGGACAGGTAAGGAAGAACAGGGAGTCGGGTAGCCCTGTATATTAGGGAGTGTTTTGATTATCTAGAGCTTGATGACAGTGATGAAAGGGTTGGGTGTTTATGGGTAAGAATCAGGGAGAA
Source organism: Eopsaltria australis (assembly GCA_034509425.1). Classification (NCBI taxonomy): domain Eukaryota; kingdom Metazoa; phylum Chordata; class Aves; order Passeriformes; family Petroicidae; genus Eopsaltria; species Eopsaltria australis. Next base: position 112,034 of record JAVTVJ010001709.1, on the reverse strand, counting down.
GGCCAGCAAGACATATCCTGGTGGGAGTCAGTTATAGAGCACCCAATCAGAGTGAAGAGACAGACAAAATATTCTACGAGAAGCTTGAGGAAGTCTTGAGATCACTGGTCCTTGTTCTCATGGGGGACTTCAATCTACCAGATGTCTGCTGGAAATACAACAGAGCAGACAGGAAATGGTCTAGGTTTTGGGAGTGTGTTAAAGGTAAATTCCTGGCACAGTTAATGACTAAGCCAACTAGGGAAGATGTGATCCGATTAGTGAGAGATGCCTGTTCCCGAATTAAGGTGCAAACAAGATCATATGCCAAAGTCAATAGTACGGATTTAATTTGACAGTAAATGTGAGGTAGAGAGATAGGATGAAATAGAAATGTGGGAGAGGGGGAGGGGAGACAGAGAGAGGTCAAGCAGAAGACAGTCATTACCCATTAATCCAGAGGCATCACATTGGCCCTTCTTCACTCTGGGCTTCTCGGTGGTGGGGGTCCCAGAATTGTTCTTCTGGGGGTATCACCTTTATACAGTCCACGTTCTGAGTATCCACAGGGTACTCACAGATGCCATTCCCATAACTTGGAGTGATAATGTATATGAGCAGTTGCTTCCTTTCCTACAGCAATTTTCCACATTGGGAATTTTTGTTGAGATGTGTTAACCAGGATGTGCTCACCAGATCTCACCTCCACCAGGCTTGGAATTAGTGCCTTCCTGTTGTAAATTCCTCCCGTCTGTGTTTATCTCAAGTTCCTGCTGTGGTGGTGTAGTGGTTTCAGTTCGCCTATTTGAGTTTCTGGTCAAACGCCAGCACACTTACCAAAATTTACCTGATTTTTGCTGTGAGATAAGGATTGGGAGTAGGCAAAGCAGGCTCAAACTTTAAAGAATATAAAGAAAGTTTATTAACAAACCTAAAAAAAGGGGAAAAAACGCAAGAACCAGAACAAAATCTTTAGAACACATCTCCTCCCCCCACCTCTCCATTTTTCCCGCTGACAATACATTAAGACAACACTTTGACTTTCAGTCAGTTTACCACCTTTGAAAGTCTTTTCTCAATTCATTTAGCGAGTGAAGTTTCTCTTGCTTATACCATGGACTTCTCTATAAGAAAACACAGTTTTTATGGGTTTGTTAGCGTAAGAAAACACATAATCACGGAATGATTATATGGGTGCTTTAATAAAAGGGCCCTGGGAGCAGGGGTCGTCAGATCCAGATCAAGCTCCACCATGGGTTTGAAAATTAACACATTTTATACTATATCCAGCTTACGATCATCAGTTAATCATTAATTCAACACCACTCTATTGGATACATTGTTTTCATTCAAGCATAAGTTTCAGCCCCCCTTTCTTACTACCCCCTTACATTTCCCAGGATTGTTGCAAGTGAATTATTATTCTTACTCATATTTCCTACCCAATCGTTTCATTAATCTTGTCGTAAGTAATCGTCACTGAAAAGCACATAGGTGCTGTTCTCGTTCTCATGACTACCCTTCTAACAAAACAACACCTAAGGCCTACAGGGCTTATCGATCCCATAACCTAAAACTATCACCAACCCCAAAATCATTTTAACCCCTATGCTATCAGGTTCAGCCTCACAACCAACAGCCACCCGGGAGGGAAATCTGCTTGTTGTGGAAGATCCCCCCCACACTAGTAGCCTTCCCACAGTTACTACTGTTATAAATAAATACGCTTAATTTATAGTAAAACAAATATAAAATTTATTTCGTGTCCGAGAGTTCAAACACGCAATGCCACGATCGAAAAGGGAGACAGTGCCAAGCCCGGGATTGGCACTGGGTGAACGCAGGTCTGACCTCTATCGCATCAGACCTCCCTCTGTTCACGCCGACTGCTTCCAACAGCTGGTTTATATACAGTTTTGACTATAAAGTCCGGATTTTGGGTATTGTTTCTGTCACTCCATATTCATGAAGCATGCTATTCATGAAACTGAGGTGGACAAAAATGCATCCTGTGTTTGATTGATTTTTCATCATCCTCCAGGGGTGTTATCTGATGGTTCATGATGTTCCTTATCCCGGTCCGATCTGGTCGTTAACACTTGAGCTGGGATGGGATTTTCGGAGTTGGTCGATCAGTTCTGCCATCAGCTCTGCCGGGAAGTTCTCCTTGGAAATGTAGATATCAAGAGTCGACTGAATGTTTTCCTGATGTGCTGCTGTTCTCTGTAATGCTGTCTTTGGGATGTAAATCAGTTCCCTGGGCGAGGTTACGACTCTTTTCTTGGGCAGGCTCTGCTTGTTCTAAAACTGGTTACAACTAAACCTTTTTTACTATATATTTCGATATTACATATTTGAGCACGAATTTCACACTTTTATTTATAACAATTCCCCCCTCTTTTTAACTGGTAACATTAATTCGTGCTCAGAATATAAAAAAACATTTTAACAAATATTTATACTTTATTTTTCATTGGTTTTTATTTGTTTCTCGAATTTCATTAGAGCTTCTGTTGCTATACTACTTTCTTTTTCTTCTTTCAATTTTATAATTTTTGAGATATTTGTGGGATGTCCTATCTTTCTTGGGGCTAATTCTTGATCTATTGGTATTGCTGCTGCTTGCATGCCCTGTACCATAGAATGGATTAGCTGGATAAAACACGGAATCAGACATGGCATAAATATTATTCTTGCTACTGAGCATAGTATGAAGAACATAATTCTTTTCTATCATGCTCTTTCGAATAAATTGTTCTACTATGTTTTTTGTAAAATAGAATTCCATTTCTGGACTGGGACATGAGCTACTTTTTTTGATTTCTGCTGCAAGGCCCCTAATAGTCTCACTATAGTTATTTATTTCAATGCAGCATTCAGATTTATTGAATTTCTCACAGACTCCCTCTTCCTCTGCTAACAGATAGTCTAGGGCAATCTTGTTTTGATAAACGAATGCCCGCATTTGAGAGTGTTGTGTTGCTAGGAGCTCCAGTGCATTTGAGGTATGATTTGATACTACCTCTACTACAGCTTGGAGCCTAATTAACTTGTTAAGCAAATACACTGGGGTCCGATACCCATAGCTCTCGTCTTGGGCCCTTGTGGCAGGACCATAGTACTCTATGATTCTTTCTGCAGGCCAGTCTTCTTCTCCTCACTTTTGATTACTTTTAGCTATAGGTAGCTCTTTGTTGATCTCTCTTTTTTTCCTGTTTAAGGTTTCATACAGAGGTGCCCCTAGGAAACTGCTCTCTGATTTTGGGAGTGTAAAAAATGAGGGCCGAATCATGTTCAAAGTACATGAACCTTTCCATTTACGGGGTAATTCACTGTATGCTTTTTTACTACATATCTAGTATATTTTATTGGGGGTTTTCCAATTTACTTTCAGGTTTTCTGGTTCTTGCCAATATTTTCTCAGATTTTCAAGGGATTGGAAAGGGTTAGCTCCAGTGCTTTTGTACCAACACAGGTTAATGTTATTATTCTATTCACAACTTGTATTTTTTTCTTGACTCTAATATCCAGCCGGCTTTTCAGGCTGCTAAGTTTTACTCTTGTCATTTGAGTTAACTGTGAGGGTGGAGATACAGGGAGTATATCTCACTACTTCAGTGTATTCTTTACCTTTGTGGCTGACACAAATTATTCTAATCACCCTTTGATCTAAAATTCAACTTTCGGGTCTCTGAGTAGATCTGGGGGTTTGCTCTTGATTCTATTTTAGAAGCTGCTCTGGAGTTAACCCTTCTCTTTTCTAAGGCCATTTTTTTGCTGATTTTAATCCCCTACAAATCTAACAGTTAGACAACTCCAGTTCAGTGGCAATTTCTTGCATTAAATCAATAAATAAATTTTGGCTGGGAGCTGGTAATCTCTATTCATCATATTGCTTTTTTATTTGGTCATATTGGTTGCTTAACACCTGTAACTTTTCCTGCTCTAACCTTTTTTTTTTTCTTATCTCTGATTCTTGCTTTTTTATTTTTAATGCTATCTGTTTAATACTATGTTCTGGGTCCATCCCCTCTTTGTTTTTCAAAAAGCAAAATGTTTTTTCACATTGCAAGCATACTTGATCATCATTTGCATATTCCACATTCTGTCTTACTTAGTAAGTTTTTCTTTCTATTACACATACATCTAATTTAGAGTTATCATAACATTTATGGTTAATTTAAAAATATCCTAAAAACACTGATTTCATTTGTCTACCAACTTATACTGTCTGATTACACAGTTTACATTCTGATATATGTTTAAGTTCTACATTTCTTTTTTGTCTTTTATGGTTTATATTACTTCGGACCAGGAGCTTTGGGTGCTTGTATTTGGATCTTGCATTCTAGAGGAAGCAATTTACTTCGTTGTTCAATTTGCAGATCCTATATCGAGTGCCGTTAATCTCACAGGGCCCTCTCAGTTTTCCATTTTCACAACGTCTAAGGGTCTAATTAGTGCGGTCTGGAGATAGGCTTTGGCCTTCTTGAGGGGGCACTTTGCACAACCTACACTCTGTGGTTAAGTTTTGCCCCCTCGTTTGGGCTTGACTCTCAGTTTGCAAGCTGATTGTCGGGTACATGAGCAGGCTCAGGATCATCAGGGGCCCCCATAGGTGTACTCCTCTGCCGAGGCCTCCGCCCACTGGGTTGCCACCAGCGGCGGGGTAAACCATCTTCACGGCAGCAGGAGTATTCTTCTAGGCCCCTGGTATAGATCTGAGTAGCATATCGCTTTTTATATGTCTCCCACTGAGAAAATTTGACTGCGTCAGTGCTGCAGGGCACCCTGTTTGACCGTCGGCACTCGATAGTTAAAATTTGAGCTTGTGAGTCTCATTCTCCCCTCACCCCCTTTGTGAAAATCCAGAACCACAATATTGAATCTAGTTCAACTAGTCCTAAACCGGTAGCAAGATGTAATACAAGGCTAGTCAGCTCCTGTTCCTCTTCAATACATTTAGTGCACAATGCTTTAGGAGGATATCCTCTGCAACAGTGAATTACTCAAATTTCTTGACAATATTTACATTTAAAAGATCTTCCGTAGTCAATTTATACAAACTTACTACCAGTCATGCCTCCTGCACAATCAAACTGATTTCTAGGACTACCATTAAATCTCTTCCTAATAAATTATAATCTGCCTCTTCTACTAATAGCATGTTAGCTAGGCATATCTTAGTTTCTGATTCTATTTCAACATCTTTAATAACAGGTACTTTAAATGGTTCCCCTTTAGCCCTTATCACTACTACAATTTCTTTACTTTTAACACACTTTGAGGGTAATTTCTGAACCGTACTTCGTTCAGCTCTAGAATCTACTAAAAACATTAGCTCTCGCTTTAAGGGTCTTAATTTTAGTTTTATCAAGGGCTCTGTTGTTGTTATGGACCCTAAAGTAAGGAGCCCCTGACACCTCTAGCCTGCTTGAGAAATCTTTTCATCCCTTAGCCTCTTTTTGCAATCCTTTTTAAGATGTCCCTTCATTTTGCAGTAAAAACACTCTGGGGTATTCTTCTGGTTATCGGGGTATTGCCTCTGATGGGTGGGAGGTTTCTTCTACTGTTCCGCGTTTTGTGTCAAACTTACTGGGGTTTGGAATCGCTCCTGCTTCTGGGCTTCTTCAACTGCTGTTACTAATACTCTCGCCTGAGCTTTTTGCTTCTTCTCGTCCCTTCGCATGTATATGCGCTGGGCTTCTCTGAGGAGTTCCTGCAGCCCTTTCTCTTGACAATTATCTATCTTTTCTAATTTCTTCCGAATGTCCTCCCAAGATTTTGCCACGAACTGGATTTTAAGTAAGATTTCCCCTACTGGTGAGGTCGGGTCTGTCCCTGAATACATTTGTAAATTTCGCTTTAATCTTCCTAACCACTCGGTGGGTGTCTCATCTTTTCCTTGGCATTCCCCAAAAGCCTTGCTCATATTCTGTCCCCTGGGTACTGCATCCCTAACCCCTTGTATAACAATATTCCTGAGATCAATTATATTTTGCCTCCCCTCCTCCGTTTGTGGGTCCCAACCCGGATCCTGATTAGGCCACTTCAGGCTTCCCGGGGTCCCTTGGGGGTTTCTCTGTTCCCAATCCCGTACCTCAGCTTGTTTAATCATTTCCCGTTCCTCATGACTAAACAAGGACTTCAAAATCGCGTTTATATCCTCAAATGAATATATGCTGGTTCCCAGAAATTTATCTAGCCTATCTGCAACGCCCAAGGGGTCATCCATTAACTTTCTCATTTCCTTTTTAAATGCTCTCTCATCTCTGGTGTTAATGGGTATATTTATATATCCAATAACCCCCGGGGCTGTTGGTACTTGTCTCAGTGGGAAGAGTTTAAAATTTTCTTCATCGTCTTTACTGAGTTTGTCATTTAGTTTTTTAGTCTGTAGTCGTGTCCTGTTAGCCAAAGGGGAGTCAGTCACTTCAGTGGGAGCCGTCTGGTTTTCGTCTTTAATGTGTGTCAGAGGGGGATTTGTCGGGAGCTGAGGGTATGCCCGTGGCCCCGGAGCTGGCTCTGCTGCTGCGACTGCTGCTGCTGCAGCCACTGCACCGTCCATAGGGGGTCCATCAGGTATTACAGGCTGGTGCCGAGGAATTGTATAGGGGGGAGGGAGATGGTCCAGGGGGTCCCCAGTCTCGTTTTTGGTTGCGGGGGACTTATGGGTTCTAACCGGGAGAAGTCCCACTCTAGCGTCCTCCCAGACTTTAGCATATTCCTTCTCCTCTTCGCTGCCCGAGCCCACATAGCTCTTTAGGGCTCGGCAGGTCCATTTTTCAAAGGTGCTAAAATGGGCCACATTAAGTGTTCTCTAATTTTCTTGCTTCCCCAAACTTCAATGCAGTAATACACCATTTTTGCTTTGGATTTTGTGTTAAGGCTCGAATAATCCCCCCAGTGTTCTAACAACTACCCCAAGGGGCTGTCTAGGGGAATTTCGGGTATGCTCTGCTTACTCCCTCTCAGGGGTTTTTCCCGGGATTTTCTCTGAGGCTTGCTCTTTCTCTGCCCCATGTTTTAATCTTAGCTAGCTTGTCTTACCTTTTTTTCTTTTTCAGCTGTGATCGGTGCCGTTTACAATTCTACTATGATATTTTACCAGTTTATTGGCCCCGCGGAGAACCGTTCCGGGGGTTTTCCGCTGGTAACAGCTCTCTTTCCTGATATCTTATCCTGGACTTACCTAGTCCGAGACCAGAAGGTTTACCAGTTCCTGAACTCTAAAAGAACGTACCCTCCCCTCTGGCTTTCCGTGATCGATCCCCCGAATTCCTCGGAAAATTCGGGCTTGACGTGTGTGTAACCGGGGTTTCTGCGCAGCCCCCCCCCCTTTTTTCGTATCTTTCACTTCCCCCGCGACCGACCTCTTCCCTCGCGGGAGAGACGAACTGCGATCTTGGGGTCCGCACTCGCTTCGTGAAGATTTCACGTCTCACACACACACACACGCTCGATCACACCTCACTTAACCACACAATACTTACGGTTCTTTTTCTTGCGTGGGCTCTTCGTGCACGTAGATTTTTATGAGCGAATAAATTAGCCGCGGTTCCGGAGATCTCCCCGATCTCCCCTGAGTTCCCTGAGAGCTCTTTTTATCCTCCTTTTTGATACGTGGCAAAAATCTCGAGAATTGTGTTCGTTGATACGATTGGTCAGCAGGACTCCCTGCTCCGTCAGGCCGCTAAATTCAGCGGGGGTGCCTCCTGAGCGGGGACGGGGGAGCCAGCAGTCCCAGGGTCGCATCACGTTGGGGTCACCAAATTGTTATAAATAAATACACTTAATTTATAGTAAAACAAATATAAAATTTATTTTGTGTCCGAGAGTTCGAACACGCAATGCCACGATCGAAAAGGGAGACAGTGCCAAGCCCGGGGTTGGCACTGGGTGAGCGCAGGTCTGACCTCTATCGCATCAGACCTCCCTCTGCTCACGCCGACTGCTTCTAACAGTTGGTTTATATACAGTTTTGACTGAGAAGTCAGGATTTTGGGCATTATTTCTGTCACTCAGCATATTCATGAAGCATGCTATTCATGAAACTGAGGTGGACAAAAATGCATCCTGTGTTTGATTGATTTTTCATCATCCTCCAGGGGTGTTATCTGATGGTTCATGATGTTCTTTATCTCGGTCCGATCTGGTCGTTAACACTTGAGCTGGGATGGGATTTTCGGAGTTGGTCGATCAGTTCTGCCATCAGCTCTGCCGGGAAGTTCTCCTTGGAAATGTAGATATCAAGAGTCGACTGAATGTTTTCCTGATGTGCTGCTGTTCTCTGTAATGCTGTCTTCGGGATGTAAATCAGTTCCCTGGGCGAGGTTACGACTCTTTTCTTGGGCAGGCTCTGCTTGTTCTAAAACTGGTTACAACTAAACCTTTTTTACTATATATTTCGATATTACATATTTGAGCACGAATTTCACACTTTTATTTATAACACTACGATGGGTTATAACAGTCCGTGGGGTACCCTTTTAAGGATGAGCAGTTCTATTGCAGCAGCAAAGAAAATCCCCCTCTTCTGTGTCTAGCAACACAAGTTCTCCTGGCAACAGTTCGCCAGCATTCTCCGGGGCAAAGGGACAGGTCACAGCCTCTTCTCTGTCTCTGCTCAAACTTCTCATCAGGCTGCAATTACTTCAGTATCTACTTATCTCTACACAGGTGCCTTGGCTCACTGGCTGCTGTTAGAACATCACATCCCCCCCTTTGGGCCATTTTTCTCATATATTACAGGGAATATTTTAGCTTAGTCCCAACCATGGTTTCACAAAAGAATTTTCAGCTTCATTATTGACGCACTTCTCATGCTCCTCCCTCTAGGTATCAGCTCTGCTTCCTTCACTGACTTGAGTCTCTATGCTGTATTTCTGTAGGTGTCCTCACTCTTTCCTCTCTCTGTGCAGGGAACGATGGGTGCCTGGAAGTTTAGTCCAGGCATGGAGAGGGTTAATCTCTCTCTCGCTCTTTCTCGGGCCTTTCGATGGTCACGTGGTCTCTGACCATGCAACAGCATTCCAGCGTCTGGGCTGCAGGGGAGGAGAGCAAGGGCTCCGCCCTGCCTGTCCGTAATTGAAATTTACCACCCCACTCTGTCTGAACCCCGAAAGGCTCAACAGCAACTCCAAACCCTCCTTCCCCCGCCCTCCCTCGGAAGAAAGGGGGTGGGGGGGGGGCAAAGGCTCAGTCTTACCAGAGAGAGAAGCAGGGCACCTGCTTCCCTCTGACAAGCAGGAAGGCCAAAGAAGAAGGGACTCAGAGGTCCTCTGCTTATGTAGGGATTTTTTCCCTGAAGGCGGATCAACTTTTAATTGGTTGGCCTATATATCAATACTCAAAACCAGCTGGTTATTGGCTCCCTCTCCCAGGAAGGAAGTTGTATTACTTCCTACAGCATGGGTCACTTCCAAGATTGACGCCCCCTAGGCCAACCCAGGACGGGTAGCTTATGGCAAGTTCCTTCTGTGGCCTTGACAGTGTTTGAGGCAGGCAACTGTGCTCTTTAAGTCCTTACGGAAGGTTCTTGATCTGTTGTTTGTGAACAAAGAAAGACTTGTGGGTGATGTGTTTGTTGGAGGCAGTCTTACGAAATGATAGTTTTCAATTTTCAGAGATGTAAGGAGTTGGGTCAGTAGTATTGCTATCCCAGAATTCTATGGCCAGTTTAGGAGACTTTGAGAAAGTCCTTTGGGAGGCAGTCCTGAAGGGCAAAGGAGTCTGGGAAGGCTGGATGTGCTATAAGAAAAAAATCTTAAAGGAGCAGAATCAGGCTGTCCCCATGTGCTGGAAGATGAGCTTGTATGGAATATGACCCGCCAAGCTAAACAGAGAGCTTTGTCTGGAACTCAGGGAGAAAAAGACAGTTTATCACCTCTGGGAAAAGGGGCAGTCAATTCAAGAACACTACAAGGATGTTGGGAGGTTGTGCAGGGAGAAAATTAGAAGGGCCTAAGCCCAACTAGAGCTTAATCTGAATACTGCTATAAAAGACAATAAAATCTGTTTCTATAAATACATTAGCAACAAAAGGAGGGCTAAGGAGAATCTCCATTCTTTATTGGATGTGAAGGGTGACAAAAGATGAGGAAAAGGTTGAGGTACTTAATGCTGCTTTTTCCTCAGTCTTGAATAAGACCAGTTGTTCTCAGGCTACCCAGCCCATTGACCTGGAAGATGGGGATGGGGAGCAGAATAGGGCCCCCATAATCCAAGGGGAAAGAGTTAGAGAACGGCTACACTACTTAGACATGCACTAGCCTATGGGACAGGATGGCACTCACACAAGGGTACTGAGGGAGCTGGCCAAAGTGCTCACCAAGCCACTTCCAAACATTTATCAACAGTCCTGGCAAACCAGGGAGATCACAGTCGACTGAAGGTTAACAAACATGATGCCTATCTAGAAGAAGGGCTGGAAGGAGGATCCAGGGAACTACAGGACTGTCAGCCTGACCTTGGTGCCAGGGAATGTTATGGAACTGTTATAAATGAATCAGTCAATTTGATGCTTAAAGAGAATTTATTAAAAATCAAAGTATAAAATTTGAAAAAACAAAACCCACGAAGCAAAAAAACAACGCCAAGCCAGGCGATCGGCGTTGGGGTGAACTGAGTCCGAAACACTGTCGGTTCGAATCTCACCAGTTCCCCACTGTGGTTTCCATGAGGTGTCTTTTTATACCTTTTTTTCTTCTTTGTTAATTTTATCTTTTCAATACAACAATGTAGTTTTTTTCCTGTCTTTCCACCACATCTGACGACAGTTCCTGAAATCAGTAGTCGATTTTTGCTGTTGGAATGAGTTTTCTGGCAACGTATATTATTTATTGCATATGCACACTTGGTATACACATCCTAGAGTCATATATTAGTATATACACATATCCTAGAGCTTTGCCAGATGAGGAAATCCCACAAAATGCTTATCTGTGGAATGCACATTGAATGCATCTTGCCAGGGCTTATTCAGACAGAAATTCCTTTGAATGCACAATTTTGACAGTCACCTGCTTCTGGTATTTGTGCTTTCTCTCAACTTCAGTAAAATGCTGTAATCTTAAATTTTAGCACGAATTATTTTGCAACATATACTACAATCCCTCCCCTTTTATATTAAAATATTAATTGGTGCTTTTATGGTAAGTTTGATTAGGTTTGCGTATTACACAATTTTAATTTCATTTTTCTACATTTATAAGACTTAACAATTACATTTTTATATTATTATGTAAATGAATAACTTTTCATTTCCAGTAATCTTTTAGGTCTTTCAAGGTTTGGTTAGGGTTAGTTCTAGGGCTTCTATGCCAATATAACCCAGTTTGGTCATTTCATTTGCAGTTTGTTCCCCTGATCCGACTCCAATACCCGGCAGGGGTTTCTGGTTGCCAAACCTCTGAGTTATTATTTGAGTGCACTCTTGGAGTGGACATACAGAGAGTATATCTCACTACTTTAGTATATCTTTTTTTTTTGTCTGCTGATACACACTGTTCTAATTCTTCAATTATCTAAAACCCACCCCTCGGGTCGTTTTAATGTTTTAGGGATTTGAGTATGATTCTATTGTAGAAGTTGTTCTGGAGTTAGACTCTCACTTTTCTATGGCTATTTTTCGGCTGATTTAAGTCCTCCACAGATCTAACAATTAGATAATCTTAATTTTGTGGAAATTTCTTGCATTAGGTTTACAAAAAGATTTTTATTTGAGGAGGGTAAACCCCAGTTGTTATACTGTTGTTCTAACTGATCATATTGTTCACTTAATGTTTTCAATTTTTCTTGCTTTATTCTTCTCTTCTTTGCTTCTGACTCCTGTTTTTTTTAATTCTTGAGCAATTTGTTTCATCCCAGTCTCTGGATCTACTCCTTTCTTATCTCTTGCAAAACAAAAAATTCTGTTATATCGTAAGCAAATTCGTTCATCATTATCGTTGGGATAATTAGTTATTAAGCCTTCATTACTGACAGAAAATCTTTTGTCATATTTTGCATTTTCTCCAACCCAGTATGATTTTTACTCATAGTGCATGTTTTTAATTGGTTGCGATCATAGTAGGTTGTACTGACTTGGGAATATTCCAAAAACATTGTTTTTATATTCTTTTTAATCTATACAGAACGATTACATTTGTCACAGCTGGGTATCACAGGCTCAACTGTTTATTTGTATATTACATGAGTTAATACTTTCTTATATTTTTTCATGGATCACGTTTTTAACCACCAAATCACTAGGAATCGTTTTCGGGTCATAGCAGATTTTTTCTTTTTCTAATTGACACATTTTATATTGAGTGTCATTATGTATGCAGTTTCCCTTTGCATTGCCACTTTTGTAGTCATAGTGGGTTTGGTATGCTATGGTCTCTATAGCCACCTGTTCTGTTAGGGTGGTCTTAAAGCGCTGCTCACGGTTTTGGGCTGGGCTCTCCTTCTCAACGCTGAGGTGATTCTCAGGGAGCAGACTGGCCCTCCTGCTCATTACTAGACTCAGAATTAGTAGGATTCTCTACAGGCGTACTCCTCTGCCTCTGCCTACGCCCACGGGATTGCCACCCGTGGCGAGGGAGTCTATCTTTTCAGCAGCAGGGGTATTCTTTAGGGGACTCATAATTGGAACGAGCCTCATACCTCCTTTTAAAGATGTTCCACCTTGATAGTTTGACTGCATCGGCACTACAGGGTACCTTGTTTGACTGTTGGCACTCGATTGCTAGAGCCTGTGCCTTTGAATCTAATTTATCCCTCGCTCCCTTTTTGAACAAGTGATACTACTTTGGAGAGTCTAATTCTAATATGCTTGTGTTAGTGGCGACTACTAAGGTATGGGTGGTTAAAGCGTATTCTTTCTTCGATTACCCTGTACAAAGTTTTTTTGGTTTGTATCCCCTCTTACAATGTGTAACCCAAATTTCTTGACAATAATTATACTTAAAGTGAGCAAATGGATAACACTTGCACCCTGGTACCAAGCAACTTATCCCCTTCAGTCGTTCAGTATGTCGGTGCACTTTTATCTTCAAGCTTCCTGGAGGAGAAGTCACTTTTTATTCAGGTGATCCCTCCTGATGTTTAATTTTTTTTACTCGAGAAGTGTGTCTAACCCTTCTCAGCCATTCGTATTGCTGTGTCTGTGGTTAGAAGTACAAGGAAAGGACCTTCCCAGTGAGGTGTTAGAGAGACTTCTTTCTAGGTTTTCTGTTGATGAAGTCTTTAAAATTTTCCTGGTATAATCTTTAGATAATAATCCTTTTCCATCAGGTAATTTCCTTTTACCTTCTTCTCACTTTCCTCTTATTTTTTCATATCCTTCAATTTCTTTTTTGGAGGGACATGAGGGATATTCCTGGGTCTCATCCTCTCTGATTTCTGCAATATTTATCACCAATAATGTTGTTTTCTTAGTTTCTCTATTTGTTAAATTATTTTCCCGAGTTCGAAATTGTATCTCTACTTGGTGTCTTTAAACATGTACTACCAAAATTGCTTTCGGTCCTCTAATAACTTCTAGGATTTTTCTTATTAATTTTTCATGAACTAACTCTCATCTGCGAGTGCTGATTAAACCTCTTTTTTCCCAAATTTTTCTAAAGGTGTGGACTTTTCTAAAAAGCATATTTGGAATCAGTAGAAATTGTTTTTCTCTTCCCTTTTAGCTTTTAAGTGTCTGTAAAATTGTATATAACTCACAAGCCTGTGCTGACCAACTAGCACTTAGGGGTCCCGACTCTATTTTTTTTTTTTTTTTTTTTATTTCCCATCTACTATTGTATACCCTGACTTTCTTTTCCCTTTTATAACCTTTGTTGATCCATCCACAAACCATTTCTCTCTGTTCTTTTAATTCTTCTTCTAAGTCTTGTTTTATCTTTGTCTGTAATTCCACTACCTTTATACAATTTGTCTTGCTCTGTCCATTTTAATTTTTTTTCGGTAATCAGTTTCTCATATAGAAACTTCACCTTTTCACTATATCTTTCAATCCACTGTTTATAATCCCTAACAGTTGTAACTAGAATTTTTGCTTTAATATTTTGTTTTTCTTCATCGCTCTCTTTCTAAATGCATGTATTACCCATATGCATATCTAGAATCAGTAAAAACATTTATTAGTTTGTTTCAATATAATTTACAGGCTCTCACAAACGCACCTACAGCTCGGCTGTCTGAGCAGACCATGTGGGTGGCAACCTCTTCTCTATCACTGCTCGAACACTCATCAATAAACACACTTTCTCCCCCAGGCCAGGGAGTGTTTCGCAAACGCTCTCTGGTCTGCGCTTGGAGATTTACCACTCAAAGGTAGCCATGGGTTTTTTCCCAGCCCCCCCTCTCCGGGGTCGTTCAGACAGGAGGCTGGGTTAGACCTTTTTCTACTCCTCAGCCCCAAATTCTCCTATTCCACCAAACAAGATTCATACTGTAATAACTGAGTGCTAGCTATCTACTTAGTGGCTCTCTTAGTCAACAAAGCCCTAATTTGATGTGAAACCTTAACAATCAAACACTGTTATTGTTAATTTTCAGGCCTCAGTTACCATTAGGGCTGTGGCTGCACAATTCTGCAATGAGGCCAGCCCCCGGCCACAGGATCTAACAGTTTAGAAAAATAAGCGACAGGTCACCGTGTTCCCTCGTGTTTCTGTACTAAAACTATTCCATTGTGGCTTTGTTCCACCTCTACACACAATCTAAATTTCTTTTTTGACTTTGGAAGAGCCAGGACTGGATCATTAAATAATTTGTTTTTCAATTTTCTTAAGTTTTGTTTTCTCTCTGGTGTTTATATCACAACACTAGGACTGTTGTGGGCCAAAAAGTCAGTTCAAGGTCTGGTCAAAACAGAAAAATCCCAGTCGATGTTCTGCAGTACCCCACCAATTTAAAAACTATTGTAGTTCTTTTTGTCTGGGGTATTGGTACTTGTAAAATTTTTTGTATTTTTAAATTCCTAGGCCTGTATAGGGACAGTACTATCCTTGTAAGGTGGCAGCAGAGTTGACTTCAGGATCGAACCCTGCCAACTCTGGCTTTTCACAATAAAACACGCAAAGAGTAGAGAGGATTGGGTCCCCTCCAAACAGAGCTTTTTGGCTCTATACAAAACTTAATGTAAACAAAGGGATTAAATCTCCAAATTCATTTACCACAATTTTTATAATTCTCTCAGAGAAAGATGTGTTCAAATAGTTAAGTTTACAGAAGAAACCACTATTTTTACAACTCTTTGAACCATCAAAGATATTTTTGACAATTTTTCTACAGTTTAAAACCATTTGTTTTCTTAGTGAATAAAAATCTTTAAAAGAAAATCAATCTTTCTATGTACTATTTGCATTTCTCAGGTTTTTTTTTCTTTTTGTGTTCGCTCTCTTTATCATACACAGTATATCAGAGCCCAGAGCTGGTCCCTGTCTTGTTGTAGTGTTCAAACACAACTCTTCCACTATTCAGAAAACTGAACAATATTGCAGTGGTTTCACCTACTACCTCCCCCCATTCTCTCAATAGGAGCAAGTCTTTCACATACTGTAAGGACTTCATTCCTAGGTGTCCTGGGTTGACTGTATGATGCTTGTATCCCCAATCGTCTGTCCTGCTTATGCCAGGTATTAAGTTCTGTAGCTTTAAGTTAGGCCCAGAGAGAGAGAGAGTGAAGAGGGTGAAGGGGGGAGAGAAAACGCACACAGTTTGTCTACAGGAGTTACACCTTACTCCCCCGGAAATTCCTTCAGAGACTGCGCTCGAAGCGGAGACAGAAAAATAGAGATAAGCTCTCTGTGTGCTCTTGGAGTTCGCAGCTGGGTGCTCTCTGAAATCTCTCGGCTTTTGCAGGGAGAGAGAGACTTTATTTCTTTTACTGGTTTATTTCTTCTGGGACTGGTCAGCATCTCTGTGGTCCAAGACATCAGGACAATCCCCCGGGGGCCCCCCGACTCTGCAGCCGGGCCTGGCCATCGGCCCCAGCCTCTGGAGGGACTGAGGCTGATACAGCCGCACCCACAGGAGGACTCTCTGGATCCACCATCTCTTCAGAGAAAGGAGAGGTTTCATTCTTTTATATCATTCAATTTTTGTTCCCAAACTTGTGAATATTCTGCTTATTAAATAAATAGTTTTTTCCACTTTTTCTCTCAGGAAATCTTTTCCCGAACCAGTTTGGGGGAGGAGTGGCTGAAATTGGCTTGTCTAGAGGAGACCCCCTTGGAGGTCTCCTCCTAACATTTGCCCTAAACTAGGACAAATATTTTGGCGCCCAACGCGTGGCTCGAGAAAGTGGAAAAAACTTGTACTGATTGCATTTTGGTGGTGCTGACTCTGTATTGGGATAAAGCAGTCAGTAGCCATGTTGCCTGGGTTCATAGTGTCTCTCTGCGTGGGGGTAGCCATGTCTCTCTCGTCCCTAGGCTTGTTTGAGGTGTTTATCGCTTACTGGTCCCTAGGTTTGTTTTCCTATCCACAGATAGCTCCAGTATTGTCCTTGGCACGGAGTTTTTACAGTAGAGGGGCACGGATTAAAATTGTTATTTTGCTGGGCATGGTGATAATGATTTATAGAGAGGTAGCAAAGGTACTGGGGATTGTTCAAAATATGTATGGTTTGTTGTTTCTCCATCCTGCCCTGCGTCCTAGTTTCAGTAGCATGTTTTGGGGGTTCGTTAGTAATGGCACCCAGTTTGTTGGAGGAGGGGGGGGTGAGGCCTCCCAGCCTTTTCTTCCCTTCTTCTCCTTTCAGTCTCTTACATCATTTTTTGAGAATGTTCAGTTTTCCCTGGATGCCAAAGATACCACCCTTCTGATATTTCAGATATTTCAGCTGGTGGGTTTCCTCTATACGACTTACAACTTTTCAAGAATCAGGGCTGATATGTCCAGAGGGACTGAGGAGACACCCGACCCAGTAATGGGCCCAGTTGTGGAAAATCCTGAGTGGTGTGGGGAATGGGAGGATATGGGCCAGATCTTGAAGGAATTCTCAGAACCCATAGCTTGGGACTTTCCACGTGACCAAATACAGAATCCAGCTGAGGTGGCAAAATATCTGAAAGAGAAGTGTAATGATGGTTCTAAGGAGGAAAGGATCATTGCAATAAGCTGGGCCCTGGCATATGCTTATCACACGCTGCTAGATACTGTAGGGCAGCAGATAGAGGCAGGGGGGCAGGAAGATGAATCAGTAGCCACCCCAGTCACTCAGGCTGCGGTGGCTACCCCAGTCACTCAGGCTGCGGTAGTCACCCCAGCCACTCAGGCTGCGGTGGCTGCCCCAGTCACTCAGGCTGCGGTGGCCACCCCAGCCACTCGGGCTGCGGTGGCTACCCCAGTCACTCAGGCTGCAGTAAATACGCCAGTCACTCAGGCTGCAATAAATACCCCAGTCACTCAGGCTGCAGTAGATACCTCAGTTGCTCAGGCTGCAGTAAACACCCCAGTCACTCAGGCTGCAGTAGATACCTCAGTTGCTCAGGCTGCAGTAAATACCCCAGTCACTCAGGCTGCAGTAGATACCTCAGTTGCTCAGGCTGCAGTAAATACCCCAGTCACTCAGGCTGCAGTAGATACCTCAGTTGCTCAGGCTGCAGTAAATACCCCAGTCACTCAGGCTGCAGTAGATACCTCAGTTGCTCAGGCTGCAGTAAATACCCCAGTCACTCAGGTCTGCAGTAGATACCCCAGTCACTCAGGCTGCAGTAAATACCCCAGTCACTCAGGCTGCAGTAGATACCTCAGTCGCTCAGGCTGCAGCTAGACCAGCCAGTGAGCCCAGGCCAGTAGCTAAAACAGACAGTGAGCCTAAGCCACTGGCAGTCGCTGCTGCGGGACAGAAGCGCAAAACCAAAACTGATCGACCAGTGGATGATGATGATGATGATGGCGATGGCGGGGGAGGACCCTCAGGGGCAGCAACTGACTCAAGAGCAGAAGACACTATTGAGTCTTTTTCCCTGAAGGATCTTCGTGGCCTAAGAAAGGATTACACTCGACGACCTGATGAATCTATAATTAGTTGGTTAGTCCGTCTTTGGGATGCCGCAGGCGATGTTACAATTCTAGACGGTACTGAAGCGAGGCATTTAGGACACCTGTCACATGAACCGGCTATTGACCAGGAAACAGTAAAGGGGGCTCACCCTAAGAGTCTCTGGTCACGAGTCTTGGGAGCTGTGGCACGCAGATATCTGTGTACAGACGATCTCTATATGCAGCAGACTCAGTGGAAGACAATAGAACAAGGGATCCAACGCTTGAGAGAAATGGCCGTGGCAGAGATTGTTTTCTCAGAGGATCCAAATACGCCTAGGAATCCAGACTTGGTAATATGTACACCCATAATGTGGCGAAGACTTATACGACTTGGGCCAGAAGAACATTCTAAGACTCTAACAATAATGAAGCGGGATGAGGGAAATGAGACTGTGCTTGATATGGCGAGGAAACTCCGAGCGTATGCAGATGCCGTGCATGGCCCAACACATGCAAGAATTGCAGCTGTGGAAGAACGTCTACAGAAAATGGAAGATAAGATGGAAGAGAATCACAAGACACTGAGAAAGGACCTTCTCCAAATTTCAGCAGTACAGTTCAGAGGTCCTGTTACCAAACGTAGACGTCCCCCAGACAAGGAGAGAAGGTACCCCTCACGACGTGATCTGTGGTTTTTCCTATATGATTGTGGGGAAAACATGAGAAGGTGGGATGGAAAACCCACTCCTGCTCTGGCACAACGAGTACGTGAACTGAAGGAGGCTAAGACTCAGAAAGGAAGTTCTACCAGAAAGGAAGCAGCTCCAGTTGCCCACAGCCGATCTGCCAGATATGATGATGATGATGACGACATGTTCTATCCCCTTGAAGGAACCTCCAAGATGTACACCCAGGGAAAGAAGGATAACCAGGCTTAGAGAGGCCCTGCCTCCAGCCAGGTGGAGGCTAGGGAAAACCGTGTTTTTTGGACTGTGTGGATTCGTTGGCCTGGCACATCAGAACCACAAAAATATGAGGCTTTGGTTGACACTGGTGCACAGTGCACATTAATCCCATCAAGACATGTGGGGGCAGAATCTGTCTCTATCGCTGGCGTGACTGGGGGATCACAGGATTTGACTTTGGTGGAAGCTGAGGTGAGCCTGACTGGAAATGAGTGGAAGAAACATTCTATTGTGACTGGCCCAGAGGCCCCATGCATTTTGGGCATAGATTTCCTCCAAAATGGCTATTTCAAAGACCCAAAAGGACTCAGGTGGGCTTTTGGGATAGCTGCTGTGGAGACAGAGGGCATTGAGCAATTGAATACCTTGCCTGGACTATCAGAGAACCCATCTGCAGTTGGGCTGCTGAAGGGAGAAGAACAACATGTGCCGATTGCCACTTCAACAGTGCATCGCCGACAGTACAGAACAACTCGAGATGCTGTGATTCCCATCCACAAGCTGATTCGTGAGCTGGAGAGCCAAGGGGTGGTCAGCAAAACCCACTCACCCTTCAACAGCCCCATCTGGCCTGTGCGCAAGTCTGAAGGGGAATGGAGATTGACTGTAGACTATCGTGCTTTGAATGAAGTGACTCCACCATTGAGTGCTGCTGTGCCAGACATGCTGGAGCTCCAGTACGAGCTGGAGTCCAAGGCAGCAAAGTGGTATGCCACTGTTGACATTGCAAATGCATTTTTCTCCATCCCTTTGGCAGCAGAATGCAGGCCCCAGTTTGCCTTCACCTGGAGGGGTGTGCAGTACACATGGAATCGGCTGCCCCAGGGGTGGAAGCACAGCCCCACGATCTGCCATGGACTGATCCAGGCTGCACTGGAAAAGGGTGAGGCTCCAGAGCATCTCCAATACATCGATGACATCATTGTGTGGGGGAACACGGCAGCAGAAGTGTTTGAGAAAGGGAAAAAAATTATCCAGATTCTCCTAAAGGCCGGTTTTGCCATCAAGAAGAGCAAAGTTAAGGGACCTGCTCGAGAGATCCAGTTCCTAGGGATAAAATGGGAAGATGGACGGCGTCAGATTCCCACTGAGGTTATCAACAAGATTACAGCAATGTCTCCACCAACCAGCAAGAAGGAAACACAAGCTTTCCTAGGCGCCATAGGCTTTTGGAGAATGCATATTCCCGAGTACAGCCAGATTGTGAGCCCTCTTTATCTGGTTACCCGCAAGAAGAACACTTTCCAGTGGGGCCCTGGACAGCAGCAAGCCTTCACCCAGATCAAAAAGGAAATTGCTCATGCGGTAGCGCTTGGCCCAGTCAGGACAGGACCAGATGTGAAAAATGTGCTCTACTCTGCAGCCGGGAGCCATGGTCTGTCATGGAGCCTTAGGCAGAAGGTGCCTGGGGAGGCTCGGGGTCGACCACTGGGATTCTGGAGTCGAGGTTATAGAGGATCCGAAGCCAACTACACCCCCACAGAGAAGGAAATCTTGGCTGCCTATGAAGGAGTTCAAGCCGCCTCGGAGGTAATTGGCACGGAAGCACAACTCCTCCTGGCACCCCGACTACCGGTGCTGGGGTGGATGTTCAAAGCAAAGGTTCCCTCTACCCACCACGCCACCAGTGCTACATGGAGCAAGTGGATTGCTCTCATAACACAACGCGCCCGCATTGGAAAATTGAATCGCCCTGGGATTTTGGAGATAATTACAAATTGGCCTGAAGGCGAAAACTTTGGTCTCACTGATGAAGAAGAACAAGAGCAAGTGACACGGGCTGAGGAAGCTCCACCCTACAATCAACTGCCAGCAGAAGAAGCATGCTGCGCTCTTTTTACGGATGGTTCTTGCCGTATCGTAGGAATGAACCGAAAATGGAAAGCAGCTGTGTGGAGCCCTACACGACAGGTTGCAGAAGCTACAGAAGGAGACGGTGGATCAAGTCAACTTGCTGAGCTCAAAGCCGTTCAACTGGCCCTGGACATCGCTGAAAGAGAGAAGTGGCCAAAACTCTATCTTTACACTGATTCATGGATGGTAGCCAATGCTCTGTGGGGATGGCTGGAGAAGTGGAAGAAGGCCAATTGGCAACGTAGGGGAAAACCAATCTGGGCTGCTGAAGAATGGAAAGACATTGCTGCCCGAGTAGAAAAGCTACCTGTGAAAGTCCGCCATGTAGATGCCCATATTCCTAAAAATCGGGCTAACGAAGAACACCAGAACAACAAGCAGGTAGATCAGGCTGCAAAGATAGAAGTGTCAAAGATAGACTTAGATTGGCAACACAAGGGAGAGTTGTTCCTAGCCCGATGGGCCCATGATGCCTCAGGTCATCAAGGTAGAGATGCTACCTATAAATGGGCACGAGACCGAGGGGTGGACCTAACCATGGACAGTATCTCCCAGGTGATCCATGATTGTGAGACGTGTGCTGCAATTAAGCAGGCAAAGCGAGTGAGACCCCTATGGTATGGTGGACGGTGGTCCAAATACAAGTATGGAGAGGCTTGGCAGATTGATTACATCACACTGCCTCAAACCCGCCAAGGCAAGCGCTATGTTCTCACAATGGTGGAAGCCACCACAGGATGGTTGGAGACCTACCCTGTGCCTCATGCCACTGCCCGGAACACCATCCTGGGCCTCGAAAAACAGGTTCTTTGGAGACATGGTACCCCAGAGAGAATTGAGTCAGACAATGGGACTCATTTCAAGAACAGCCTTATAAACACCTGGGCTAGGGAACATGGCATCGAGTGGGTGTACCATATCCCCTACCACGCACCAGCTTCAGGCAAAGTGGAGAGGTGCAATGGACTGTTAAAAACCACTTTGAAAGCATTGGGTGGGGGATCTTTCAAAAATTGGGAACAGCATTTAGCAAAGGCCACCTGGTTAGTTAACACTCGAGGCTCTACCAATCGAGCAGGGCCTGCCCAATCCGAATCCCTGCACACAGTAGATGGAGACAAGGTCCCAGTGGTTCATGTTAGAGGTCTGTTAGGGAAGACTGTTTGGGTCAATTCTGCCTCCAATACAGACAAACCCATCCGTGGGGTTGTCTTTGCTCAGGGACCAGGTTACACATGGTGGATAATGCAGAAAGATGGAACAACACGATGTGTACCCCAGGAAGATCTGATTATTGGGTGAGAACCATGTTTAAATATCACTATTTGCTGGATTTTACTGCCATTATATATATATATATAGCTATATACTGTATATATGTGTATAATGTATGCGTGTTTAGAATCAGAATATATTAGTTTTGGTAGTGAGTTGACGATATGGGGATAAGGGGTGGAATGTCCTGGGTTGACTGTATGATGCTTGTATCCCCAATCGTCTGTCCTGCTTATGCCAGGTATTAAGTTCTGTAGCTTTAAGTTAGGCCCAGAGAGAGAGAGAGTGAAGAGGGTGAAGGGGGGAGAGAAAACGCACACAGTTTGTCTACAGGAGTTACACCTTACTCCCCCGGAAATTCCTTCAGAGACTGCGCTCGAAGTGGAGACAGAAAAATAGAGATAAGCTCTCTGTGTGCTCTTGGAGTTCGCAGCTGGGTGCTCTCTGAAATCTCTCGGCTTTTGCAGAGAGAGAGAGACTTTATTTCTTTTACTGGTTTATTTCTTCTGGGACTGGTCAGCATCTCTGTGGTCCAAGACATCAGGACAATCCCCCGGGGGCCCCCCCGACTCTGCAGCCGGGCCTGGCCATCGGCCCCAGCCTCTGGAGGGACTGAGGCTGATACAGCCGCACCCACAGGAGGACTCTCTGGATCCACCATCTCTTCAGAGAAAGGAGAGGTTTCATTCTTTTATATCATTCAATTTTTGTTCCCAAACTTGTGAATATTCTGCTTATTAAATAAATAGTTTTTTCCACTTTTTCTCTCAGGAAATCTTTTCCCGAACCAGTTTGGGGGAGGAGTGGCTGAAATTGGCTTGTCTAGAGGAGACCCCCTTGGAGGTCTCCTCCTAACATTTGCCCTAAACTAGGACACTAGGTATGGAGTAAATTAATCTTTTTTCTTTCTTGTTTCTACTCAAAGGCAAAATACTATTTATAATGCTCTGTAAGAGCGCATTTCCAGAAAGCATCCTTTAGCACCAGTGTGAGGAGGGAACTTGATTTAAGATGATACAAGAATCTAGGACCGTGGAGTGCCTGGGTTTAATAGTTTCATTTACTATTGTCAGGTCTTGCACTATAAGTGGCAGGATTAGAGTGTTATAGGGGAACACACACACATGGTTTTAAAAGACCCACTTATAACTTCTATATTCTCTGGGACTGCCCACACCTTTGGGTTCAGTCTAGTATTTACAACAGTGTTAGTTTTTCTATTACCCTTACACAACACCAACTTGTGGTTTTAACTCCAGTTGTTAAATTTCTTCCTAGCAAACCACAATCAGAATTAGGAATTATCAGAAGCTCATGTTTTTCAACCCCATCTCACACATTTAGCAAACTCTTATGGGCATCCCCGTGTTACTGTTATCTGCCAGTGAAACTTAAATTAACACACACACGCACATCTTTCTTACTTATGCAAAGAACATTTGAACAATTGTTCTTACTTAGGCATAAATAAAGTTTCCGTGTTTATTAAAAAACACACTTTTCAGTCGAGCTCCTGGTATAACAGCATATCCTGACACCTTGAACAATTAATTTCTAATGTTTCATTTCTGGTAGTTGCCCCCTTCCCTTTGGTCCTGGTGCTCCCAGCAGTACAAGCTCTGCATAGCCCCAGGTGCCGGTGCACCTCAGCCGACAGTGCCCCAGGGACGGGCTGAGGCTGGAGTGTCCCTTACTTTCATGGGCCCGGGGAGCCACTGCAGCCCCTGCCCGCGGGGGTTGGCGGCGTCAGGCACTGCCTGGCACTCAGTCCCGGCTGTCCCACAGCCTTGGTTTGGTCCCGCGGTTTTTGGGGTTTTTTTGTTATTTATATAAATATTTAGGGCTAGACAGGTCCACTTCTCGTAAGTTCTAAACATGGGCTAAATCATGTGGCTCCTGCAGGAGTATTTAACAGAGATTTCAAACTGGTGTTAGTCACAAATTTTTAAAGGTTTTCTCTGCTCTCACTAAAGAGATAAGAGTCGTTAGAAGTTAACATGCAGGAATGTGGGGAAGCTGGTTTGAGGATGTTTAGCTTAGGGTTTTTCTCTGCTGTAAAGAAGTGTTAGGGTTTGGTTTTTTTTTTCTCTGCGAGAGGAAGGGTTTGAATTGCCGTTCCCTCCCCCCCCCCCCCAACTATCTAAAACAAACTACGGGTATTTAAAAACAGGTAGTTGTTACCCATTTCACTACTAAACAATCTCAGCACATTTGGAGTCCTTTTCAGCAAGGTAAGAATCATCTCTGCAGAGTTTGAGATACTCACATCTGCAGGTTTGTGTTTTATTTGCAAACAGTTGATTTTTGCAGCAGCAGAGGTATTTTTAGCCGACTGCATTGCTCCTCCTGGCCCGTGTGTACTTATCAATATAGTAGTACACTCACAGTTTAGAATCTAAAACTTTCCATACCATCCCATACTATTTTTTTTCCCCTGTGAAACAAAATCTCCTCAGATGTTTATATTCTTCCTGGAGATTTGGTGATGGTAGCGAATTGCAGGGGAACGTGAACGTATTTCTCCTTTGACCACTTTGGGGTCCCTCGGAGAGTTCAGTTTTAATTAGGGATTTCAATTTAAGTTCTGGAATTTCTCTCTCTTTAAGAGGTAGAGGTTTGGTGTTTTGGTTAGGATGTAATTCAACATTTGAATCACCAATTTCATCAGAGGTTTTTTTTGTTGTTGATGAGGGGCACCCTTCCCAGTATTCCAGCATTACTCCCTGCGGACTATCCCAGGGAATTTCTGGTAGATCACTCTCTTTTTCTCCTAAGGTTTTTCCTGCCCCCCCCCCCCCCGGTTTTTGCTTTTCCTCTGTCCCATTTTACAAGGTATTACGCTCTGACTCTTTAATCGCGTTTTCCTTCTGGGACCAGGTCTCTCGCGGGAGACCGGAAACGCACTTATTAGAGACCCACACTCGCTTTCCTCTCTGGGTTTGTGCCGTGTTTCGCTCAGTTACACCTTTACAAACCCACTCTCAATGGTGCTTTTACACACCGTGTTCGGTTAATTTTTGGATTACCATTCCAGTGACCAGCGGAGGTCAGTCCCGTGTGGTTTTGATCTGGTAAAAGCTCCCTTTTTACTCCTCTCTACTTTTCTCTCCCCTGGACCTTCCCGGTCCTAGGCACAGAGGGCTTACCAGTCTCAAGTTTCTGAGGACGTCCCTCTCCCGCTAGCCTTCCTGTGGCTGAAGTCCGAACTTTTCCTGAGTTTCGGATTTGCCGTGTGTAATGAGTTTCCCGTCAGATTCGCTTCCCCCGTGACTGACTGGGACCCTCGCGGGACACCGGAACTGCGATCGTTGGGGTCTGCTCTCGCTTCGTGATATTATCACGTCTCATACACACGCTCAGCCACCCTCATTCAACCCGCAGTACTTACGGACCCTTTTCCTGCGTGGATCTCCGTGCACATAGAATTTTACGAATGAAAAATGCGCCGTGGTTCCGAGGGCCGTCCCCTCTAAGTGTCTTTGGGAGCTCCGAGCTCGTTCCTCTTTCCCCTTTTGCTTGTGGCTTTTACCTTAATTTGCTGTTCGGAATCCAACTGGTTCTGCCGGCTCTCCTCTGCCGTCATGCCGCTGTATCAGCGGGACACCTACTGATCGGAGGGGGAAACTGCGGACCCGAGATTTGGATCACGTCGGGGTCACCAAGTTTGTTATAAACGAATCAGCCAATTTGATGATTAAAGAGAATTTATTAAAAATCAAAGTATAAAATTTAAAAAAAAAAACAAAACCCACGAAGCAAAAAAACAACGCCAAGCCAGGCGATCGGCGTTGGGGTGAACTGAGTCCGAAACACTGTCGGTTCGAATCTCACCAGTTCCCCGCTGTGGTTTCCATGAGGTGTCTTTTTATACCTTTTTTTCTTCTTTGTTAATTTTATCTTTTCAATACAACAATGTCGTTTTTTTTCCTGTCTTTCCACCACATCTGACGACAGTTCCTGAAATCAGTAGTTGATTTTTGCTGTTGGAATGAGTTTTCTGGCAACGTATATTATTTATTGCATATGCACACTTGGTATACACATCCTAGAGTCATATATTAGTATATACACATATCCTAGAGCTTTGCCAGACGAGGAGATCCCACGAAATGCTTATCTGTGGACATATCCTGGAGCTCTGCCAG
This sequence comes from Eopsaltria australis, assembly GCA_034509425.1. Classification (NCBI taxonomy): domain Eukaryota; kingdom Metazoa; phylum Chordata; class Aves; order Passeriformes; family Petroicidae; genus Eopsaltria; species Eopsaltria australis. Next base: position 85,834 of record JAVTVJ010001709.1, on the reverse strand, counting down.
ACGAGGAAATCCCACAAAATGCTTATCTGTGGAATGCACATTGAATGTATCTTGCCAGGGCTTATTCAGACAGAAATCCCTTGAAATGCACAATTTTGACAGTCACCTGCTTCTGGTATTTGTGCTTTCTCTCAACTTCAGTAAAATGCTGTAATCTTAAATTTTAGCACGAATTATTTTGCAACATATACTACAGAACAGATCATCTTGAGTGCCATTATGAGACATGTATAGGCCACCAGTTGATCAAGTCCAGTCAGTCTGGGTTTATGGAAGGCAGGTCTTACTTGACTGACCTTATCTCCTTCTATGACAAGGTGACCCACTTAGTGGACAAGGGAAAGGCTGTGGATGTTGTCTACCTGAACTTCAGTAAAGCCTTTGACACCATTTCCCATAGCATTCTCCTGGAGAAACTGCTCACAGCTTGAATGGGTGTCCTCTTCACTGGGTAGAAAAGCATCTGAATATCCAGGCCCAGAGAGTGGTGGTGAATGGCATTAAATCCAGTTGGCTTCTGGTTGCAAGTCGGGTTCCCCAGTGTTTAGTATTGGGACCAGTTTTATTCAATTTCTTTATTGATGATCTAGATGACGGGATCAAGTGCATCCTCAGTAAGTTTGCAGGTGACAGCAGGTTGGACAGGAGTATTGATGTGCTTGAGGGTAGGGAGGCTCTACAGGGATAATCTGGACAGACTGGATCAATGGGCCAAGGCCATTTGTATGAGGTTCAATAAAGCAAAGTGCCAGGTCCTGCACTTGGGTCACAACAATCCCATGCAACACTACAGGCTTGGGGAAGAGTGTCTGGAAAGCTTCCTGGCAGAAAAGGATGTGGAAATGTTGGTTGACAGTGAGTGAATATAGGCCAGCGTGTGCCCAGGTGGGCAAGAAGGCTAACAGCCTCCCAGCTTGTATCAGAAACAGTGTAGCCAGCAGGACCAGGGAAGTAATTGTCCCTTTGTACTCAGCACTGGTGATACTTCATCCCCAATACTATGTGCAGTTTTGGGCCCCTAACTACAAGAAAGACATTGAGAATACCAGGGTGTGTCCAAAGAAGGGCAATGAGGCTGGTGAAGTGTCTAGAGCACAAGTCTTATGAAGAGTGGCTGAGGGAACGAAGGTTGTTTAGCCTGGAGAAAAGGAGGCTCAGGGGAGACCTTATTGCTCTCTACAAGTACCTGAAAGGAGGTTGTAGCAAGGTGGGTGTCAGTCTCTTTTCCGAGGTAAGTTGTGATATGACAAAAGTAAATGGCCTCAAGTTTTGCCAGGGGAGGTTTAGACTGGATATTAGAAAAAATTTCTTCACAGAAAGGGTTATAAAGCATTGGAACAGGCTGCCCAGGGAAATGGTTGAGTCACTACCGCTGGAGGCATTGAAAAGATGATGTGGTACTTAGGGACATGGTTTAGTGTTTGCCTTGGCAGTGTTATGTTTGCACTTGGACTCAATGACCTTAAAAGTCTTTTATAACCCGAGTGATTCTATGGTTGCAACAATAAAGCTTTTACTTTTAAGATACTAGGAGATTTGGGAAAGGCCAGTAAAATATCTGCCTGTATTGACTGTTTTTGGTGGATGGTAGGTGCTGAATAAATAGGAAGATGCTGTGAGTCAATTTCTCACAATATTAGCAGGAAGGAAAACTTTTTTTTGTTATCTTGTGCTGTATATAAATTAAATAGCAATGCATCTCTTGGGTTGATCTAAAAAGGAATAAATTTGCTTTGTTTCTTTGGTCAGCTACCCTTATTCATATCAGAAACATTGCTTACTTTAACATTTATGGAAGCTGTAATATAAAAACAAGCAAATTATGGGTGCACACTGAGAGGTAGTTTTCATTAGAAAGATTAGTTCCTTCTACCTACAAGAATAATCTACAGCTGAACTTCTTGCATGGTCTACTAGGGAGTTGTGATAAACCATACTTGGCATGTCTTTGGATTAGTTTCTGTTCAAATCCCATTAGTGATTTGAAAGATAAAATATACGTATGCTTACAAAATCTGAAAGCATTTTGGGCTGCATACTTTTTCAAAAATAATTGGAAAGTACAGAAATATAATAAACAGAAAACACAATGTGACAACTATAATGAGCTTATCCTTCTGTCAAAAAACCATTTAAAGTAGATGCTAATTTTGAGGACTCCTCAGGCCTACTCATTTATGATGCTATTTCATTATACATATTACAGAGAGGGAGAATGCACTTTACATCTTTCTCTGAAGCCTTCAGCATACAGAATAGTTCAGGAATAATTGGAAAACCTGTAGACTGATAATATGGACATTTTTATGCAAACCGTTGCTTTCTTTTTTGTATGAGTTAGTAACCTATTCCCCAGAAATGTTAGTAAAATAAAATGCTGGAAAAAAAGCTCAAATATGCTTGAGAGTTTAGTTAAAGCATAGTTTTGCATAACCATTTAAAATAATGATTTGGGATTGTATGGATAATGTTGTTTACTGCTGAGTAATGTCTTCTGTTTGTCTCCAAAAAAAGCTAGAATAACATTTTTCTTAAGATGTATGAAGAGAATTGAACAGTGTAATAAATTCTTCTTGCTTCTGAAGACTATGATTAGCATACTTCATTAAGGGATTGGACTATCATAGCAGAATTAAGTGTTAAGGCTCCCAGTGGAAGAAATAAAATTCACCAACTTGTCAGTGAAGTCGTAACTTAATTGCTGGTGTCCTGGGAAATTAGGTAATAGAAAGGAGAGATTTCTTTTCTACCAAATCCTGATCACCTTTTTTTTTATGTCACTGCAGGAGAGACATGTACTGAGTAAGTTCATAACTTTATAAATACAGAAAAAATAACATCCCTGCAACCCTTCTCACAGAAACAACACTGCATTAATTCCCAGTATTATCTTTTCCTCCTTAAAAATTATACTGGATTAGTAGGAAAACTCAGACAGTATTTGCATTGGTTATGGAACTTGAATCAAGTTCTTCGGATGGACAGATCTTACATGTGATAGAAATTAGGAGTTTTAGTTCTTGGATATGAATCCACAAGGTGTTAAAACAGATGGTCCAGGGGCCTTTTCAACTTTGACATTAATAGGAGGAAAAGTTAACTTGTTTTAGAGGACAGGCAAGATTCAACCTTATGTCTGATTACTTCAGGAGGTGCAACTCTCATGCCCAAAGCTGAATTACAATAATTTTTCATTTTTCCAAAAAGAAAAAAGCAATGCATTGTTAGTGATGCTAGTTGCTTTTGTGGCTTCTAAAGGTCTTCTAGAAATAGCTATGCTTGTAGAGAAACCAGAGAATAGTTTTTAAGTGCTTAGATCCTATAAAAAACAAGAGCATGAGAGGCAGATGTTTAGTTTCTGGAAAATCTGTCCAGATGTTCAGTGTATTCTTTGCAGCTGGAACATTCTGCCTCTAGAAGGATATTGATAATATCTGAAGCATTTTTAATACCAGTAGTTCTTGTTGTTACTGCAATAAGTGGTAAGCAGATCTGAAAGAAGGATATTATATGGTTGCCTCCCCATAGAAGGGAAATGGTGTCTATATTCCTCCCTTTCTTATTCCAAAATCAATGTGTACTTGGAATAGGAATGGATTTCCTTTCTGGTTATCTATAACTGACAGTCTAATTTACTAGCTTTAAATATAAAATAGGAAAACTTGTTTGTGCTTTCTACAAATATTGGTGATTCTATTCATTCTGTATACCTTGAAATTCTCAATTGTTTAATGTATGTAAAAGCTTATGTGTCATATTTGTTACTAATATTTTAACTTGCTTTCAGCTGTAATCGATAAAGTTCTTGGTGATTATAAAATGTGTTTCACCTTTTAGATTGATAAGGTAAAATGCCTACCTGAATTACTGGTATAGTTCTTTCTCTTTTGCTGTAAACAGTTGTATATGCATGGAGGATACATCCACTCTAGCACCCAGAAGAACTCCTCCCCCTCCTTCTTCACTGACCTTGGTCTCTGCAGGGCTGTTTCTCTCATATTCTCACTCCTCTCTTTCAGCTGCTGCTGTGCAGCAATTTTTCCCCTTCTGTCAGACATAGGAGCAGCTTCTGGTATCTTGTCACAAAAACCACCCCTGCAGTACTCCCCCTCCCAAAATCCAGTACAACAGTTTGCTGTTTATTCTCTGTTTTCATTAGTGACCCACTGATTGAAGTCTTTGATACTTGTAAATGCAGTGCTGTTTGTAGCCATCTCTTGGAATTGCATGTCATATGCTACTTATGGAGGCTGCCACTCTTTAAGGACAAAATTCCGCATTCATGTTGGGTATGGAATTTCCACTATATTCTTAAGGCTAACAAAATATTAAGCCAGTCAGATGGAGATTAGGTGTCATGGCCATAATTTGTAGGCTACTAGAATATCTGGAATAATCCTTTGATTGCAGTAGGATTTATAAGTGCATGAAAAAGTTCCTTTGCATACTTCCAAGAAGTAGAGATTAAATTCTAGATATGAAAAAAGTAGTTCTTGATATCTGGGAAAAAATTACCTCCTTCAGTGCTTAATTTCAAAACAGGTGAACTTTGGTAGTCAATTTCAGTGATGTGGCACTAGTGTTCTTCAGCTGTTAAACATTTGGGAAATTTCACATTTATGGTTGTTTTCACATGTAGATTTTATTTATTTTAAGAATACCATGTGTACTTCTGTGAATGTTTGAGACAAAGATTACCCTTCAATGTAGGGTGCATAGAGTTAACTACAAAATTGATCTCTCTCCCAGTAATACAAATATTTTGAAGATGCAAATGCTTGTGAAATATCTCCAAACTCGGGGTCCTTGAATTGGATATAGTGTGATATTCCTATAATTTAGACCATTTGTCCAGGATCGCAGTGTCAAATGTAATAACTCTGTATTTGGGGTTTTTTCTTTAGAATCATAGAATCATTAAGGTTGGAAAAGACCCCTAAGACCACAAGTCCAACCGCCAACCTAGCACTAGCACCATGTTCATCACTAAACCATGTCCTCAAGTGCCATATCCACATGTTTTTTGAACACTTTCAGGGATGGTGACTTGAACACTTTCCTGGGCAGCCTATTGCAATACTTGACAATCCTTTCAGTGAAAAGTTTTTTTTTTTCTCATATCTAATCTAAACTTCCCCTGGTGCAACTTGAGGCTATTTCCTCTCGTCACTTGTTACCTGGGAGAAGAGACCAACACCCACCTCACTACCACCACCTTTCAGGTAGTTTTAGAAAGCAATAAGGTTCCCCCTGAGCTTCCTTTTCTCCAGGCTAAACAACAGAATCACAGAATATGCTGTTGGAAGGGATCCACAAGGATCATCGAGTCCAATTATTGGCCCTGCACTGAACCATCCCCAAGAGTCACACCATGTGCCTGAGAGTATTGTCCAAAAGCTTATTGAAATCTGGCAGGCTTGGTACTGTGATCACTGCCCTGGGGAGCCTTTTCCAGTGCTCAACCACCCTCTGGGTGAAGAACCTTTTTCTAATATCCAACCGAAACCTCCCTTGACACAACTTGAGGCCATTCCCCGGGGTCTTGTCACTGGTCACCAGAGAGAAGAGGTCAGTGTCTACCCCTCCTTTTCCCCTCATGAGGAAGTTCTAGACTGCAATAAGGTCTTCCCTCAGTCTCCTCCAGGCTGAACAAACCAAGTGATCTCAGCTTCTCCTCTTATGGCTTCCCCTCAAGGCCAAGGCATGCTCCAGACACTTCAGCTTTGTTCCCCTTCTCTGGACATGCTTCAGCATCTCAATGAGCTTTTTGAAGTGAGGGGCCCAGAACTGAACACAGTAGTCAGGGTGTGGCCCCACCAGTGGCAACTACAAGGGGACAATCACTTCCCTAGTCCTGTTGGCCTCTCTATATTTGTTAGGATGTCATTGGCCTTCTTGGCCACCTTGGCACACTACTGGGTCATGTTCAGACAGCTGTCAACCAACACTCCCACATCCTTTTCTGCTGGGCAGCTTTCCAGATGCTCTTCCCCAAGCCTGCAGCACTGCATGGGGTTGTCATGACCCAAGTGCAGGACTCGGCAGTTCACCTTATTGAACTCCATATGGTCAGCCTCAGCACATTGATCTAGCCAATTGTTACGAATGAGAGTGTTTGAGATCGCTTAAAAAATCATCGGCAAGTGTATGAGCAAAAGCCAGATCCCTCTGAAGTCTTCCTACTCTCCAGCAAATCAACACTCTTGCCCAACTTTGTGTCATCTGCGATCTCGCTTAGGGTGCACTTGATCCCCTCATACAGGTCGTCAGTGAACCTGTTAAACAGAACTGCCCCCAATACTGAGCCCTAGGGAACATCACTCATGACTGACCACCAGCCAGTTGTAACTCCATTCACCATCACTCTCTGGGCCCAGCCATCCAGCCAGTTTTTTACTCAGCAAAGAGTTCACCTGTCCAAGCCATGGGAAGCCAATTTCTCCAGGAGAATGCTGTGGGGAATGGTGCCAAAGGCTTTACTGAAGTCTAGGTAGACAATATCTACAGCTTTTCTGTCATCTACTAAGCAGGTCACTTTGTCATAGAAGGAGATCAGGTTTGTCAGGCAGATCCTGCCTTTCATAAATCCATGCTGGCTAGGCCTGATCCCCTGGTTATCCTATATGTGTCACATGATGGCACTCAAGATGATCTGCTCCATGCCGTTCCCCAACACTGAGGTCAGACTGACGGTCCTGTTGTTCCCCAGATCCCCCTTTCGACCCTTCTTATAGATAGGCATCACATTTGCTCCTTTCCAGTCACCCAGGACCTCCCTGGTTGACCAGGACTGCTGGTAAATCATTGAAAGTGGCTTGGCAAGCACTGCAGCCAGCTCCCTCAGTACCCTTAGGTGAATCCCATCTGCCCCCATCGACTTGTGGAGGTCTAAGTGGCACTGCAGGTCACTGACCATTCCCTCCTGGATTATGGGGGCTTTATTCTGCTCCCTGTCTCTGTCTTCCAGCTCAGGAGGCTGGGTACCTTGAGGACAACTGGTCTTACTAAAGACTGAGGCAAAGAATACATTCAGTACCTTGGCCTTTTCCTCATCCTTTGTCACTATGTTTCCCCCCACATCCAAAAAAGGATGGAGATTCTCCTTGTCCCTGCTTTTGTTGCTGATGTATTTGCAGAAACATTTTTTGTTGTCTTTTACAGCAGTGGCCAGAGCAAAAGCTCTCTGTTCTGCCACACCAGTTGTCTTCTTTGTTGGCTTGTCTTTCAGCATGGGTATGGCCTGCTCCTGCTTCTTGAAGATTTCCTTCTTAAAGCACATCCAGCCTTCCTGGACTATTTTGCCCTTCAGGACTGCCTCCCAAGGGACTCTCTCAACCAGTCTCCAGCAGGGCACCTTCCCTGGTTGGCTCATTCACCAGCTGTGTCAGGAAGTTCTCTTCCATGCATTTCAGGAACCTCCTGGACTGTTTCCTCTCTGCTCTGTTGTATTTCCAGTAGACATCTGGTAGGTTGAAGTCCCCCATGAGAATAAGGTCCAGCAATCACAAGATTTCCCCCAGCTGCTTATAGAATATTTCATCTGCCTCTTCATCCTGGTTAGGTAGTCTATAACACTCTCACCAGGATATCTGCCTTGTTAGCCTTCTCCCTGATTCTTACTGTAGTGGGTTGACCCTGGCTGGATGCCAGACACCAACTAAAGCCACTCTGTCACTCCCCTCTGTAACTGGACAGGAGACACAAAATATAACAAAAGGATTCATGGTTTGAGATGAGATCTGGGGGAGATCATTCACCAAATATTGTCACAGGCAAAACAGACTCAAATTTGATGTATTAATTGAATTTATTACTAACAAAATCAGAGTAGGACAATGAGAAGTAAAATAAGACCTTAAAAACACCTTCCCCACACCCCTCCTTGCTTCCCAAGCTCTACCTCCTCCCCCCAGGCAGTGCAGGGAGACAAGGAATGAGGATTATAGTCAGTTCATCACAAGTTGTTTCTGCTCCTGCTCAGGGAGAGGAGTCCTTCTCTTGCTCCAGTGTGGGGTGTCTCCCACAGGAGACATTTCTCCATGAACTTCTCCAGTGTGTGTCCATCCAATGGGCAGCAGTCTTCCCCGAATTGCTGCAATGTGGGTCACTCTTCCATGGGGTGCAGTCATTCAGGCACATCCTGCTTCAGTGTGGATCCCCCACAGGATCACAAGTCCTACCAGGAAACCTGTGCTGGCATGGGCTCCTCCCTCCATGAGTCTGCAGGTTCCTGACAGGAGCTACCAAAACCTGGCCATAAAAACCCAATACACTTACCGATAAACATTCAACTCTATAACTACCATCATGTGAGAGATTGAAATGGTAAAGGTTAATTACTCAATTGGCCATTTGCAAAAGCAGCAGGGTGCTTTGCTGAGGGCAGGTTTGCATGCCTCAACCAAAGAGGAGGAGGAGAGTTTTTGGGTGTTTGGTGGCAAAGCCTCTGATCTGCAAAAAAAACCCAGGTGCAGAGGGGGTGCGCATTTACCACGGGAGAGATAAACTTGTTGAACCCTGTGATTGTGTACTGGATAACCTGTGACTAATGTTAACAAGCTGGATTTTAAGCCAGATAAGGGAAAAGGCCCATAAGAAGCAGATACTATGTGGTGGGATAACGCTTTTTATCATGCCTATGTCCTCCCTCTCGATAAGGCTCAGGTGGAAAACCTACATGTATACACCAGTCATTCAGTGTTCCTCTAATCTGCCCCAAGGGATATATTAACAAGAACCTCAGTTACCCTGCCTTCAGGGGCAGGTTGTAACACATCATCAAGCTCCAAAGAATCAAAACACTCCCTAACATACAGGGCTACCCCACTGCCTCTCCTTCCTTGGCTATCCCTTCTGAAGAGTTTATAGCCATCCATTGCAGCATTCCAGTCTTGCTAATCATCCCACCATGTTTCTGTGATGGCAACTGTCATAGTTTTCCTGATGTACAATATTTTCCAGTTCCTCCTGTTTGTTGCCCATGCTGTATGCATTGGTGTAAATGCACTTCAGTTGAGCTAATAACCCTACTGCCTTTTTGCAGGGTGAAGCCCTAATTCATGTGTGACCATTCTCAGGTACTTCTGGGATTTCTAACACATCATTAACCCTTGTATCCTTACTTTTGCATGAATCTCCATCCCCTACCTCCACTGACATGGCAGACTGAAGGACCTTGGTAGCACACTGTCCTTCAAACATTGGTATGGCACTCCCAGGCTTATCTCTGTTGAGCCTAGTATTGTCCTCATCTCCTTTCAAATGTAGTTTAAAGCTGTCTCAGTGAGCCCTGCTAACTCCTGAGCTAAAATCCTTTTTTTCCCCCCTTTGAGATGGATGGACCCCATCTGTCACCAGCAGGCTCGATGTCATGTAAACTGACCCATGATCAAAACCCCCAAAATTCTAATGGTAACACCAGTCTCAAAGCCAGGTGTTCATCTGCATGGTTTTCCTGTTTATTGCTCCATCATTCCCTGCAGGGAACTGGCAGGACAGAAGAGAACACAACTTGTGCTCCAGATGCTTCGATCAGTTTTCCCAAGGCCCTGAGGTCCCTCTTGGTTGTCTGCAGCCTTCTTGCTGGGATTTTGTCACTGCCCACATGAAAAAAAAGCAGTAGCAGGTAATAGTCAGTGGGCCATACCAGGCTGGGAAGTTTCTTGGTGATGTCCCTTACCCAGGCCCCAGGAAGGCAGCACACTTCCCTATGGGTTGGGTGCAGTCAGCATATTGGGTCCCTTGTTCCTTTCAAAAGAGAGTCACCAATGACTACTACTTCTTTACTACTACAACCCTTCTTTTTTTCTTAACTGAGGAGGTCATGATGCAGTGGGTAGGCTGCCCTGCCCTAGGCAACCCCTCCAGCCTGGATGGACTTTCATCCACATTATCATTTCCCTGGTCCTCAGATTCCAGGGTTCATAACTATTGTATAAGGGCACCTGGGAAGGTGAAGTAGGTCAGGAGGGGATTTGCCTGCCACCCTGAGTAGAAACCTATTTCTATACCCCTCCATCTCTACAGTCCCCTCCTTCTTCCTGGTGGGGAGAGGGTCGGAGATCTATTGCTTCTTGTGAAGTAGATGGCGGGTCATTTGTCTAAGGCATGGTAGAGTGCCACTCCACTGGTCAGTCTCCTCAGAGTCCCTGATACTTCTTAGTCTTTCTACTTCTCTCAGCTCTGCCACTGGGCTCAGCAGATTGTTGACCTGATTGCACCTCACACAGCTGTTTTCTCTGTTGCCCTCTGAGAGCAGTGCTAGACTGGCACTCCTTGCAGCCTAAGACCTGGATGGCTGCGTGTTTTTGTGGACACTCCATCTGGGTTGCCACATCATTTCTGGTGTGCACAGAGGAAACAGCTTCTGTTTGAGTGGAAACCATATCTGAGCTCCCTTGGCAAGGGCAATGGCCATCAACTCAGCTAACTACTCCAGCTGCAGAGCCTCTGTGCTCTCCCTGCACACCCTTCCTCATGATCTGCCATGCAAACTGCCGCACCATGCCACGCACTGTTTGTGGGGTTTTTTTCCACAGAAGGTGGAAAAATCCCACTTGGCTTTTTTTTTGTTCAAGTCTATTGACAGATGGGTGCTGTAATGCAGACAAGAATGTTTAACTTCTGTGCCTTGCATCTCACAGTAAGCATAAGGGTGGTACAGACTAAGCTAAAAACTATTATAGAAGCTTTCAGAGGAAATATGGGGTTTTGTCCCTGAAATACAATAATTTTTTTGAAACAGGAATAGCTGCTTTGTGACTTGGGGAGGGTGAGAATCCTATGCTTTCATGCTCTCTCTATTGGTGTTTTCATTATAATTTTCAAATGTAGTATGGGAGTTCTGAAAATTAGTGTTATGAGATTATATTCTTCAGAAGTTAGGAGTATGGTCATCGAACCCCTGAAACTTAAAATACTAAGCAAGTTCATTAAAATATTATTTTATAATACTAACTCTAAGGAAGTTCTTACTGCTGCGTTTAATGCTGAGTAAAGTATGCACTCCATGATTATTTCAAAATATCTATTGCAAAATAAGGCCCCTGAAATGCTAAATTGAATTAAATGAGAGACAGAGTGCTTTAACAATGTACATCATGAGGGAAATCCAGAGGAAAGAGAGAACAAACTATACTGCTTGTCTCACTAGCAACTGTATCTTGCTAATTCAAGGGGAAGAACAAGTATGGCAGGAAACATCAGAAATGGTACTTTCAGGATTTCTGTCTCTGTCCTTTTTTTAAAAAAATGAATTTTAAATGCAGTGTTTCTGTTCTCATAAAACTGCACTAATGCTTCAGGTTCATGAACCTCATGTTTCACCTGAAATACTATGCCTAACTTCAGTGTCGCTAAGCTAAAGATGTGCTGAAAGGTGGTTTAGACAAAACTTGTTCAAACTATTGGCTCAGAAGGCTTCTGAACGATTAAAATCCTTTGTAAAGCTGCCTACATAGTTCCGAACATTTGGAGTATTACCTAAGGGGTAGGAAATATTGGGATTATTGCTCAATTGAATATTGCTCTTAATAACTCTTCCTCCAATATGTTTTTTTTTATTTTTTAGAACTCCTAAATTATATTGACTTTTATAGTTTTATGCTACAATAGGGAGTTCTTTCCTCTAGACCTTCTCAGAAAACCTTTTGCTGCTCTATAGTACGGTGAAATCCTCATCTAATTTATGCATTTGCTTATGCTGAAATTGTTATTAAAAATAAACTGCAGCATGCTTTCTCTTGCATTCGATGTTGTTGAAACAAAGTTGAAAGAAAAAAGTTTACAAAAAGATTAAAAACCTTTTCATTCAGTTCCAGGTTCATTATATAATATTGTAATCTGATCCTAGAATTCATTGAGTATACACGTGCTGAAGATAAAAGCCTGTATTTATCCAAATATAATCTGATCTGTTTTGCTTCACTTTTTAAGGTGTATTAACTGTGGTGGTTGTATTAGAATGTATTTTATTATGCTAGCTTTTACTGAAAATATCTGTATATAGTGTATTGTTTTTCTAGATATTCTCATATTAAAAAGGGAAAGAAAATCAGGTGAACTTTAGGTAGCACTTCTTTTTTTTACTTTTAACAGTAATGGTACAGCATTTATAGTTCCATTGTCTACAAGAGCCACTTGTATAGACACCCAACAAGGGATGGTTTGTACAAATTTCAGATTATTTCAATCTTTAGGTAAATGATCTACAGTTACATCAATATAGCATTTTAGAGTAAATTTAATTAGCAATTTTACTTTATATATAAATATAAAATATATTTATATGTTTTAAATATGTATACACACACACCCATGCACAGTTTGTATACCAGTACTTCTTGTTTCTGTACACTTACAAACAAATAATTTGCAAGCTAATTGCTTCCTATTGTTTCTTCAAATGTGTTTTAAACTTTGACTATTGTTCTTCTGGTACTGTACACCATTACTGTGTATATAATGGCTAGATTTCAGAAAAAGGTGAAATATGGAAAAGCGATGTTTCTCTAAATGGATATTTAAATTTATTTTCACAAATTCTTATTGCTTCCAGACTGAATGTCTAAAAAGTTAGTTCTTCCAAATATAGCACAGATCTTTCCAAAAACTGCAAATTGCCAAATACTTGTTTAAACTAGAAATACCAGAAACTAGTATTTAATTTTGTTTGCATCTCTACTACTCTATTTCTAGGAATATTCCTCTGCATTGATCTAATATTCCTAGTAGTTAGCAAATGTGATTCATGGAAGAAGTGGCAGTGTTAGTAGACGGAAATGCAAGTTTCAGCAGAGCACTTTTACTATACTTTAAAGCATATGCTTGTATATTCAGTTGTTCAGTAAGGCATGAACATAAGGTACACCGTTTTCCACTGCTGGGTTAGAGGCATTCTTCTGTTTTTTACCCTTTTGTCAAAATTAACAGCAGGTTCCAAAGCTTCTCTTGGGAAGAAAAGTGAAAGGGAGAAGGCCACGGATGATTGACAAACTGTAGAGGACATGATTACAGCAATCACATTTCTTTAGGAAACCAGGCTAAAAGGATGAGCTGACCTGTTGTTTTAGCTGTGTGCAGCATTAAAATAAATTGATTAATTAGGAGAAATGTTTGCTGTCCAGAAACATTAGTCTGAAATAATTGATCTGTAATGCTTCAGAATTTTAGGTGATAACAAGTGTCTGTAATTTAAATATTGGAAAACACTTTAAAGCATTGTCCTCCCAAATCTCCCTAATCTAGAGAAATGTGATTACTCGATCTTTCAGGAATCTGAATTTAGGTGTAGTAAATCAGCAATGACTTTTTCAAATCTTTTATAAACTAATGACTTCACAAATTTGTAGTTTGCATATTGCAATAGAATCTGTGGGAGGTTTTACCTTTTAAGTGTTAAGATTTTTTTCTACATTTTTCAATGTATCTGTAGAGAAGGAATTCTGATATGTGAGTGTGAATCATTTTGTTTTGTTTTCTAACAAATGGAAGTAGTTGGATTTTGCTTTATGTCTGGTGAATGTAGTACAGTTTGCTCTGCTTTCAGGCAGGGTTTTTTAAGTATTAGTCATTCTTTCCTATACTAACTGGTGGGGTTTTGGGTTTTTTTTATTAGATTTTTTCTATGAGTATCTGTGGATGACTGATCTGATACAGAACTTGCATTGAGAATATGAGGAAAAGTATGAGCCTTAATATTTGGCTGTCTTATTGCCTAACCATCCTCTGTTTACTGAATGCATCCAGAATAACAGAATATGAAGAGACTTCTCCTTGAACACGAAAGAAAAAATATTTTGTTTCACTTCATTGTTTATTTTAACCAAGTCTCAAACCAGACTGTATTTTCTGGTTTGTTTTTCAGAGTGATATAACTGAAAGCGCTTCTCCTATATTCAAGGAAGAACAAATTGATGATTGGATGGTATATTAATACGTAGCTGTTGTATTACGAGAATAAGAAGATATTTGGGGAGTTGGGAAGAACTGGATTTTCACCCTAGTCTAGCAGCTTTGCTGCTCACTTAAACACAGATGAATGAAGACCCCATTTGGAAAATCACCAGGTCAGCGGTCCAGAGCTGATGCAGGTGAGGTGTTACTGAATTTGAGGGTTGTTGTTTTTTAGTGGGTAAAATAGTGTCCTTATAGATTTTTCTTATGTACTCATGGTTTTATGAAACTGTTACTGTTTGTTTGTGATTGGGAGGGGGTTGATGGTTGTTGGGATTTTTTTTAAGACAAGAATTATTAGAACTGTGGAATTGAAAGGATATACATAAATTTAAACTGTACAGAATTACATTTATGAAGTTGTACTGGTTTTGGCTGGGATTGAGTTAAATTTCTTTGTAGTAGCTGGCATGGTGCTATGTTTTGGATTTGTGCTGAAAACAGTGTGGATAACACACTGATGTTACTGCTGAACAGTGCTTACACATTGTCAAGACCTTCTCTCTTTCTCATGCTGCAAGAGAAAGACAAACTTAGGTGGTGATGGAATTATTTGCTGAATGTTTCCTAATTTCAGGTGTAGATTAGGAAAGTGTACCAGTGTCCTGGTTTGAAGGACAGGTGTCTGTTAAGGAAGGCAGGAGCCTCCCTTGGAATGGGAAACTGTAACCCCTCTCCCTCCGAATTATTATAAATTTGAAATCAAGAGGCTCTCAGGCAAAGATATGGGAATAGGAATAACAGTTCTTTACTACTATCTAAAACAAGGATAACAAATAACAACAACTATAACGCTGACCAACAAACAGAACCAGAAACCCAGTGGCAGCCTGCTCGGCTTCAGGCACCTTTCCCTTTGGTGCAGTTCCAGTCACAGCCTGCAGGGGCGCTCTGGGTGTGATGATTCCCTGGTGGCTGCAGGGGGCGCTCCGGCGTGAGCTCAGGTAGCACATGGCAAATGGCAGCTGCCCGAAGCACGGAAGGATGGAGGAGAGCCTTTGCTCCACAGACTCGGGAGGGGGGGAAGCTGGTGTCGGTGCCGCAGCAGGATCCCCGGACACAGGGAGCTGGGACGGTAAGGGGTCTCCATGCAGGGAAAAACCCCGCTACAATGTAGCGAGAAAACTCAGAGCGGGCTGGTGGCAGGCAGGTCGGCTCCGGATGGGGCAGAGGGCAGAGACTCACAGCAGACAGACCGGCAGCTCCGCGCTGGCTTCTCAGGGGCCGTGGGTTCAGCAGACAGCAGCTCCGACCGTCCCGCTCCGAGGGTCCCGAGCAAGAGAGCGTGACCTCCCCCCTGCCCTTGCTTTTCAGTCTCTCCAAATCTCGAGTTGTCAGCCCGGCTTCCATGAGGGGCAATTTTGCCCCACCCTGCCAAGGAGAAAGGCTACAGCCTTGTGCTTTGTTTCTCTTAAGTACCCAGTCATTTGTGTCTTAGCAACCCATGGGAGAAAAAATTCCTGAGGAAAAGAACTAGATCCAACCTTCAACAACCAGGTAGTCATTATTAGGAGACTGCAAAACCAACTCGTCTTAGTTTAAGACAATTTTATGGGGTGCAGACTTTGAAATGTTATCTCCCCTTAGTTTTAACCACTCCCCTTTCAACAATAAGGAGAGACAAATACGAAGACATAAGTGAAAAAATAACAGTTTACTAAAAGAAAAACAGCAATAACCAAGAAAGCAGCAATAACCACTAGATACAAAGGTGCTGAGTTAAGTGGCCCTCTCCCCGAGAACAAAGAAAACAATATGGCCACCACCTGGACAGCCTCGTGGCCCAGAGGACAAATCAGTAGTAAAGACTTAGAAGTGATGGCTTCTTTGAAAAATCTAGTTTTCCTCTGTCCTGTGTGTCTGCCTACAAAGGTGCAAGGAGCACAGTTGTCTGTCTCAAACACTGTCAAGGTATCCTGGTTCCAGCCAGGACAGAGTTAATTTTTTTCAGTAGCCAGGTGGGGGCATGATTGGGGTCTGGAGGTTATTCTGTATTACCTCATGGCATTGCTGGGGGAAGGGGAAAGGGCTCTTTTACGGGGAGAAGGGGTTCCTTCCGGATGAGAAACTATGGCAGAGGGAGCCGTTCGGTATTGTCTGTTATCGTGGAGTTTTTCCATGTGAATAATTTATTTTCTTGTACACTCTGTTATTAATATTGTTGCTGTTACTGTTCATTTTCTTATCTTATTGCTGTTACCAGTAAATTGTTCTTATCTCAACCCGTGATCTTTGCCTTTTGTGCCTCCAACTCTCCTCTCCAGCCATCCACAGTGGGGGGGGGAGGTGGTGAAAACAGGGGAGCCAGAGACAAGTGTGTGGTTTGGAGAGTCAGTGAGGACACTGAATTGGGGAGCACCATTCCTAAACCACAACACAAGGCCACAGAAGGAACTTGCGATAAGATAAGCCACCACAGCGGGAACTTGAGATAAGCACTGAAGGGAGGAATTTGCAACAGGAAGGCACTAATTCCAAGCCTGATGAGGCAAGATCTGATCAGCACATCCTGGTTAATGCATCTGGACAATAACTCTCACTGTGGAAAAGGGAGAAACTGGTCATATGCATATCACCCCAAGTTATGGGAACAGCATCTGTGACCACTCTGATACTTGGACCTTGGACTGTATAAAGGTTGTACCCTCAGAAGAATGACTCTGGGACCCCCACCACTGAGAAGCCCAGGGTGAAGAAGGACCAATGGGATGCTGCTATATTCATGGGTGGTGACTGTCTTCTGCTTGACCCCCTCTCTCTCTCTCTCTCTTTCTCCACCATTTACTCTTTTCTATTTCTTCCTATCTCTCTACCTCACATTTATTGTAAAATAAAATCCATATTGCATATGGTCTCATTTGCTACTCTGACAGAGGCATCTCTCACTAATCAGATCTTAACAAAACAAAAAGCTTTTATTTGCTGTAAAGTAGGTTTAAAAGAGGAGAAAAATATACTTGACTGAAGTATCCAGGTTCTTGAAGTTTACCTCTCCTGGGAAACAGAATTAATAGTTCCCTCTTGAGAAATAAAGGCTAACACCCAAAATGAAGAAGCAAAGGAAAGCCAAACTTGTTTCTTTTTTTCTTCACAACAGCAGAGCATGTGTCTGCAGTCTCAGTAATTTTGTTAAAATATAGAGCAGCTTCCCAGGATATAGTTTCAGTAGATCAGTCAGCTCCTTAGTGCTTGGCATTGTGCTTGTGCTTCTAATTAGAGCATGTTTCTCCTCAATGTAGGTGAATCCTGATTTTTTTTTTTTTTATTAACATAATCCAATGTAATTGTCTGTGAGGTAAGTTGTGATTACCCTGGTGTCTTGGTTCTGGCCAGGGCAGGGTTAACTTTTGCATCAGCCAGGAGGGGCACAGCCTGGACTCTGGGGTTATTCTATACCACCTTATGCCACACACAGGGGAGTCACTTCTTTTCCAGTTTGCTGTGGTGTATGGTTGGGCAGCGCTCGGTTTCACATGGTGAGAAATTGCATGTGAATCATTACCTTGTCTTGTACACTCTGTTATTAGCATTGTCATTGCTGTTCGGTTTTCTTATTTCATTGCATTTTGCAGTAAATTGTTCTTATCTCAAGCTGTAATCTTTACCGTTTTGTGCCTCCCATTCTCCTCTCCATCCCGCCATGGGGGGGAGGGGGGGGGGGCGGGTAAGTGAGCCAATGGCACGTGGTCTGGGGTGTTTTCAGTGGGAACACTAAACTGAAGAATACCATTCCTAAACCATGACACCTTGTGTTTACATTTGTATTTCAGCATTTTGAGCTTAGTGATCACTTATTTTATGCTGTAAAAATGTATACATGGTTCTTGACAGTCCTTTCTAGCTGTTACCAGTACTGTCCTTGGGAATTATGAAGAGATCCCACACCCAGATTCGACTGCTTTAAGATGCAATGAAATCTTTTGGGAGAGTCAGGAATTCATTTTACCACTCTTCTCCTGGTCCGGTTTCCCAAACTCTTAGAGTTGACTATGGGCAGGCAATATTAGGTGTGAATAAACACATCTCTGAAATTTTCAGGTCGCTCAAAGTAATTCTGAAAGAGACATCACATCAAGATTAATTCTCATGTGATTGTATTGTGTTTCCACAGCAGATAATTAAATATAATTTTAAAATGTCCAACTTTTGCTGCCTGTCATAAAGACGGGATATTCTGAGAAATAAGCAGCTGTGGTGTGCTTTGAAGAGTCCATCTAATTTTGATGGACTAAATGGAGAATGCCATCTTATATGATGACAATTAAAAACATTGCTAGTACCTTTCTCCCATCCATCTTCCTTTTCTCTCCTCCTACCTGCCCCAGTTGAAATGTGTGTATTTCCTCTATAGTCCACACCCTCAAAGTATGTTTATTTTATTTCTGTGTTGTCTTACCCTTTTTCTTTCTCTGTGACTAAGGTAGAAACATGGCTCCTAGTTTTGCTATTGAATTTAACAGTATTTTAAGGATACATTAGGTAGAATTAATCCAGGCTCAAAAAGCACAGGCCAACTGGCAATGAAATGCTTAATTCTTTTGTTCTTGACTTTTTATTATTGAAAATATTAAGTTTTTTAGTCATGAGAGATTGAGCCATATATATTTTCTTCTCCCTCAGATCTAAGTTTGACTCTTTGCTGCTTATTATAAAGAAGCATAAAACAAATACAATCACTTTGTGTGTTTGTTTTTTGGGGTTTTTTTTGCTGATATTCAGTATTAATTTCTGGTTTTATATTCATGGCAAATTATATCAACACTGTTTATTTTGAATGGTGTCTAAAACATGGAATTTCATGGAATGTGCAAGTTGAAAGAGTAGCACTTGTCATTCCATAGTCAGGACGAGGTAAAGGATATTAACTTAAATCCATTCAATGACATTCATGGTATATAGAATCTGATAGCTCTCTGTTATTGTTTTCTAATTACTGTTAACACCTTTGAAGTCACATTATCGCTTGAGAGCAAACCAAGCTTGACTCCAAAATACTCGATACACTAATTTTTCACTTGAAATCTGAATGTATTGCTGTATTGGGTTTGCATGGCAAGGTTTTGGTAGCAGGGGGCTACAGGAGTGGCTTCAATGAGATGCTGCTGGAAGCTTCACCTCGTCT
This sequence comes from Eopsaltria australis, assembly GCA_034509425.1. NCBI lineage: Eukaryota > Metazoa > Chordata > Aves > Passeriformes > Petroicidae > Eopsaltria > Eopsaltria australis. The sequence continues at coordinate 66,759 of JAVTVJ010001709.1, read as the reverse complement.
GGCAGAGCCAATGCCAGGCAGCTCCAAGACAGACCCACCACTGGCCAATGTTGAGCCAATCAGTGATGGTAGTAACGCATCTGGAGTAATATATTTAAGAAGGGGAAAAAGTTATTGCACAGAAGCAATTGTGGCCAGAGAAGAGAGGAGAATATGGGAGAGGAACAACTCTGCAGACACAAATGTCAGTGCAGAAGGAGGGGGAAGACGTGCTCCAGGTGCCAGAGATGAGATTCCTCTGCATCCCATTGTGAAGACCATAGTGATGTCAGACTGTCCCCCTGCAGCCCATGGAGGCCCCGGGGGGTGCAGAGATCCACCTGCAGCCCATGGAGGAGACCCACACCGGAGCAGGCAGATGCCTGAAAAGGCTGTGAACCTGTGGGAAGCCCGTGCTGGAGCAGCCTGTTCCTGAAGGACTGCACCCCATGGAAGGTACCCATGCTGGAGCAGCTCATGAAGAACTGTAACCTGTGGGGAGGGACTCATGTTGGAGAAGCTTGTGGAGGACTGGCTCCTGTGGGAGGGACCCCACACTGAAGAAGGGGAAGGACTCATCTCCCTGAGGGGGGAGCAGCAGCAGAAATGACATGTGATGAACTGACCCTAACCCCCATTCCCCATCTCCCTGCACCACTGAGGGGAAGGAGGTAGAGAATTGGGAATAAAATTAAGCCTGGGAAGGAGGGAGGAGTGGGGGGGGGGGGAATGTTTTTAAGATTTAATTTTACTTCTCATTATCTTTCTCTGATTTGATTGGTAATAAATTCAATTAATATCCCCAAGTTGAGTCTTTTTATCCCATGATGGCAATTGGTGAGTGATCTCTCCCTGTCTTTATCTCAACATATGAACCTTTTATTGTATTTTCTCTCCCCTGTCCAACTGAGGAGGGGAGTGAGAAAGTGGCTTTGGTGTGCACTTGACATTCAGCCATGGTCAAACCACCACAATTGCCCTTGAAATTGTTGGCAAATTTTTAAATGTCTTCCTTTGAATTGGACACTTGACAGTGAATGACTAATGCCAATTATGCTTCTATCAGAAGCCATTTAGGTAGTACTAGACATTTCAGGATGATTTATTCAAGCAAAGTTTCTGCTTTGCTTGTTATGTTTGGCATTCTCTGATAAAGGGGACTATCAACATCATCAGCTAATTGTGCCTGATGCATTTGGTGGCCTTCGATGACAGGATTACAGAGGTAGTGGATGAGAGAAGAGCAAGTGACATCACCTACCTGAACTTGTGCAAAGCATTTCACATCCTGGTCTCTAAACTGGAGAGATGTGGATTTGATGGGTGGACCAGTCAATGGATAAGGAATTGGTTGGATGGTCACTCTCAGACTTGTGGTCAACAGTTCAATGGCCAAGTGGAAATCAATGACAAGTGGTGTTCTTCAGGGGTCGGTATTGGGACCGGCACTGTTTACCATCTTTTTTAGTGACATGGACAGTGGGATCAAGTGCACCCTCAGCAAGTTTGCCAACAAACATCAAGCTGTGTGGTGTGGTCGGCATGCTGGAGTGAAGGGATGCCATCCAGAGGGACCTTGACAAGTTTGAGAAGTGGGTCTGTGCGAACCTCATGAAGTTCAACAAGGCCAAGTGCAAGGTCCTGCACCTGGGTCAGGGCAATCCCAAGCACAAATACTTGCTAGATGGAGAATGGATTGAGAGCAGCCCTGAGGAGGACACGGAGGTGTTAATGGATAAGGAGCTTGACATGAGCCAGCAGTGTGTACTTGCAGCCCAGAAAGCCAATTGTATCCTGGGCTGCATCAAAAGAAGTGTAGCCAGTAAATTGAGGGAGGTGATTCTCCCCCTCTACTCCATTCTGGTGAGACCCTACCTGGAGTACTACTTTCAGATCTTGGACCCTGAACATAAGAAGGACATGGATCAACTAGAGCAAGTCCAGAGGAGGGCCACAAAGGTGATCAGAGGGATGGAACACCTCTCCTAGAACAACAGGCTGAGAGAGTTGAGGTTGTTCAACATGGAGAAGAGCATGGAGACAGGGCATGGGCGTTTTGGTCAGTTTGTCACCCGAGATCTTCCACTGCTCAGGGAGAGAAGTCCTTCCCCTGCTACGCTGTGGGGTCCCTCCCACGGGAGACAGTTCTCCGTGAACTTCTCCAACGTGGTTTCAATCTCATGAGCAGCAGTCCTCCCAAAACTACTGCAATGTGAATTCCCCCCATGGGCAAACAGTCCTCCCAAAACTGCTGTGGCATGGATCACTCTTCCACGGGGTAAAGTCTTCCAAGGACAGGCTACTCCAGCCTTGAAGCAGGAGCTTATCCCTCTGTATTTAGCATTGGTGCAGCCTCACCTTGAGCATTGTGTGCACTTCTTGGCCCCTCCAATTAAAAAAGGATGTGAAGGTCCTTGAATTTCCCCCAGAGGAGGGCAACAATGCTGTTCACAGGACTGGAAGGAATGTCCTATGAGGAATGGTAAAGGACTTTGGGCTTATCTAGCTTGGAAGAAAAAAGGCTAAACTGTGATCTCATTGCTCTCTACAGCTTCCTGAGTGGGGGAACTGGAAAGGGAGGTGCTGAGCTCTTCTCTCTCTTATCCAGTGACAGGATGTGGGAATGGTTCAAAGCTGCATCAGGGGAGGTTTAGACTTGACACTAGGAAGCATTTCTTTACCGAGAGAGTGGTCAAACTCTGGAACAGGCTTCCTAGAGACACAGTCGATGCCCCAAGCCTGTCAGTGTTTAAGAGGCATTTGGATATTGCTTTTGTGGCCTTCCTCTGGGCTCTCTCTAACAGGTTCATGTCTTTCTTGTGCTCGGTTCTTCATGTACCTTGTTACCATCTCTTCTTGTAAATAGGCTATATTCATATTCTTCATCTAAATGCCATAACTTTTTATTAAACTGGGCACTACCTGAAGCTGCCAACACAAGAAACTGAGCAGTACTCAGTTTGCTTAGTTGGTTTTTCTCTAGAGCTAGGTATACAAACAAACAAGTTCTTGAAATCAGTCAGAACCTGTCAAGCTCCTTTTTATCTGACAGCAAAACAGGGTAGTCTACTCTCAGACTCTCAGTTCAGTGTTGTAAATATTTGTTAGTTTGGTACATGTCATTTCATTCATGGAGATTGTGTATGAATAGTCAAGAAATTTTGCACATAAGTGAATTTGAGAGAAGAAAAGACATCTGGCTGTAGAACTTGAGTTTTATCAAAAATAAGAGGTGTCTAATGTGAACAGTTACTGAACAGGGAAACACTCAGAATGAGTGGAGTGCATAGCTTCTCCTTTGTATTTTTTGCAGCTTCTGTAATAGATCTTCCTTCTATGTACCTTTAGGGCTACTTTTGTTTTGGAAGATTAAATGTGTTGCACCGTATAGTAAGATTCAGTCTCTGAGCAGAGGACAGAAAACAAGTTTTGTGTTGAACCATCCTGCTAAATGTGTGGGTATGCTTTTTATAGTGTTTTAACTACTTGAACTGATTTAGTTAAATCTTACTTTTTCTCATCAACCAGTAATGGAAAACATGAAATCTGTGTGTTCATGGTTTTTTTTTTACTTTGTGAGAACAGTTTTTTTTTAAATAAGTATGTTTTCTAAACTTGTTTCCTCATATAACTAAGGGGTGGCTAATGATAGGGTGAAAATGCTTGTGCAGTTGTTGCAATCAAGTCTCAAAAGTCTTTTGGGTTCCTATTCATACTTTTTGAGATATCTTTTAATTTCTAGCTGTTAGTTCTTATAAATATGTTCAAGGGAAGTTCTATTTACATCATCTTTATTGCAAATAGCATCTTTACTGTAGCTATTTGCATGGAGGGCTTAATTTTTGAACACTTTAAAATCCAGCTGTTGTTCAAACTGGAGACGCATCTTTCTATGGATTCAGTACAAGCTTGAGTGTTGGAAACAAAATATATGTAGTCTTATTTTAATTCTGCCACTTCTGTCACGTGATATATGTCCTTTTATTTCTTCATAGGAAAATCCAAATATTAAAATATTTATGAAAACTGTTAAGGTTAATTGCACTTTCAGTGCTTAACTCTTGTGTGGCACTACTGCTATTATGAAAATTAATTTTCAGAATACATATGCCAAAGCTATGCTTGGAATATGCACATAATGTTAAAGAATTTGTTTGGATCTGTAGAGAAACCTCAATTAAGTATTTCTCTGTAGGTGTGAATTTAAGTGTCCATAGATAAAATTCTGAACATTTCTACAGATATATGAGGAGTTTTTTTATTGATAACATGCATGGGTCCAACACTCTCTGACTATGTTCTTTTAGATATTCCATGTGTAGAGGGTTTAGTGCTTTAATGCCAACATTAGTTTTTTGAAGTGTGATGGGTTCACCCTGGCTACATGCCAGGTACCCACCAAAGCTGCTCTGTCACTCTCCTCCGCAACAGGACATGAGAGAGAAAATATAGTGAAAGGCTCATGGGTTAAGGATCAGGAGAGATCACTCACTGATTGCCATAATGGGCAAAACAGATTCAACTTGGGGGTATTAATTGAATTTATTGCCAACAAAATCAGACCAGGATAGTAAGAAGTAAAATAAATCTTAAAAACACCTACCCTCATCCCTCCCTCCTTCCTGACCTCTACCTCCTCCCTGCCAGCAGTGCAGAGAGACGGGGAAGGGGAGGGTTACAGTCAGTTTATCACAGGTTGCTTCTGCCATTCCTCAGACAGAGGAGTCCTTTCCCTGCTCCAGCATGTGGTCCCACCCAAGGGAGACAATTCTTTACAAACTTCTCCAGTGGTAGTCCTTCCCATGGGTTGCAGTTCTTCATGAATTGCTCCATCATGGGACCCTTCCATGGGCTGCAGTCCTTCAGGAACAGGTTGCTCCAGCATGGTTCCCTCATGGGAATGTTATCACAGAAGTGTTGCTACCATTTCTGATTGGCTCAACCTTAGCCAGCAACAAATCCATCCTAGAGTTGGCTGGCATTGGCTCTGTCGGACATGGGGGAAGCTTCTAGCAGCTTCTCATGGAAAACACCCCTGTAGTCCCCCCTGCTGTGAAAACTGGGCCATGCAAACCCAATACATGAATTTATTTATTTGACATTACATGGAACTTTGACTTAGCAGAATGATACAGCAATTTATTTAAATCACAGTGCAAGTACAAGTTACATTTAGCAGAGTATAGCAGTTGCAATATACAGTTGTATCACAATACAAATGTGTTTTTCATTATTGGTCTCCATCACAATGCTGGGCATCCCCAATTGTTGGGAAGAAATATGTCGGTTGAAACCGACTCAAGCCTGTTGCTCTCAATGTTCTGTCTGTTAGTTGTACAGTTTTTATACTGTATACTGTATATGCTATACTTAGTTTTTATACTTGGTTTTGGCTCTATACTAAGTTTTTATAATGAGTTTGGCTGAGCCATGTATACACCCACCCATTATGGCCTCACTAACTCAGGAATATATGTATTTGATGATATTATCAACTCAAGGGGAGATAGACAGCCATTTTAATCTCTTAACTGTTGTAGCCATTTATCTATAACAAAGACAACCTTCGGTCTCCTTTGTGTTAAGTTCAGCTTTTTGTAACAGTTGTCATCAGTAACTCCCTAATTCTTCACTTAGCTTCATGAGTATAAAGTCCTTGCCTGTCTCCTCAGCCTTCTTCCATTGTAGACACTCATTGATAAATCACATCATGATGTGTTTAAGCTTTTTTACTTGAAAAAGACAACTTTTCTATAAGATACTTTTTTGGCATTGTGTATAAACACATTTTATTGTTCAATAATTCCATCATTTATATTGTAGGTCATGCAGGAGTCTCTGCGAGCATGATGAAGAAAAGAACTTCCCACAAGTAAGTTCCTAATACTTCCTAAAGTGTAGTTCACAATAACTGGCAGTACCATTCTAGAAATGTATCTGTATTGTTCCAGTCATTTCGAAAGTAATGTGGCGCAGTATTCAAACGGTGTATGTGTGTAGAATCAGACTTTAATTCTTTTGGGAGGACAATGGGAAAGAATGCACCACTGGTACAGTTATAAACATAATTTTGAATGTTATTCTGAGAGAAATTGTTCTGTCAATAGAGTTCTGTAACTTGCAATTCAGAACCAAGAGATTGCAAGCCAAAAATTGCGCATATGTACTCTAGGATTCATTACAGCTTTAGTTTTTGAAAAGGATTTTTTATCTTTTTTAAAAAATAAGCAATGTACTGTAGTATGGCTACTATTTGTGTGAAGGTTACTTGCTTATCCTATGCATTAATCACATTTATTATTCACTCTACTAGAATTTGAGATAGTAGTAGCTAAATGTTGCTATCAGTAAATGTGAGAAGATATAGGTAGTAGCTTAGACAAAATTTGCTTTTGTTTATAACAGCTGGATGTTGTATCTGGCTGCATCTTTGGTGGGTGAACTCTAAAATAAGTTGGGAAAAGGTGAAATGTATTAAAATGCTATTAGCTATATTTTGAGTATGAAGTCCTATAATGCTGATATACAACAGGCATCAATCCAAAACAATTTGTCTGGCAGAAATATCTTCCATGATTAGCATTTGAATTAGTATTAACTATTTCCCAGACACAACACCTGATATAAAACTACTCTTAATTCCTTCCACCAACTCTTCACTATTCAGTCTTGTCTATCTCCTTACAAGGCAGAGATAAACATTTATTTGTCTAGAGACAGGTAGAATTAAAATTTAATTTCTCTTGTTCTTTTTCAACCGCTCAGAGAAAGGAGTGTATGATGGGAAGACTATCAGAGGTGGGTTGCCTTTTGTACTTGAGGGTGGCTAGATTTGTCTTTACTGTTGTTTTGATATACACTTATTTAAATACCTAAATAGGTTGTATATTTTTTAGCATAAAGGCTTTTATGGGGTATATAAAGTCATGATCCTAAGTCATGTGATTTTGAGGCATTTAACTTAAGCGCTCAACTGAGTTTTATATTGATTTAGCCTAGTTTAATTGTTTAAGAATTGTTTGGTAAAGATTTTATTTTGTACCAAACCAAGATAACTGTGTGCTGCTCAATGACTTCTCTGCAAATGACAGACAGTAGTATAGCGTTGTTTTTATTTGATATTCATTGCTTATATTTTTGAAATGAACAGTAAGTAGCACTGTAGACATGTTTATAGTAAACAAGTGAGATATGAATCCCTGTTTAAAAATGTATGCTGATACTACTATGAGCCGTTACAGCAGACCATGAATTAATAATGCATACTTTGTCATTGATTTAGTTATGATGACTTTTACATTCCTCATTAAAAGAAAAAGAGGAACAAGTTACTGGCGCTTGAAGGTCATAGGGGATATTCTAAACTCAGTTTATAAGTTCATAGGGGAGGGAAGAGCCAACAGGATAGAACAGGACATAGTCCAGTAACTGAGGAAGGGATAAAATGAGCTGTGGGGATTAGTCTTCTAAATTCTTCTTAACTAAAATGTTAGTTAACCATCGACCCTTTTGGAAGGTGGTCCCATGGTCAGCTACAAAAGGGACGTTCTTTTTAATGTTCTGTCAGTGTCAATGGGTAGTGATGATCTTTGTGAATATAAAGTTGACTCTGTGTCAGATCAGTCAGTAGTATCTTGGCTCTTATCCTTTCCACCCTTGGTGCATAAGGAAATAGTGCACAGTGTAATTATGAAATCTTACAGGTTTCTCATGGTTGGCAGTTCAAGGACTTTGAGATGGAGGTTTTATCTGCCACTTAACTATCACTGTACTTATCCCTTGTGAAATTCTGATCACAGTTTAAACTAACTTCTTGTGGTAGATTATACTTGACTATGAGCCAAACTCCCACCTATCTGCTTACTCCCCTTCCTCAGTGAGGCAGGGGGAGAAAATAGTGACAAATTTCATGGGTCAAGGTAAAGACAGGAAGATTGCTTACTGTTATGGATCGAATGGGAGCTTCAGACAAGCCCTGCCTTAGCCTCAGATTTTTGGCAGCAGCCTAAATTTAGGTCTTCTGCACCTAAAATCACTCTGGCCTGCAAGTTCTAAGAATGGCAGATCAGGTCTATTACAAAATGAGCTATTTATTGAATAAACAGGAGCTAACAGACAAAAGGCCTTAAGCAGAGTTAATTATTACACAGTATAAAACAAAAAGAACTACCAGTAGATTACATAAAACAGTGCATGACATTAAGGTACCTATATTAAAGCTAGCAAAGAAATAGTATAGATTAGGAGTCAATGTAAATTGCTGTATTGTTGGATACGAAAGAAATACATAGATTTTAGAGCAGGTCAGGAACCACCCCGGGAAGATTAGAAAACAGAGCTTGCTTTTTTTTATTTACTCATTTTTATATTTTTTTTAAGACAATCGTGGATTGGTCAATGAGGTTATCACTTCTACTATTCCACAGGATAATGACACAGTTTATCATCTTTCTCCACCTTAGGAGAAAGGAATGAAAAACAATTTAGAAGTTCAAAACAATCTAGGCCGGTTAAGAAAACATGGACTATGTTTACAGAAAATACATGAAAAATTCTACTACCAAAATAAAACATAAAACACTATAAAAACCAAAACAACAGTAAATTACCACCAAAATGACAATAGTGTACACAGATTCCCTTCCCTCAACTCCTGGGAGAGTAACCACAAAGCCGGTGTCCCAACTTTGGGGAGAAAGCCCCACACATTTCTGAAGAATGTGCAGAAGATTTCTGCTTTGTGAAAGTTTTGTGTAGCTTTTATAGTTTGTAAAGTGAAGTGTCTGTCAGTCAGAAATTCCAGCTTATTTTTCCACATCTTGCTTCCACAGCAAGATGTTTATTGCCTGCTGAAAGCCTTACTGCCATGGCACTGAAATAACTCACTACAAGACAAGCTGTCCTGATTATTTCACCAAAGCTCATGTGAAGCTCATGTGAGGGGCGAGATGCCCTGAGTTATTTCACCAGCTAACAAGCAACAGATAAGGCCTTGTGGTGGGGGAGATGCCCTGCTACACTTACCAGGCACTATCACAGGCAAAACAGGCTTGATTTGTGGAAAATTAATTTATTGCAAATTTAAATAGATTCAGGTGATAAGAAACAGGAAGACAAACATTAAAACAACACATTTCTTTCCTCCTTTTCCATGTTTAAATTCATTCCTTCACTCCAGACTCACCACCACCCCCAGGGTGCAGGGGAAATGAGGGAGGGGAGTTTACAGTTCGTACATAATGGTTGCTCTCTGCCACTCCTTTCCTCTTGTACTTAATTTCCTACTGCTCTGGCTGAGGTTCTCTACAGGTCACAGTTCTGTCAGGAAAGTCTGCTTCAGCATGGTCTCTTCTAGGGGAGACATTCCTGTCAGGAAAACTCTGCTCTGGCATGGGTTTTCTGTGGGTTCTCCATGGGCCACAGTTCCTTCATTAAATACCTAACTGCTCCAGCATGGGTCCTTTTCTTCCCCTCCTTCTCTGCCTGTCCAGTGGTGGCTTTTTTGCTCTTTGCTAAATATGTTTTCACAAAGGCACCATAAACTTTGCTGATTGTCTCCACTTTAGCTGTCAGTGGGACCATTGCCAAGCCAGCTGGAACCAGCTGTGTCTGGCACAGGGTAGCCCGACTTCTTCTCATAGAGGCTACTCCTGCAGGTGTCGTCATGTCTGTATATGTATGTGTGTCCATTACTAAAACCTTGCCACGTATGCCCAATACACCTGTAATCCTAAGAAAATTAATTTCACAACTGAATGATGCCTTTTGAAGGAGTACAGAAAGTACTTTACAACTTCTGTTTTTAGTAATGTGCCTCATAGTCTGAATATTAAGGAAAAATAGTTTATAACAATTCTCTGATTACATGATCCTCCATTAGTGACAGTCTGTAGTAGTATCAAAATTCTAATTCAGGCCCTATTTTGAATAATTTTTCTACATAGTTCCATGAAATATAGAAATTGTACTGACCATTGCTACTCTGCTTCATTTGTACTCTTTTCTAAATTTCTTTGAACTTTCCATGATCTGGTTCTGCTACTAAAACTTTTTCTCATAACAAGACTACTTATCAGCTTAGTGTCTTCAAGATAAATAGTCACTGAGATGAGCAGCTCTGGTGCCAGCATGATCCATAGCATAGGGGGTATTCCTGAACCTGGGGGAGGCACAAGAGCTGCCAGGAGCCCATACTTGTGCTACAGCTGCTGACAAGACCTGAGTGGGGCCAGGATCAAGGGTGGTCAATCCCCCCACTCCCGTATGAAAGAAGCACCTAAGGAGTGCTAGTGACCAGGGCAAGCCAACAGGGCAGTTTGCAGGAAAGGGCATGCAAAAAAGGTACTGTAACTCTGCCAACTCAACCAGGGAGCAATGGTATCCAGCTGGCAGAATGCTATGAACACTCTAAACTCTGCACCCACAATGAATGACGCAGCTTTCCAGACAGAGCTCTGGTGGGAAGACGCTGCTACCCAGGTGTGGGGCTGAAGGCCATATCCTACTCTTATGCCAGTACTGGACAGCAGCAGTGAGCACAACTGGGGGAGGTGCACCCAGGTAGAGGAACTCCTCCACTTAGTGACAGAGCTCTAGGACATGGTGAGTAGATTGTTAAGGAGTATCAGGAAGAGTGAAAGACAGACTACTGAAATTGACCCCTACCTTCCCTAGGTCAGGGCTGTCAGGCAGACAGGACATAGGATATGGAAGATTTCCTATCCGGTCTCTGCTTGGCAGAATATGGTGACTTAAGTGATAGGGGACAATGGTGACAAGTTCCTGCTTGGTGTAGCAGAAGTAAGGAGGGGAGTCAGCAGAACTGCCACCTTGGACTTTAGGAGCCTGGTTGAGAGTCCCTTGAGAGGCAGTCCTGAAGGGCAAAGGAGTCCAGGAAGGCTGAACATTGTTCAAGAAGGAAATCTTAAAGGCTCAGGCCATCCCAGTGTGCTGAAAGATAAGCTGACAGGGAAGAAGACCAGCCTGGCTTACCAGAGAGCTTTGGCTGGAATTCAGGGAAAAAAGGACAGTTTATCACCTTTGGAAGAAGGGGCAGTCAATTCAGGAAGACTACAAGGATACTGAGAGATTGTGCAGGGAGAAAATTAGAAGGGCCAGAGCCCAACTAGAACTTAATCTCATTGCTGCTGTAAAAGACAATAAAATCTGTTTCTATAAATACATTAGCAACAAAAGGAGGGCTAAGGAGAATCTCCATCCTTTATTGAATATGGAGGGAAACATAATGACAAAAGATGAGGAAAAGGCCAAGGTACTGAATGTCTTTTTTGCCTCAGTCTTTAATAGCAAAACCAGTTCAACACTTCCCTGGGCATTCTGTTCCAATGCTTGAAAACCCTTTCACTGAAGAAATTTTTCCTAATATCCATTTTAAACCTTCCCTGGCTCAACTATTGCTTGATATTTTGGAGAAAAGACCAACACCCACATCACTACAACCTCTTTTCAGGTAGCTGTAGAGAGATATAAGGTCCCTCTGAGCCTCCTTTTCTCCAGGCTAAACAACCCCAGTTCCCTCAGCTGCTCCTCATAAGACTTGTGCTCTAGACACTTCCCCAGCTTTTTTGCCCTTCCCTGGACACACTCCAACACCTCAATGTGGTTTTTGTAGTGAGGTGCCCAAAACTGAACACAGTGCTCGAGGTGCAGCCTCACCAGTGCCAAGTACAAGGGGACAATCACTTCCCTAGTCCTGCTGGCCACACTATTGCTGATAGAAGCCAGGATGCCATTGGCCTTCTTGGCCACCTGGGCACACGCTGGCTCATGTTCAGCTGGCTGTCAACCAACACTCCCACATCCTTTTCTGCCAGGCATCTTTTCAGACACTCTTCCCCTAATCTGTAGCATTGCATGGAGTTTTGCTATTAAAGACTGGTTTTCAGGGTACCCAGCCCACTGACCTGGAAGATAGGCAGGGAGCAGAAGGAGGCCCCCATAATCAAAGGGGAAATGGTCAGCGACCTGCTATGCCTCTTAGACACACAGTAGTCTATGGAGCAGGACAGGCTCCATCCAAGGGTTCTGAGGGAGCTGGTGCAAGTACTCATTAAGCCACTTTCAATCATTTACCATCAGTCCCAGTTGACTGGGGAGGTCTCCATTGACTGGAAGTTTGCACATGGAATGTCCGTCTACAAGAAGGGCTGGAAGGAGGATCCAGGGAAATACAGGACTGTCAGTCTGACCTTGATCCTGGGGAATGTGGAACAGATTATCTTGAATGCCATAATGCAGCACGTACAGGACAACAAATTGATCACATCCAGTCAGCTTGGGTTTATGAAAGGCAGGTCCTGTTTGACTGACCTTATCTCCTTCTATGACAAGGTGACCCACTTAGTGGACAAGAGAAAGGCTGTGGATGTTGTCTACCTGAATTTCAGTAAAGCTTTTGACACCATTTCCACAGCATTCTCCTTGAGAAACTGGTTTGCTATGACTTGGACAGGTGTGCTCTTCACTAAGTGGAAAACCAGTTGAATGACCAGGCCCAAAGAGTGGTGGTGAATGGCATTAAATCCAGTTGGTGGCAGGTCACTAGTGGGGTTCCCTGATGCCTAAAATCATGAGCCAGACACAGGTGATAAAAAGGAGTTACCTTTATAAGGATTCTTAGGTGCACAGTTCTCCAGGTGGAAAATGCCGAAGATGCACACATAGCACAATGTGTATACAATTTTTATATGTTTAGCAAATTAGCATATATGACAAAAATCCTCAATTAGAGACATAAGTGGTGAGGTAATTCTCCCCTGGTTCAACCCTCTTTGAATTCCTCGTCTTTTAGATAGGAACTAAACTTTGGTTTATGAAAATGTGTCTTGGAGAGCTAGTTTCAACCTTGGCTTCCCAGAGAATCTAATCCTGGACCTCCAGCTTGGGGAATTTATTTTGTCTTTCTGTCTAATAGAGTAGGTAAAATGCTAGCTACAAATACTATGATAGGCTACAGAGCAACAAATATATGTGTAAAGAATATAGAAAATATATAAAAGAAAAAAGGCAAAAATCAATTTGGCATCATCCACAGGGCTCAGTATTGGGACCAGTCCTATTTAATATCTTTATCAATGATCTGCATGAGGGGATCAAGTGTATGCTCACCAAGTTTGCAGGTGTCACCAAGGTGGCTGGGAGTGTTGGTCTGCTGAAAGGCTCTACAGTGGGATCTGGACAGATTGGATCAATGGGTCAAGGCCAATTGTTTGAGGTTCAACAAGGCCAAGTGTTGGGTCCTGCACTTAGGTCCCAACAAACTCCATGCAATGCTACAGATTAGGGGAAGAGTGTCTGAAAAGATGCCTGGCAGAAAAGGATGTGGGAGTGTTGGTTGACAGCCAGCTGAACATGAGCCAGCGTGTGCCCAGGTGGCCAAGAAGGCCAATGGCATCCTGGCTTCTATCAGCAATAGTGTGGCCAGCAGGACTAGGGAAGTGATTGTCCCCTTGTACTTGGCACTGGTGAGGCTGCACCTCGAGCACTGTGTTCAGTTTTGGGCACCTTGTTAGCGTAGGAAAACACATAATCACAGAATGATTATATGGGTGCTTTATTGAAGGGCCCTGGGAGCCAGGGGTCGTGTCGGACCTCAAATCAGGCTCCACCTTGGGTCCGAAAAATGGTGACATTTATACTACAACCAGCCTATGATCATCAGTTAATCATTAATTCAACACTACTCTCTTGGATACATTGTTTTCACTCAAGCATGAGTTTCAGCTTCGATATCGTTGCTATTGCATATATTGCTTTTACCTAAACATAAGTTTCAGCCCCCCTTTCCTACTACCCTCTAAGCAATCATCTCATTAATCTTGTCATAAGCAATCGTTACAGAAAAAGCACACAAGTACGACGGTTCCCATAACTAAACTTTAACCTAACAAAGACAACACCTAAGGCCTACCTTAAGGCCTATGAGGCCTATCGTTCCCACAACCTAAAACTACTACAAACCCAAAATCATTTTGACCCTTATGCTATCAACCTCACTACAAAAACCACATTGAGGTGTTGGAGTGTGTCCAGGGAAGGGCAAAAAAGCTGGGGAAGTGTCTAGAGCACAAGTCTTATGAGGAGCAGCTGAGGGAACTGGGGTTGTTTAGCCTGGAGAAAAGGAGGCTCAGAGGGACCTTATATCTCTCTACAGCTACCTGAAAAGAGGTTGTAGTGATGTGGGTGTTGGTCTTTTCTCCAAAATATCAAGCAATAGTTGAGCCAGGGAAGGTTTAAAATGGATATTAGGAAAAATTTCTTCAGTGAAAGGGTTTTCAAGCATTGGAACAGAATGCCCAGGGAAGTGTTGGAGTCAGCATCCTTGGAGGTATTGAAAAGTTGTGTAGATGTGTTGCTTAGGAACGTGGTTTAGTGGTGGACTTGGCAGTGTTAGGTTTGCAGGTGAACTCAATGATCTTAAAGGTCTTTTCCAACCTAAATGATTCTATAATTTCTTTGAAATAAGAGGATCTGAAACAGTGGAATTGAAGGCCTTTTACAATGAGTGCATAACTGAAGCATCAGGAATTGTTTTCAGGACTTGGCATTGTTATGAATAAATAGGCCTAATTTATAGTAAAACAAATATAAAATTTATTTCGTGTCTGAGAGTTCGAACACGCAATGCCACGATCGAAAAGGGAGACAGTGCCAAGCCCGGGGTTGGCACTGGGTGAACGCAGGTCTGACCTCTATAGCATCAGACCTCCCTCTGTTCACGCCGACTGCTTCTAACATCTGGTTTATATACAGTTTTGACCGAAAAGTCAGGATTTTGGGCATTATTTCTGTCTCTCAGCATATTCATGAAGCATGCTATTCATGAAACTGAGGTGGACAAAAATGCATCCTGTGTTTGATCGATTTTTCATCATCCTCCGGGGGTGTTATCTGATGGTTCATGATGTTCCTTATCCCGGTCAGATCTGGTCGTTAACACCTGAGCTGGGAGGGGATTTTCGGAGATGGTCGATCAGTTCTGCCATCAGCTCTGCGGGGAAGTTCTCCTTGGAAATGTAGATATCAGGAGTCGACTGAATGTTTTCCTGATGTGCTGCTGTTCTCTGTAATGCTGTCTTTGGGATGTAAATCAGTTCCCTGGGCGAGGTTACAACTCTTTTCTTGGGCAGGCTCTGCTTGTTCTAAAACTGGTTACAACTAAACCTTTTTTACTATATATTTTGATATTACATATTTGAGCACGAATTTCCCAGTTTTATTTATAACAGCGTTATTTGCTTTTCCTGGCTCTGTGTGTTTTATGTATGTATGACAACTTAAATTTTGAATGCCTGAGACTTTGAAATGTTATTCCAGTCTTTAGGAACAAAATTTTGTGAAATTTTAAGGATAATTCTAATAAAACAGAAGGGAAACATTTTGGATTTTCTCATTATACCATCTCAAAATTTGCATACTTATGTGTTTCTGTGCTTATCACAGAAACAACATGCTATTGGTATAAAACAAGGTTTGAGAAAGTTGACTATTATCTTATATGGAAGTATACTGCTCACGGTTATTACACACCCATTTTTGAAAAGGGTAGTAGGGAGTTCCCTGGGAACTACTGACCAGTCAGTCTTACCTCCATGCCTGGTAAGATCATAGAACATATCTGCCTGGAAGACATATTTAAACATATGGAAAACAGGGAGATGATTAGAGACAGCCAACATAGCTTCAGCAAGGGCAAGTAATGCCTGACTAATCTAGTGGCCTTCTATGATGGGGTGACTGCATCAATGGACAAGGGAAGAGCAACTGATGTTATCTATTATTGTGGTAGTTTGAAAGCAAATCAGTGAAAGACTCAAAGTTAGAACGACAATTTAACAGAAAAATTAAAATAAATGCAATAGTACAAAAACATTGACAGAATCAGAATACAACCTGACACCCTGTCGGTCAGGGTGTTGGTAGTAGTCCACTTAGAAGGTGGCTGCAGTCCTCTGGGAGTGATAGATGCGCTTCTGTTGAAGCAATGATCCTGTGAAAGGTGTAGTTCTCCTCTGAAGGTCCAGTGGTAGTGTAGAAGGGTCTGGTCTTCCTCTGGGAATCCAGTGGAAAAGCTGACTGGTGGTGTTTCAAATCCTAGTTTATATGCAGATAGGGATGCTTGGTTCCTCATCCTGGGCTGAGCATCTCACAATGGGATGATGGAGTTTTATCAGTGCGACTCAATGGCCCATTAACTGCAGCCATTAGGGATGAGCAAAGCAAAGTGCCCCACCTGGCTCCAATGGCTGGCCCATTAGAAAACATGTCCCGGAGCCATCAAAGATGAGCCAGGAACACTGCCCCACCCGGCCCCAAGATCCCATGAAGATGGTGATAGAATACATACCATTGTAACCTAAGACAATTATAGACTTATTCTTGCCTCTAAATTGTAGAGACATAGGTTTGATAGATGGACTGTTAGATGGATAAGGAATTGGCTAATGGATGCATTCAAAGTCAACAGCACAATGTCCAAGTAGAAACCAGTAACGAGTGGTGTCCCTTAAGGGTCCATACTGGGACCAGTATTGTTCATTATGTTTATCGACAAAATAGTGCTGTTGACACACCTGAAGGATGGGATGCCATCCAGAGGGATCTAGACAGGCTCAAGAAGGTGGCTCATGGGAATCTCATGAGTTTTAACATGACCAAGTACAAGGTGCTGCACCTGGGTCAGGGCAAACCCCAGCGTCAATACAGGCTCGGGGATGAACAGACTGAGACCAGCCCTGCAGAGAAGGACTTGAGAGTGCTGGTGGACAAGAGGCTGGACATGAGTTGGCGACATGCACTGGCAGCCCAGAAAGCCAATCATATCCTGGGCTGCATCAAAAGAAGTGCGGCCAGCAGGTCAAGGGAGGTGATTCTGCCCCTCTACTCTGCTCCTGTGAGATCCCCACCTGCAGTGCTGCATCCAGCTCTGGGATCCCCAGCACAGGAAAGACCTGTTGGAGCGAGTCTAGACATGGCCACAAAGATGATTAGAGGGATGGAGCACCTCTTCTACGAGGAAAGGCTGAGATAATTGGGATTATTCAGCCTGAAGAAGAGAAGGCTTTTGGGTGACCTAATTGCGACCTTCCAGTACCTGAAGGGAACTTGCAGGTAAGATGGGAAAAGACTATTTACAAGAGCATGTAATGACAGGGCATGGGGGAATGGGTTAAATTGAGAGTATGTTTAGATTAGATATTAGGAATGAATTATTTACTGTGAGGGTGGTGAGGAACTGGAACAGTTTGCCCAGAGAAGTTGTGGATGCCCCATCCCTGGAGGTGTTCAAGGACAGGTTGGATGGGGCTATGTGCAACATGGTCTAGTTGAAGGTGCTGCTGCCTGTAGCAGGGGGGTTGGAACTAGATGATCTTCAAGGTCCCCTTCCAACCCAAACAATTCTATGATTCTATGATAGACAGTGGGATTGAGTGCACCTACAACAAGTTTACAGATGATACCAAGCTGAGCAGAGCAGTTGATTCACTTGTGGGAAGGGATGCCATCCAGAGGAACCTTGAAAGGCTCAGTCCATGTGAGCCTCAAAGTTCAACAAGGCCAAGTACAAGGTCCTGCACCTGGGTCAGGGCAATCTCCAGTATCAACACAGACTGGGGGATGAATGGATTGAGGGCAGCCCTGCAGAGAAGGACTTGGTACTGGTGGATGAAAAATTGAACATGAGCTAGCAATGTGTGCTTGCGGCTCAGAAAGCCAATTGTATCCTCGGCTGAATCAAAAAAAGTATGGCCAGCAGGTCAGGAGAGATGATTCTGCCCCTCTCTTTTAATGAGACCCCATCTGGAGTACTGCATCCAGCTCTGAGGTCTCCAGTACAAGAAAGATGTGGACCTGTTGGAGTGGGTCCAGAGGAGGACCATGAAAATTAAATCAGAGGACTGGAACACCTCTCCTATGATGACAGGCTGAGAGAGTTGGGGTTGTTCAGCCTGGAGGAGAGAAGGCTCTGGGGAGATCTTATTGCTGCTTTTCAATATATAAAAGGGTCTTATATGAAAAGACAGAGACTTTTTACCAGGGTCTGTATTGACAGGACTAAGGGCAATGGTTTTAAACTGAAAGAGGGTAGGTTTAGATTTGATATAAGGAAGAAATTTTCTGTGATGAGGGTTGTGAGGCACTGAAACAGGTTGCTCAGAGAAGCTGTGGATTCCCCATCACTGAAAAGTGTTCCTGGTCAGTTTGGATGGGGCTTTGAGCAACCTGATTTAATGAAAGATGTCCATAGCAGGGGGTAGAAGATTTGGATCTAAATGATCTTTAAAGGCTGATCATTCTATGATTCTGTTGTTTGTAGTCAGTTAGAAATCTGTTTTCTTTCTTATGACATGTTCAGTAGCAAGCAAAAATAGTTCTTCTTTGGCAATTTATTTGACGAGGGGTGCTGTGGTCAGGTGGGCCTGCACCTCGCCTGTCCCTGCAGTGTCCCACGTAGAGCCACTCAGGCAGTGTACCAATAACACCTACACCAGCACAGAACCCACCCCTGTGGGTGGACACAGGCAGCCGTAAATACACTCCTGTGCATCCTTGGAGATGGAGAAATAGGGAAGGACCATCCAGCTTGCAAGTCCAAGGAGTTTATTATGGTCCAAGGGAGGACCGAAGACAAACCTCTTTGAAGGGGAGGCAGAGGCTGAATGGCAGGAAGCACGGGAAGTAGGTTCGTTTTATAGGGGGCGTGTAGGGGGCAGAGAGGAGGTTGATTGACATTAACACGAATCAGTGGGGAGAGGGGAGGGGAAAGAGGGCCAGGAGCCAATGGGGAGTGGACTACAACATTTATTTGTTTGAAAATCGTATTTCCTGCTATAACAAATAGCAACACAAATGACAATGAGTGGCTGTCCAGTAGTACCAGCCTTCAAACAAAGGAAAACTTGAACTGCAAGTATACCTAGCTGCTACTTGATTTGTAATTGCATTTATGACACTTTTTGCTCTCTCCAAGGTGTTTTAAAAGGTAGCGACCAAATGGAACTGTATCGTATAGCTTTTTTTTTGTCATATTTTTTTCAGTGACTGAAGCTTTTCACTTAATTGTGCGAATTTAAATGTTTTGATTTATAAGCAGAAAGTGAAATTAACTGTGTGGTTAAACATGAACAGTATTATTTTATCTTTTTCAGCTTTAACTTTTTAGCTTCAGTAGCAGTTGGTTTTATTCTGTGAGGATGCCTTAAAATGGAATTGCAATTCATTAAAATTAGATTAATTTAATGCAAAATAATTTTCATTGTGCCCAAGAACCAAATCTCTCATCTCATTTATTCAGAGTAAAACTTTTCAGAGACTATTATAATTTTTTAAAAAAATAAGACTTGGGCAAGAATGCTTATTTGAACATATATTCAAGTTTCTGTGGAAAATCAGAACCAACTCTGCAGAGGAGTTCCTCTCAACTGGAAGAAATCAGCATTTCTATAATACTACTTTTACAAGATAAATTGTGGATGCAGACTGACCTCCTTAATTAGATTAAATCATCACAGAAGTTAAATTTGACAAAAGATACTGTGGAACTCTGCTAAGATTTTCATGGAGAATGAAAGTCTTGGGATGGGATAAGCTGTTGAAGGAATTATACATCTTGTTTTTAATAGAGTTATCATTACATCTTCAGCATTAGTAATTTTATATACTGTTTTTATTGGTTTTCAAGACTCTTTATGAGACTTCAATGACAAGATTGCTATTTGTGTCTTTTGGATCTCTATCATACATGGGCTGTTCTTTGAGCTTTCATTGTTCCTAGAGACATTTTTCTTTGGTCACTGTCACTAATCTAAGGATGGATGTTGTTTTCTGCAACTGATTTTTCTTTTTTTAGATGTTGCTTTTAAGCATGCTTCTGATGTGTATATTGCCATTTAAATGAAGAGTACTATAACTGGTAATTAATCCAAAAATTTATTTTGGAATTAGCTAACATTCGTGAGAATTTTAATCAGGTAACCCACTAAGTGCCACTCTAGGAATGAATATGCATATTGTAACATGCTAAAATAAAGATGATAATATACGTTTATCACCAATGTAATGTTGTAACGCTCATGTTTCTTCATATGTTGTATTCACAAATGTCAAGTTACTGTTTGAGTTTATTTAACTCAATAGCATAAAACTTGTATAACACTGTTTTAATGGGTTGAAACTGTCAAATAGCTTACATGACTATCAGAGCAACTGCTGTTCACCAGAAGGAATCTTCCCGTGCAAGTTAGATTACAAAAATGAGGAAGGGTAAAAGGCATAATTAATCTATTATCTGCTTGTCCTGGGTTTGCCTTTAACTCAGTTTTCTGATAAGAAGGAAACCAGGAAAAGGTCAGTATCGGAAGTGACCTCTCCCTCAGGAAGTAGTACAGCTTCCTTCATGGGTGACAAAACCAATAAACAGCTAGTGTTGAGTATTGATGGGTATGCAAGCCAATTACAAACTGGACCACCTTCAGAGAAAAAGCCCATATTTAACAGGGGACACCTGGGAGAAGCTCTCTCTTTTCCTGCTGTTGCCAGAGAAAGCTGTTCCCCTGCGCTCTCTCTCCGGTAAGACTGGGCCTTCCCCTACCCCTCCCCCTGCCTCGAGGGGGAGGGGGGCCTGGAGACGAAGCCCTGCAGCTCAGCTTGGGAGAGGGCCTGGGCCGGCCCACAGCTTACAATGGCAACCGCAGGCGGCAAGCCAGGTCGGCTCCGCTTGGCTTCGACTGATCCGAGAGGGCCCTGCTCTGCCACCCCAGGATGGGCTGGGCCAGCTCCGTGGCACAGCCCAGCACGGGAGAGGACCCAGGCCAGGCCCCTGTGGCTCAGACGAGGCTCGGATGTAATACAGCCCAGTGCGAGCAGGCTCCCCCCTCAGCTTGGACGCTGAAATTCTACACTCGAACAAAGCGCCCGTCAGCTGGCAGAGGCCCGAAAGAGAGATTAACCCTTTCAGTGCACAGATGAAACCTACAGAAGATAAATCCTCTCCCAAGGAGAGAAAGAGAGAAAAGAGTGAAGACACCTACAGAAACACAACATAGACCAAAATATTTGTCCTGGTTCATGGCAAATTTTAGGAGGAAACGTCCAAGGGGGTCTCCTCTAGAAAAGCCAATTTCACCCACCCCATCCCCAACTGGTTTGGGAAAGATTTCCTTAGAGAAAAGCAGAAAAAACCTGTTTATTTAACAAGCAAAGTATTCACAAGCATGGAAAAATGAATAATATTAAACAATGAAACCTCTCCTTGCTCTGAAGAGATGGCAAATTCAGAGAGTCCTTCCGTGGGTGTGGCTTTGTCAGTCTCAGTCTTTCTAGGGCTCGGGCCTGTGCCCAGGCCTGGCTGCAGAGTCAGGGGCACCCAGGGGATTGTCCTGATGTCCTGGACTGAAGAAAAACTGAACAGTGCCAGAAGAAAAAACACAGTTCATGTGAAGCTCTTCTTGCTTCATCCAATGAGGAAAAACAGCAAAAGAAAGCAAAGTCTCTCTCTCTCTCTGCAAAAGCTGAGAGAACTCTGAGAGTACTGCTGCAAACTCCGAGAGAGCACAGCACTGAGAGCCTTATCTCTCTTTTGCTGTCCGAACTCAGAGCACAGTCTCAGAAGGAATTCCTGGGGAGTAGAGTGAAGCTCCTGCAGACAAACTGCGCAGGTCTTCTCCCCCCCTTCACTCTCTCTGTCCCTCTAGGCCTAGCTTAAAGCTATAGAACTTAATATCCAGCATAAGCAGAACAGACAATTGGGGATACAAGAATCATACAGTCACCCCAGGACATTTCACCCCTTATCCCCATATCACCAGCTCCATGCCAAAACTAATATATTCTAGCTTTAAACACACATACATTTATACATACATACATACATATATATATACACCTATATACAGTATACAACTATATACATACAATGGCAGTGGCATTCAGCAAACAGTGATATTTACACATGGTTCTCACCCAACAATCAGATCCTCCTGAGGTACACATGGTGTCTCTCCATCTCTCTGCATTACCCACCATGTGTAACCTGGTCCCTGAGCAAAGACAACCCCATGGATGGATTTGTCTGTACTTGAGGCAGAATTGATCCAGTCTTCCCTAACAAACCTCTGACATGTACCACTGGGATCTTGTCTCCATCTACTGTATGCAATGGCTCAGATTGGGCAGGGCCTGCTCGGTTAGCAGTACCTCGGGTGTTAGCTAACCAGGTGGTCTTTGCTAGATGCTGCTCCCAATTTTTGAAAGATCCCCCACCCAATGCTTTCAAAGTGGTTTTTAACAGTCCATTGCACCTCTCTACTTTGCCTGCTGCTGGTGCATGGTAGGGGATATGGTACACCCATTCAATGCCATGTTCCCTAGCCCAGGTGTTGATAAGACTGTTCTTGAAATGAGTCCAAATTACTTCAATATCTACTTATTTCTACACAGGTACCTTGGTTTACTGGCTGCAGTTAGAACATTTTCATCTCCCCATTACCTCTTAATTGGGTTACAGGGAATTTTAGCTTAGTCCATCACCATGGCTTCATAAAAGAAGTTTCAGCTTCAACACTGAGGCAACTCCTCGTGCTCCTCCCTCTGGGTGTCGGCTCTGCTTCCTTCACTGACTTCAAAGTCTCTATTTGTGTTTCTGTAGGTGTCTTCATCCTTTTCTCTCCTTCTCTTCTCGGGAGAGGATTGATCTTCTGTAAGTTTCATCTGTGCACTGAAAGGGTTAATCTCTCTTTCGGGCCTCTGTGATGGTCACGTGGTCTCTGCCAGCTGACGGGCACTTTGGGGCGCTTTGTTCGAGTGTAGAATTTCAGCATCCGTGCTGGGGGGGGGGCTTGTCTGCACTGCCACAGGATGACTCGGTCAGAGTGGGGCTGCTCGGCTCGGCAGTCTGTTAATAAACTTTCTTTATATTCTTTAAAGTCTGAACCTGCTTGCCTTCTCCTAATCCTTATCTCACATCATAATTGGGTAAATTTTGCTAAGTGTGCTGGCATTTGGCCAGACTCAATTTGGTGAACTCAATCCACTACACTGCTTTAAGGAGTATCACATCTCTTGCTGTGACTTTTGCATATAATTTTTCTTGTGTTGTACTAAAAAGGAATGTTAGAAAAATGTTGTTGCTACCATGTGCCCTAAAAACACTTGAAGTCAAAGATACCTGTAAGTGCAGAGGGAAGTGAAATTTCCTTCAGGTGACAACACAAGTTAGGGAAAACAAATGCTTTGAAGAACTTTAATCAACCACCACTAATGTTTCCACTGAATTCTTCCTACTGGAGTGAGGGAATTATGTTTACCGTTCCACAGAGAGCAACAAGGTAGCAAAAGTATATACTATTAGGTAACATTGCTCTTTCAGAGCTGATTTAAGGTTTTAACAAGCACGTTTTACTTTTGGTGTTCTGTGTAGCAATGCCTAAAATAGTTCTTTTGGCTTAAGTAAACTAGTTTTAGAAACTACTATTGTGAAAGCAACTATATACAAAATATTGAAAGGATTCCACTACTTTTCAGGGTTTTTTTTTATTTTTCCAGTGCAATGTAATATTCTTTATACCCTAATTTGAATAAGGTGCACTAAGCTGTATAAATTAATGTATCTTAATATATAATAATAATATATTGCATTCTTAAAGCATGCAGCATACTCTTGTTCAGAGTAGAATTTTGAGTATGTACTTGTTTAATGTTGTGTTTGTATCTGTGTACAGAAAGCATAGAAACAATGTTGGACCAAGCAAACCTATTTCTCAGCCACGAAGAAACATTGTAGGCTGCAGAATACAGCATGGCTGGAGAGAAGGGAGTGGACCTGTAACACAGTGGAAGGGCACAGTTCTTGATCAAGTTCCTGTGAATCCCTCCCTCTATCTTATAAAGTACGATGGATTTGATTGTGTGTATGGACTAGAACTGCACAAAGATGAACGAGTTTCAGCACTTGAAGTCCTTCCAGACAGAGTTGGTAAGAGGTCTTTTCCTATATGTGCATATGTTGTCAGAACATTTAAATTTTAATAAATTGCTTTTCAGTACATGGCAGATAATCTAAATGCTCTGTTCAATTTTTTTTTTTTTTTTTGTTTACAAAGTTTTGATGACAGCAGAGATTAGTGCTGTCTCTTGTCTTTAAATGGTATGCAGAAAATTGTGGCTTTTCTTTTTGAGAGTCTTATCCCTAACAAGCTTATGTACATGTAGAGTTGATATTTCTATTAAAATTTAAACTCTGAGCCAGCTGAGAAATGTCCTGGCTATGCTGTCTTGCATGTTTGACAGTAATTATGTGTTTGGTTGGGTTTATTTTTTCATGTGCTTTCCCTAGGTATTAATACAAGCAGAGGGAAAAACCACGTTTTCTAAGTGAAATAACTTGACTAGTAACAAGGCTCTATTGTTTTTTATAATTAGCACAGAATTGTTAAACTGCAGGTATTTCCAAACTGTAAAGTTCAGTTTGACCTATTAATTACTTTTTTCTGAATGGAATAAATTCTTGGGTTTCCTGACTGCAAAGAAATTAGTAGCAGTTTCTAGAATGGGGTTAGGGGGGACCAAACCTTACATATTCATTAATAACTTCATACAGCTGCTGTGTGATTTAGCCTCTCTTCCTCCCCTCCTCCCCTCCTTCAATATAAATATTAAAAATACAGATGCTATTCCTTGCTGTGCCTTATATTAGCCTCCTCTTACCTTGCATTATGATAGTTTGATTGGGGGGGAGGTGCAATGATGGAAAATATCAATAGTGTTAACATGTTGAAATAATTCTTCAAGTTCTGCTGTTCTTTGGTCTTCAGCTCTCTGAAATGGACATTATTTGTTTTTATGTGAATTGACTAACTTTCAAATTAATTTATTCATGAATCTGGATAAAGATTATTTTTTGTAAAGATTAATTTCTGTACTTTTTGAATGGACATACTTATGAACTGCTACCATTTCAGCTTCATCTCGAATTAGTGATGCCCACCTGGCAGACACAATGATTGGCAAAGCTGTGGAACATATGTTTGAGACAGAGGATGGCTCAAAAGATGAATGGAGGGGGATGGTCTTGGCTCGAGCTCCTATTATGAACACATGGTTTTATATTACCTACGAGAAAGATCCTGTGTTGTATATGTACCAACTCTTAGATGACTATAAAGAAGGTGACCTTCGCATTATGCCCGATTCCAGTAAGTAGACTGCTTACTTTTTTCTTCTGAAAAGTGGCATCTCTCTGTATTATTATACAGCTTATGGGTTATGTATGGAAAAGAGAGTTGACAAACAAGTATCTTTTTAAGTATCAAAACTAGCAAAGGTTACAGCACAACTGAAAAAAAATCTGTATTAAACAATTTCTGAAATATTTTCCTTGAGTCAGTGGTGAAATATGCAATAAATACTGGAAAATCCTTTTCTATTTCCTAATTGTGATAAAGATATACATACTGTTATGAAGAGATTGCACTTAGATTTTTTTTTACATGGACAAACTAGAATCCTTCCATTGTTATTTTCTTATAGAAGTGTCACAAATCAAGGAGTTGTATTTTTGAAGCAGTTGTTATTAAAAAATGTTTTGGAGCTAACTAAAATAGGTTAATTTAGTTTGAGTAAGCATCATCAGTTTGGAAAGCTTTGGAATAGTTTCTTGGAGGAAAGAAGCACTAATCTTTTGACAACTCATTTTCTTTCACATGTTTAAACATAAACAGGAAAAAAATTTCAATAGATTAGGAGGAATATTTTTTCTTCATTTTTTAAAGTGAAAGTTATTGGCTTTTTTCATATAAATATTTTTTGCAGAATCGTTGTTCAAGGGATTTTAGCTAATATGAAAAAAAGAGGAAAAAAGTTTGTCGTTAATATTGTACTCTCATTTCTGTCTTGTGCTTCAAAAGTGCTTCTCTGACAGACAATTTTGGCTTTAAAGGAAATCGTTAATTCGATAGCTAAAAAGTAATTATGCAATGCACTACATAAATATTATTTTAAATTAATTCATAGAGTTTCTGAGACTGTCTTCCTTCAGTTCTAGCACTGGCTGAGTAAACAAGTGGCACTTATTTGCATAACCTCTGTAGTAATCCTATGGTTTTAGATTTTTTCCTGCCTAACAAAAAGCAACTTATCTGTGGCCTGAGAGAGAACCACAAATGTTAATGGAAAAACTGACTTTCCTATCATAATAAAACCAAAGCAAGCTCTTTCAGAGTTGGCACCCCAAATTACTTTTTAAATTCTGCTTTGCTTTCTTCTTTCTTAGAAAAATAAGTTAAAAGACTTATACTTTTCATATTTAAGAATTAAGTTTTTAATGTGTTCTTTTTTCCTATCTATTGTGGGTCCCTTCCAGCTCAGGATATTCTATGATTCTATGATTACTTACCTCTGTTTCTAAGACACTCCAAATTATGAGCTACCTTCCCTGAATTTGGGTCCTTTACAGACAATGCGAATTGTGTCTTTAAGGTTACTTCTGGATGGATTTTGCTAGAAGAGCAAATAATAAGATTAAACTTCTCAACTGTATCCATTCTAGTGTAAAATTGAAAGCTCCTTTTTACAGCATTATTGATTAAGGAGGTTACACTTAGCTTGGAAGATGTGGTTTTGTTGCAATGACATATTTGCATTGACATTTTGGATAGTGTGTGAGTTCTAGTACACCTGCCTTTCTGTTAAATATACTCAGTGCCTTGTTCTGCTGGGGGCTCAAATTCAGTTATCTACAAACATTTTTTGTAATTGGTGCATAAACCTTCATGTCAAAAGATTTACTTTTTTAACCAATTGAAGTGCTAACTTTTAATTCATAAAAGTGAAGATGGTATTACTGAAAAAAAATCTGTGACTACTCTAGAAGCATGGCAATAGGTGCTTGTCTAAACAACTTGTTTTAGACATACTTTGCATTTTAAACTTGTGACTGTTTCTTAACTTATAAAGAAGTCTGCAGTTTTGTATATTGGGAAAAAATCCATAAATGTCTACCAAATTACACTGTATTTTCATATTACAGATGATTCACCTCCTGCAGAACGAGAACCAGGTGAAGTTGTAGACAGCCTGGTAGGCAAACAAGTGGAATATGCCAAAGAAGATGGCTCAAAACGGACTGGCATGGTCATTCATCAAGTTGAAGCCAAACCATCTGTCTATTTCATCAAGTTTGATGATGATTTCCATATTTATGTCTATGATTTGGTGAAAACATCCTAGACGGCATCATGAACTTCTGCCAAATTTGTGGAACTATTAAATGTAAAATTTGTAGACACAGACTTGACTGTTTTTCAGTTGAATGAAAGCTTAAATGTCCCTGGGAACCCACAATCTCTGCCAGCAACTCTGTTTTGTTCTGAATAATACAAATTCATGTGAACATGACACATCTTGTGTAAGAGAGCTCCTTTTCTTGAAGGAAATCAATATATTTGGGTGGTAGGGAGTTAAAAGCAAAGAACAGTTGTAAATTCAAGCTGTGTGAAGTCAATCTAGTATTGTAATCTAGATTTTTTCTTAGATTAACTTTTTCTTCAACCTTGTATCACCTGTTCAACTGCCACATGCAAGTGTAGTTTGCTATTTTCCATATGCCTTCTTTTGCAACATTAAATTTCATTTCTTGGCTACTGGCAGTCCTTGTTTTCTGGGTTGGGACAGAGGTGACTTTTCTGAAAGGTTTAAATAGTTTGTGCAGCAGTAAGGAGTGTCTAACCCAAGTAACATCAAATTACTGTGTTTCTACTCTGTTTCAAATTAAGTTTTTTTAAGAACTTGCAGTACATGAAAATACTTGTGCGTTTTTACAGTCACAGGGCAGTAGGATATCAAGTGTTTGACTTACGCACCTTTAAGTGAAAAGGCTTTAAACTATAAAAATATATGTAATCTGTATATCCATTTAATTAGAAAATGCAGGTTAAGGGCCTGTGTTTGCAAGTTGTAGGAACCAGTAAAATACACACAACAAAGCTGCCTTTAATCCTAAATGTTGTGCTCTGTTTTGTTATACATATTTCGTAGCAGAATACAAGTGCTTGGTGCCAGAAGTTTAACAGTATATAATGCTACTTAAGCAGACTTTGGACTACACATTGGCAATCAGTAGTTTCTCATTTAATATCAGAACCTAACAACCTGAATGTTTGTGTGTGGACTTAGAAACCTAGTACTAGTTAATCTTTTACATGGTAAATACAAGTTTATGGGGGAGAGGGTCCTTTTACACTGAGGACCTGCTTTAGAGAAGGAGGAGCATTTGTTGCCTTCTCAGTCTGCTGTATTCCTTTGCTTTGTTTTGTGTTGGGGTTTGCTATTGTTTTTAACCATTTTGGTTCAAGAAGGCATCATTTCAATGTATTCTATTTTTGACTTTTCCACGTAAGGAGTGTCCAGACAAATCTACAGTTTAAACCTGTTGTTGCCTTTTGTGGTGTACTTGCTTTGAGGTATGCCATTAACATGAATTTCATTCTATGAACACTAGAGTTTTGCATGCCAGTGGTGTACTATCTAATGGGAACTATAGGCTGTCTCAGTGGTTCAGTCATCTGCATTAGATTGTGGATGTAAAATTCTGCCCACAACAGCAGAATTCTTTCACAGTTTCAATCTTGCAATATAGTTGTAAATCAAGGTTAGGGTATTTGGTTTTTTTTAAGATTAGCAACTTTTAAAAGCATCATAGTTGTAATGAGGATCAGCACAGCAACAAAGTTTTCATGTTGAAGCAGAGCTATACAAGCTTCAAACCATTGCTTCACAGAAATAAAGTATGTGAAGAATGTGAATACAGTCAATGCTATTGATGGAAAGAAGGAATACATAGACATCCAACCTTATGATGTTAGTGGAAGGATGCAGGAGAGATACTGCTAATCAGAGATCAGAGGTCTGACCTCTATTGTGGGTATTCTTAATATCAAAGACTCAGTGGCTTAAGTCCTTTTCTGTCCATTTTTTTTTTTTTTGCCTGATTTCATACTTTAGCCTTAAGGCTTGTGCCTCATTATGCTGTTAAATGGTAATACTGTATAAATATGGTATCTTAATTCTTTGTCCCTTGCTACTATATTGCATTATGTCCTGTATTTCATCATGGGCAACCAAAGGCAGGCTATTGTCTTTCAGTTCACAACTTCTCAATCCAGTCTTAAAGCACCAGGTATCTGAGTCAGTAAATTTTCATTGTGTTTTGAACAAAATGAGCAGATTTGCAACAGTGCTTTCATCCTGCAGATCTGTTATGTGCTCTCTATTGACTCTTAAGAGTCCTGCATGTAAATCTCAAAGCTGAGCCTGGCTCCATGAGCCCAAGTTGATATTTGTGGCACAAGAATGAGTGTATTGATTAAACACAAAATACACTAATATCTTAGTACAATGAATTTTGGGCTTTACATCTAAGGATGTAACAACAAGATTTGTTTTGAAATATTTGAGGTTTAGCTCTACTGGAACATTTTTAGCATTTGGCTTGCATTTGTGGGTTTTTATGTAAGCCACTGTATTACACCACATATTTTGCTAATTAGAATATAATCTATACAGTATATACTGTCAAATTTTATTGTTGTTTTTAGATGTCCCCATTGTCTGTTGCATGGGTTTTTTCTTTTCATCTTTTTTTCTTAAGGTTTGTGTGGAGGGGTGTTTTTGGTTTTGTGGTTGGTTTTTTTAATAGCTTAAACCACCTTTTTGAGACTTGAGACTAATTCCAGTCCCTGACATCTGTTTTGGGCTTATTTTAGGCTCATGTTTCAGATCTGCATGCAGTGCTTGCATTACCCTAGTAACTATATGTTGGTCCCTTGCTCTAGGGGTTCAGCATTACTTTCCAAATTTATCATAGGTCTTGTGATGACACAAGCCATGGATCTTTGTATAAAAGTTATTGACCTCTCATTTACCTTCTGTAGTATTGTATATTGTGTGTGCATGATGTCGAGCTGCCATGGAAAACTTTTTAAAAGGAAAAAAACCACCTTAAATGCAGACCATCCTTTTTTGCATGCTTAGAAGGTTAGAACATTCAATGTAAGAAACTGAAGTTGCATGTTATAATGTTTAGGTTTGGGGTTTGTTCTGTTTTTATTTTGTCTTCAGTTTTTTGTGAATTTCCTTATTGTGCTGTTTGAATGGTTGTTAATAGGATTAAATGCACTGGTGAGGCAAACAGTTCCAACGAAAGGTAATTTTCCAGTTGTATGTGTCATACAGCATTTGAAGGGACCATGTATTCTGTTCAAGAATAAATAAAATCATAATTGATATGTAAAACAATGGATTTTTTTTCTTTTGAATGACAAACCCTAAACTAAGTGGGACTACATAAAGACTGAAATACTTTGGGGAAAATCCTATTTATTGCAATAGGTATAGATCTTCTTTAAATTAATTCTTTAAAATGGAGGATTTATCTTCAAATAGAATAAATTACAGTTGCTTCAGGGAAAAATAATTATGGTAAAAAACAGTTTCTGGTTCCTTGAAAATGTTGTGCGTTTTGTATTTTATATCATTAGTGCAATTTGGATGGTTCTTGGTATGTGTATAGTTCAAAGGTCTTTGTGTTCACATTTTAAAATTAGGTAGTGACTTCATCTTTAGAGCTTGGTTTCATTATTTTTATTTTCTTTGCATTTAGAAGTATGAACACTTTAAATCTGTTACTTAATTCTGTAAGTAATTTTTATAATTATGATGTAACTCTATCCTTAAAACATTTAAAATAAATCCTTTATGTGCAACTCATGACTTTAAATTTTATTCTCATGAGCAAAATGCAGTGATGTGACTTCAGACTGCAAAGAAGCAGTTTCTTCAGTATTTTAATTTAAAAAGGCTTAGTATTTTAAAGTTGGGTCATGTGTGCTGGTATAATACTTTCCCCTATGAAATGTTTGCTTGCCAAGTCATTTTTTTCCCCATGTAAGTATGAATGTCAATAAGATGGAATTTCACTGAGGTAAAGCATAATGCTTAAATTGTATTTCACCAAAAAAAGAAAAATTCCCCCTCAGGGGTTTATGCAAGTCTGCGAGGAAACATCTTATTTCCCGAACACACTAGCTCACACTGTAAGCAGTAGTTCAGCAGCAGGGGACAGTAGAAATGTTTGTCAGTGTTTAGCTGATAGATTTGACTGTTTTGAATTAATAGGCTTAATTAAAATTGGAATTTTATTTTACTCACTAAATTAAAAAAAAAAAAAGTAGCATTTGTCCAAAACTAGACACTATGAGCAGTGAAGAGAATAATAGCACAGTGCTGTTAATTTCCTTGAGGCACATTAAGTATTTAATACTAATCCATGAGCACTTAATTTTTTTATGTTGTTTAAGGTAAATTACCAAGTTTGACTTTGAATCCTGAAATCTGATTATAGGGGGGAAAATCTTATAGGAATAGCCCAAAATATATTTTTGACACCAAGTTGCCAACACCTCTGGACAGTGGGAAGGAGTGCACCCTCAGCAAGTGCATAGATGATGCAAGACTGGCAAGAGTGGCTGATACACCAGAGGGTTGTGCTGCCATTGAGAGGTACCTTGAGAGGCTGGAGAAATGGACTGACAGGAACCTCATGAATTTCAACACGGGAAAGTGCCAAGTCCCACACCTGGGAAAAAACAACCCCATGCACCAGTACATGATGGGGGTTCACCAACTGGAAAGCAGCTTTGCAGTAAAGGACTGTATCTGTGTAGTGTCCTAGTGGACACCAAGCTAAACATGAACCTGAAATGTGTCCTTATGGCAAAGAAGGCTAACAGCACCCTGTGCTACATTGGGCTACTGTTGCCAGAAAGTCGAGAAAGGTGATCCTTCCCCTTTACTCAGCACTGGTGAGGCTGCATCTAAAGTACCATGTCCAGTTCTGGGCTCTCCAGTACAAGAGTCATGGACATTATGGAGAGAGACCAGTGAAGAGTCACAAAGATGATTAAAGGACTGGAGCATCTCTCTTATGAGGAGAGGCTGTCACCTGGCTTTATGGGGACAGACAGGTTCTTTTGGAAATCCTTGGCAGAATGATGATGAAACTAAGTTGTAGTTACAATTAAAGTTTTATTTTTAACCAGACTTTTATGATCAGCATAGAATTGTATGATCAGAGTAGAACAGGTGTTTTAATAAGCAGAATCAGTGTAGCACAATTTTATAAGTAGCATAGCACAGAATTTCAAGGCGTAGCTTACCTTATGGCTTCTAATCACATGGATCCTCTGCATGTCAGGTCAAATCTTAATACATGACTTTCCATATCAATATAACAATAATAATCTAGTCTCAAAAGATGTAAAATAATTTGAGTCACTAAATCCTCAGTAGAAGCAGATGATATTGGAGGCATCCCTGACCACTGGAGGATCACAAGTTTTGCTGTCTAGCAGCTGTTTCAGTCCAAGTCCCACTTAAGACCTTTAACTTTGATTTTATAGGCAGTACTATGTGTGCTGCTAAGCTTCCCTGTTCTGTGTTGGGGTCCCAACCACCTGATTGGCCAGGTGCCTGGGACCTTAAAGGCCAGTAAGGAGAGTAGCTAGCCTGGTACCCGGGAAGCTGGAGACTGATTGGAAAGGGGAGAAGTCTGCCTAGTGCACAGGACCTCCAAGGCCTGATGAGGGAAAATGGGACTGATATGACTGATATGTGCCCAGGTCAGTCACAGAGAATGGCTATTTGCCTAATGGCATTAGTTATGTTAACCATATTACCAGGGGTCAGGAGTAGGTGGTCACACTGAGAGAGCTGGGAGTGTTTAGCCTGGAGAAGACTCAGAGAGGTTCTCATCAATGCGTACAAATACCTGATGGGAAGGAATGAAGAAGAGGGACACATGCTCTTCTCAGTAGTGCCTAGTGACAGGTTGAGAGCCAATGGGCACAGGCTAAAAAACAGGAGTTTCCATCTCAACATCAGAAATTTTTTTTTTTTATTGTGAAGGTGGCTGAGCACTGCAACATTTTGCTCAGAGAGGTTGTGGAGTCTCCCTCCTTGAAGAACTGTCTGGACATGGACCTGAGCAACTGGCTCCAGATGACCCTGCTGGGGATGAGGGGGGAAGGTGTGGACTAGGTTCCAGCCTTAATGATTCTGTGATTTTTAGGATTGACAGCCTGGGAAAAGTTATCAAGCTTCTAAGCATTCTTTTCAGGTTTTACTCTTCCCATTTTACTAGTTTACTGCTCTGAATTCCTCAGTTCCTCTTCCAGATTTGGAGTATAGCAGCAGTATATGTACAACAATGTAGCTGAGGTCCCACTGGTGTCAACTGGTATATACGTAACTCTTAACTGTTCCACTTGGATGTTAATTACTGCTTTCTGTTGCACATCCTTCAATCATTGTCATGACATACATAACTTCAGTTGTGCAAAAAATGCAAATGGCTTTCCTGCTCTGACAATTTAAATACCTATATATTTTGGTGCTTTTTTTCTCCAAATAATCCTCAAGTTTACTTGTGAAAGTCACTCCATTGAATACAAATCCTTTTTTTAAAATATCTCCATGCTTTCAGGTGTTGCACTGTTACTTAGGTCTATACACCAGACTACCCTGTTCAAAGTTGACTCTGGTAATGAATACTGACATGTATGCACCTCAGTTTGAACAACCTTTTTTTTTTCTTTAGTGTGTTTCTGTCTTGGTTTGAAAGACAGGTGTCTGCTAAGGAAGGCAGGAGCCTCCCCTGGAATGGAAGATGTAACCCCCTTCCCTCTGAATTACAATAATTTTGAAACTAAGGGGCTTTCAGGCAAAGGTATGGGAAAAGAAATAACAGTTCTTTACGAGTATGTATAACAAGGCAAACAAACAACAATACCTATGGCAGTTACAACAAATAGAACCAGAAACTCAGTAACAGCCTTCTCGGCCACAGTGTCATGATCCGCTAACACAAGCAGGAGTCGTGATGGTTCGTTACCCGAATCTCAGAGTGCAAAAGAAAACAGGGACAAGTATTTTATTTCAATCAAAATCAAAAGCAACTTTATTATGTGCCAACAACACGATTCTGCGATAGAGGAGATGTAGCGGAGGTCCAAGCCCCCAAAAACCCTTTTCCCCCCCTAGGAAGCTCTGGGCTAGGGACTCCCCTGGGGTAGAGCCCTAAGTGGTTTGCCCTGTAGATGGGCCGAGTTTCCTGGGGGCTGGCTACCCTGTCCTCACTTGTCCAGCCACCTGTCACTTTCCTGTCTATCATCTTCAGGTTCCAGAAAGTTCACTGTTACTCAGTAGCTGATTGTGTGATCCCCTTGTCAGTCTCCTCCTCTCCTCCCCCTTCCCAGTTGGTTCCTGTCCCCTGATCCCTCCCTGGTTCCTCCCCTGAGCCCGTCAGTGATTGGTTTGTAATCCCTCAATAAAAGTCTAATGCAAAGGGAACGCCAGGTCTTTTCACCTGGATGCCCAGAGAGCTGCTAACCCTGCGTTACAGAGTCTCTATTATTCCGGGGCGAAAGAATCCTCCCACTATACTCCGGCTCTTTGGTTACAGTGTCCACCGTAAAGGGAGACACAGCCTGCGGCAAGGGACGTAAGGACCGGACAGCAGTGAACTTGCTAAGGTCGGGGACACTCGCTTGTAGCCACCATTGGGTTGCTGTCCGAAACCCTGGTGGGCAGCTGGCTGGCCCACACCATCGGGCACAAGGAGAGAAGGAGACATAGGGTTGAGAGGGAGGGAGAAAAAGGAGGGTTATAGCTACAACAGCACGACGAAGTCCTCGTAGTCTGGAGCCGATGGATTCCATCTTGTCCGTGGGGAGATCTCATAGGTGTCTTTTTTGAGAGTCTCTTTATAGTCTTTTCGAAAGCGAGGGGCAGGTAACCAAGAGGTGAGGCAATCCTTCCAGAGGCAAGGGGCAAATGGCCAGGAGGTGGGGGAGTAAGGCCCATTGTTTCAGGGTGCAGGTTCAGGTGCACAAAAGCAGATCGTTCCTGTGCAGTCCTTTTCGCCCTGGTAGCAAGAGCGACACGGTCTCACAGACATGTGTATGCCTCTGCACTGGGCAAGCATCCCACCAGGATCTGACCCAGACTTCTTTGTGCAAAAGTCCTCTTTCCCCTTTGGGGTCTTTAGGTTTTCAGTCTCTGCTTCTGTAGATGGTCGTGAGGCAGATGAGGGATTTATGTCCAGTCTCTTACACCACCCCATGGCTCACAATCGTTGTCAGGAGTCTATAGTGTTGTCACGAAGCCTTCAGTACTCGTCAGTGCGGGTAGCATAACCCCGGAAAATAGAGACAAAAAGAGAAAGGAGGAAAGGAAGGAAGGAAGGAAGGAAGGAAGGAAGGAAGGAAGGAAGGAAGGAAGGAAGGAAGGAAGGAAGGAAGGAAGGAAGGAAGGAAGGAAGGAGACAAGTAATTTCAATCACATTAAAATTTTGTTTAAATCCCAGCAAAGCTACAATTGCCTTATTATAATAAGATTACTTTAATAATTGACTGGATTACAATAAACAGCAAAATGCATATCTAATTTCTTCTTATACCTTAGTTTGCCTTGTGTCAATAATGTGAGGGGTGTCCATGGAGAATGAAACATTAACCAAATTATGCATATTCATTATAGGTGTCAAATGTTATTCGTTTCATCATTCTCCAATTCATAATATACAAAATTGCTGATAAAACAAAACCAATCAAAACTAAAATCAAGTGATCAGTGATGGGATGACACAATTTATTCAGGACACCTGTAGCAGTAGGTGACCACCCAAAAAGGGTATCCCACCAACTGTGGTCAGCATCTTTTCTTACCCTTTCCAGAACACGATGTATTTCCTTTACATTGTGATGGACAGTTACCAAGGTTTTCTGTCCGTTCTTCTTGATCTTTTCCAAAATGTCAATTAAATATTGATGAAGCAGCAATTGCTTTACCAAGGTAAGGTTCATCCCAACGGGGGTAGGCACAACTTGGTGTATCAGTGAGTAATTGGATTGCAAAAGGTGATAAGAAGTAACTGGAGCTAAATAAGAAAAATCACATCCTATGATTCTAATAAAGTTGCAAACACAAAAATTTGAATGATTTTTAGTATCCACTACTAAATTTTCTACAACTACTCGATCACAAGCAGTTCTCAAGCATGCACATCCATTGCCTATATACACAAGCACTGTTTCAGGATTCTCTTTAGGATGAATTTCAAAATGACAGATATTTTGTTCTGTGTCTAAGCAAATGTCTTGAGCTCTAATTGCATTACTTTCACAGATGAACCCTAGTTGTTTTCAGACAATACAAGTTTCTAAATCAACAGTTTGCCATTTCTTGTCAATTTGGCGGGCCCACTGTTTATGCTCAAAAGGGTAGAGAATAGTTAGTACAAAGGCTGTGGCTGTGTTCGTACTAGGGTTATCGATAAAATTCACTAAATTCCACCACGATTGGAATTCTCTTTCAAAATCAGTGGCACTATCCCAAATTATTTTCTGAATTTCAGTAGGAAAAGTGCCTTCTTCGCCCTCTCTTATAATTGAGGCGGCAACTGAGCCTGGATACAGCTAAGGGCTAAAGAAATGTTGTCTTGTGTAGCACCAAGTGCATCAATTACCAATTTGTGGTCATTCACATTCACCTTTTCCCAATCTGGTAATATGTTTGATAACAACCACTGGTGGGTTCCTAAGGCCAGTAATGATGACTGCAGTGGTCATTGTAGTTTGGTTAAATCTGTAGTGGTGGTAGTCAATTTATTCATTAGTACTTCTGAATCAATGCTATTCAAGATTCCCAATCCTGTTCCCACAACACCGGTTATATCTCTTTGTGTTAAAAGGTGAACAAGCTGGCTGAATTTTTGAGACACTGTTTTGCATTAGCAATTTGACTTGTTTAAGACACCATTTTTGGCCTGTTTTCCTGATTATATTTGGTCCAATTTCAAAAATTTTAAGGCTTAGCATAACCGGTGGTTGGGTGGTTGGTATTAGAACATCAACTTCGAGTTTCCCCCAGTAGTTTGTATTGTTTTTACCACACATAACTTTGTGGGAAAATTGTACAGCAGTTAAGTTTAAACAACAATCCTGATTTTCAACTTTACAAAATGAAACACGGCCGTGAGGTCCAATGCTATAACTGTCTACAGGTTCGGTAAAAAGTTCAGCAATTAATTTACATCATAACATCATCACCTCGTATTACCATAAAGGGAGGGAAAACATTATTCTTGTCATTCAACACAAGGGGGGGTGCTTATACCATGGTATATAACTACTGCACTCAGTATGGGCTTTGCTATGGCATTTATTTTGAATCTATGAATTCTTCATGTCCCTCAGAGTTCCCCTGTGAAAAGTAAACGCAACAGATCCTGCGACCAAGGGGCAGAAAAGGTTAAAATGATGGAATTATCCAGCATGTATTTATCTGATGCTCCTTCCCTAGGGCATCAGAGGCTGTCCATGCATTTTGCTGCCAAAAAGAAAGCCACTCAGTACATCCTTTAAACACAGCATAGAAACAAGTATAGATACAAACAAGAAAGATATTCTGTACTTCACGTTGGAAAACACTCCAAAGGGCTATCAGCTTGCCAACTTGGGTGCTGGTTTCCCCCTCTGTTTCGCCAGAGGAAGTGTGGAGGGTTTGTACTGTCAGATTTTTTACAACTCCTTCAGTTATTGAGAAAACGTTACAATAATGTTCAATCTGAGCATACCACTTTCTAACTGAGGCCCTCTGGGCCACCCCGTCCGGTGGGGGAGTCCCGGTAGAAACTGCCTTAATAACTTTGAAAGGGCCTCTTAAAACAATTGGTTGTTGTCATGTCATTTTCTCCACTTCTATGAGAGCTGAGCTAACCACAAACAGCCCCTTTTCCCAGGTAGTGTATCTTTTTTCAGCATCTCTGAAGCCATGGGAATAAAAATCAACAGGCCTCATCGGGCCCTCAGGGCCCTGTTGCCAGATGTGTACTGACAACCCTGAGGAAGCAAACCCCCATTCCACTTGAAAAGGATCTGTAGGATGAATAGGGCCTAGGGCTTGGTGTGCTATTGCTTCAAAAATCAACAATTGTAAGGCTTCTTCTTGAGAAGTATCCCATTCCCATTTTACCCCTTTTCTCAGCAAGTTATAAAGAGGTCTGGCAATTATGGAAAAATCAGGGATGTGTTTTCTCCAGAACACCAATAACCCTAAAGCATGTTGGAGATCTTTCCCAGATTCAGGCATTTAATCTGATCTAAAAATGTTAGGGTATCAGGTGGGATGCATGTCATACCTCCCTTCCACCAAATTCCTAAGAATTTCACTTCCTGAGAGGGTTTCTGTACTTTTCCTGAGGGAATCTGCAAATTAAGGCTTTCTAAGTGAGAGATTATTTTCTGCTGGGTATCTCCCACTTCCTCTATTTCATCTCCTCCCACAAGGATATCATCAATGCATTGATAAACAGCTACACTGTCAGGTTTGGGTATTTTTTCTAACTCTTTGGCTAGAGCGTGATGAGCCAGGGTGGGGGAGTGCCTGTAGCCCTGGGGAAGCCTAGTGAAAATGTACTGTTGTGTCTCCCAGGTGAAAGCAAAGCAGTCTGCGTTCTCTGGTTGTAAAGGTATAATAAAAAACATGTCTTTGACATCTATGGTTGCCATGATGGAGTGTGCCTTTTCTTGAATCAGTGTTATTAGTTCAGCTAGATTTGGAACCGCAGCTGTAAGAGGATCTGTGTTAGCATTCAGTCTGTGGAAATCTATTGTTAGTCTCCACTTGCCATTTGGTTTTTTCACTGGCCACACAGGAGAATTGAAAGGAGAATGTCTGTTAATTATTACTCCTTGTTCCCAGAGCTCCTGTATAACCGGTTTGATACCTTCTTTGGCACCCAGGGGAAGGGGGTATTTTTTTTACAATAGTTGCTTTGCTAAATGGTAGGGAGGGTGCTGCTTGAAGCAGACTGATGTTAAAGCGGGGTGCGCCAAAAGACCACGGAAAATCTTCTGAGTCTTTCCACTGTGTCCCAGCAAGGGCATTCATCCCCAATAAATTGGTTGGAATATCTCCGATCACCATATAAATAAAAAGTTGGTTTTCTTCCCCCGGTAATGTGAGTTTGACTAAAGCCATGTTCATGGATTCTGTTGTTCCTAGAGCATTTAAAACACAGTATCGGTTCTTTGTTGGAACAACTCCACACCTCTGGGCATCCTTTTTTGTTAGTGCAGAAATTTGTGCTCCGGTGTCAATCAAAAAGGTTACAGGTGCCCTTTTAGGGCCTGTAATAGCTGTGATCATGATGTCTCCTGTTTGATGGTTTCTAGTGAGCATTCTCAGATATATCCATGCTCCATTTCTTCGCTCACTGTTAAGAAATGGAGAAACTAGTTTCCCTGCTTCTGATGGAAAAAGCATTTTGGCTTGTTGCCTAGGTTCTGTGGGAGAGGCTTTGGCTCGTAGCCTGGGCTGGGGGGGGGGGCTGGGGGGTGGTGCACTAGGTCAAGTGGGTTTACGATGGTGCCAGTTAGACACTATTTTAGTTAATTTGTTAAGGGGTAAACCGTTCATGATTTCTCTAGGGATTCCCTTTTTGATACCTAGTGACCACTAATGCTGACGGTTATTAAACTGCTTCCCATTGTAATTATCTTCACTGTGGGGAGCCCCAATGTACCTAACACCCTTTGTTTTCTCTGATTTCTCTTCTGGGGTTTTTATGGGTCCACATTTTCTACTGTAATTAATCAGATCTTCTGCAACCTGACTCCATGTCCAAACTTTGCGATCACCGGCAGGTGAATTCGAGTGTGAACCCTACAGCTGAGAGGGTGTGGTATATGGGGCAATCCCGGGATCAGTAGATCCAGTTTGGTCTGCTGGGTTTTCAAGGAATCTATCCAGCCTCTCTACGGGGCTCACATCGGCTATAGTTTTCTGTAAGACAATCACTGTGGGTTTGAGTGATTCTGGGAGACCCCGAATTAAAGGGGTCATCATTTCAGGTTTTACAGGCAGTTGCATAGGGGATTCATATCCAGGAATCAACTTCTTTTCATGTATCATTTGCAGACAAGCGGCTTTGTGAATGATTTCTAGAAGTTGATCAGGGGTACTAATAGCTAAAGGGTCTCCCCTTTCTAGAGGACTGAGTCCTCCTACCCAGAAAGCTGCACGTTGAGTCAGGGACCATGTGTTAAGTCTGTCTCCTGTTGTTAAGAAAACTCCATGTCCCCAATATCCACTGGCCTCCTGTTCAGTTAAATGAATTTGGTCTCCTCCGGTGAGTGACATTCGGAAGACATATTCTGTTTCAGATTAATGGGGAGGCCAGCCATATTCCTTTTTCAACTTAGCTAGTTCAGTAGCAGTAAATGGAATTTGTTTAGTGGTGATATGTGGATCATAATCTTCATCATTGAGATAATTGCATTCTGTCTTACTCAAAGGTCTTATATGAGGACAGCAGTTTTCCCCACAATTTTTTACTTGCTTTAATTCTTTGTGGGGGCAAAGTGATTCCTTTTCCTCTGTATCTTGTGGTGAGTCAGTATTCCTTGAATTCTTAAGATGTTTCTCTCTCAAAGCATCTTGTAACAAGAGAATATAATTCCTCTCCTCCTCTAATTGTTTCTGCAAAATTTCCACTAGGTTTTGGAGAGAGTCTATTATTGCTTTTTCTTCACTGCACCGCTTAAAGCGGTGGTCTATAGCCTACGTAAGGCATGCTCCTAGGACAGAGCAAATGACAGCTTTATCTTGGCCAAGTTTGAATTTTGACCCATGTTGTAAAGAGCAAATCCTATCAATCACATTTTCTAAATTGAACCAGTTGTTAAGTGCCCACTCTTCCCCTCCTGGAGAGGGTCTGGCATTGTGTTTTGCTAACAAGGCATAAAATGCAGCTGTGACTTTTGTTCTAGCATTTGAAGTCATGTTGTGAAGGGATAGTGAAAAACCACTTCAGGGAGGTAAAAACTTAGTTGCATCCACAATCCAGAGAACTGGGCTGTGTCTCCCTTCACTTCCCTAAAGTGGGTGAAGAGACCAAAAATCTACTTGGGAGGCCCTCCTTAAGTTACTAACCGTTGTCTCTTCGCTACACCAAGTAGACCAAACTCCTTACACACCCATCTTTTAAAAAAGAAACACAACACTCCCCCTTTTGCACCAAGAGATCCTTTTGTGGAATTCTGAAGACAGAGCCCTCAACAGAGTATAGGGGTGCTTTTTCACCTAGGCGTGTGCAGTTTTTGGGAAATTCGATATGCCCCCCTTGCTTTCTAGACACCGCTCACCCTTTCAGAGCGTCGGGCTAGGTGCGCCTGGAGCAAAACAGCCTTCCCCTATTACAGACTACACAGAAAACCTTGCAAACCCTTCTGTCTCAGAATCCTGTCCATGATGCCAATTAATGTCACGATCCACTAACAGAAGCGGGAGTCATGATGGTTCGTTACCTGAATCTCAGAGTGCAAAAGAAACAGGGACAAGTATTTTTATTTCAATCAAAATCAAAAGCACCTTTATTGAGTGCCAACAACACGATTATGCGATAGAGGAGAGAAGGAGAAATAGGGTTGAGAGGGAGGGAGAAAAAGGGGGGTTATAGCTACCACAGCACGACGAAGTCCTCGTAGTCTGGAGCCGATGGATTCCATCTTGTCCGTGGGGAGATCTCATAGGTGTCTTTTTTGAGAGTCTCTTTATAGTCTTTTCGAAAGCGAGGGGCAGGTAACCAAGAAGTGAGGTAATCCTTCCAGAGGCAAGGGGCAAATGGCCAGGAGGTGGGGGAGTAAGGCCCATTGTTTCAGGGTGCAGGTTCAGGTGCACAAAAGCAGATCGTTCCTGTGCAGTCCTTTTCGCCCTGGTAGCAAGAGTGACACGGTCTCACAGGCATGTGTATGCCTCTGCACTGGGCAGGCATCCCACCAGGATCTGACCCAGACTTCTTTGTGCAAAAGTCCTCTTTCCCCTTTGGAGTCTTTAGGTTTTCAGTCTCTGCTTCTGTATATGGTTGTGAGGCAGATGAGGGATTTATGTCCAGTCTCTTACACACAGGCACTTTCCCCTTTGGTGTAGTGATGGACACAGCCGGCAGGGGCGCTGGTGGCTCCCAGTGGGCAGGGCAGGTGCGATGATTGCCCCGCAGCTGCAGGGGGCGGTCCGGTGCAAGCTCGGGGAGCACATGGTAATGGCAGCTTGACCAAGACGGGAAGGGATGGAAGAGAGTTGATCCTGGTGCCCCAGCAGGACTCTTGGAAGCATCAAGCTGGAACGCCAGGAATGAACAAAAAATCCCAGGTTGGTGGACGAGATGTATCAGAAGCTCCGCGGCTGTAGGTGGACGTCTCAGCAGGCAGGGGGTGCGGGGCTACAGTGTAGCGAAAGCTCAGAGCAGTGCCGAAGAAGCGGCAGGGGCGGGGCAGCGGCGGCTCGGCTCTGAGCACGGCAGGGAGAGGTGGGCTCACGATCTTGGTGAAATGAATGAGGGACTCGTCTTTACAAACTGTGGGTCTGCCGTAGATAAAACTAGCACTGAGAGAAAAAAGAAAAAACGGGGAGGATTCCACTGATTGATGAATGGAATGAGGGAGATTTGTCTTTACAAACAAACTGTAGGTTTGCTGATAAATAAAATTGAATACTGGGAGATGAAAGAAACAATGGGAAAACCCATAAAGTCCATAAGGAATTCCACCGAGCTACACAAGGAAAGGACAAAGGGGGGGGGGGGGGGGATAATACATTAGAAGGGGATCTTAAGTATTTCGGGAAGTCTGTACCTCTCTAATACCTCAGCCAATGGGGAAAGAGAGGGACATGCAGCTGGGAAAATAGGATAAAAGGGAGGCTGCGTCCTCCAAAAATTTGAGAGACCCCAGGGGAAATGCCCCATGGCCTCTCCCTTTATTCAAATAAAGTTACAGGGCTCCTCTGTCTCCTTTTTGGACATAAACCTCTGGTGTTTGTGGATTAATTTTCCTCACACCCGGCACCCAAGCAGATGGTGAAAAGTCCCTCTTTTAGTGAGGTAGGTGTTAATAAGGTCCCAGTTCCGATGCTGCTCTCACGAGCAGAGGCTCACCCCACAGCAGAAGAAGCAGGACCGGGCTGGGCTCCGACAGTGGCAGCAAATTCCCTCCCCCAAGCGGCAGCTCCAACCGTCCTCTTCCGAAGCCGAGAGAGAGAGAGCAGCTGCCCCAGCCCCGTCCTTTACCAGCCCAATTCTCGAGGTATCTCTGCCCCTCTGTGAGAAACTCTCAGATCAGAGAAGTGCAGCCAGATGCCCTCCTCCCCTGAGCTTGACCACGCTTTGTTTTTCTTAAGTACCCAGTCATTACTGTTTCCTAGCAACTTATGGGACAAAATTCCCTAAGTAAAAAGAA
This sequence comes from Eopsaltria australis, assembly GCA_034509425.1. Taxonomy (NCBI): domain Eukaryota; kingdom Metazoa; phylum Chordata; class Aves; order Passeriformes; family Petroicidae; genus Eopsaltria; species Eopsaltria australis. The sequence goes on along the minus strand of JAVTVJ010001709.1, from coordinate 23,413 downwards.
ACAAAAGGAAATAACCTGATCCCCAACAGTTTTCCACCTGGACCTGACATTTGAGAGACATATTTTTGTTAAATTAAGATAAACACCACAAGTTAAAGCACACTTTATCCTACTTTAAATGCACATTTAAGTTAAGTCAGTGGAAATTTACATAGCCACTCTTTGGGGAGGGGAGAGATGTAATAACACTTGTGTGGAAGACCGCTCTGGAAGGGCATGTAACCTTTAAATATGCATAAGTAAATATAAGATCCTTATGCATTTTGCACAGTTTGGACTGCTGATTTTTAATTCTGCAGAACTATCTACATGTGGTATATACTCACCTTTGAACTCGATTCTGAGACGTCTACTTAAATTATCCTTATGAACATTTTGATCTACAAATGGAGTTGTGCTGGAAATGATTTGTTGTGTTCTCCACAAAGGTTCTAATTAATTGGGTTTTGCAGTACTGACTTCTAGCCATTTTTAACTTGGAAAAGCAGGTCTCTAACTTAAATGTTTATAATTTAATTATTTAGAAAACAAAGTAACATTTTAAGTTATAACAGCAAAAAATGTTAAAAGGAGAAACAGTATAAAACAAATCTATTATATGATTCAGAGATCATTCTCAAAAGTATTGAGAAATAGAGCAACAGCAAGTTATGCAAGTGTCTTTGCTACATTACCCCACATTTCGTTGGGGAAGGCTGAAACTGTCTTTATGCGGATCCTCACTAATCTCAGGTTTTATACACTCATTCTACATTTGCCACTGTAAGGCCCCAAAAAAACTTGCTTGACGAGACTCTTAAAAGGATTTATGCTTTTTAATGTACTCTGAGTTAGACACACAGAAGAAATACTGTCAAGATTTTCTCAAGGGGTCAAAACAACAGAAAACTTTACTGGCAATTTAAAAAAATCAGAGAACTTTGGCAAAAGTTTAGAGCAGCATTCAGCCAATATAAAACACTTCACAAAGCATTAAATTAGCCCATTCAACTTAGCAAACTCCAAGCCCATCCAATTTTAAATTACTCAAAACTCTGAGAAAAGGGAACTAGAAGAAGAAAGAGAAAGAGAGAAAGAGAGAAAAGATCTAGAAAAGAACAAATATAGCTACCACTCCTGGTTCCAGTGCTGTTCATTGTAGAATTTGCGAGTCGGTTTCAGACGGTCGGGACAGACGAGAGATCTCTGAAGTCGGGTCATAGAGCATGAGGTTTATTGTGAAAAGGTGTAGGTATAGGAGACCTGCTAGGGGCTGCCAGACGCAGCCTGGAGCAGGTCAGAGAAGCAAGAGAGGAGAGAAGAGATCGAAGAGAGAGTCGAAGAGAGTGAGCTTGTCGCTTACAATACAATAAATCATCTTCTGTGCTGAATATTCTAATTTTCATTTACCAATCTAGAACAAACTACAAATCTTATAACATTTGCATACAGCCTATGAGAACTATTGCATTACCATACGGTGTTATATTTTGAACCCTAAAAACTGCTTTTGGACCCTTTGCCAAGTTGGTAGGGTCTGCTCTGACCCCTGGACCTGTCTGCAAGCAGAGGGTATTGTTTAATCAAAGGGGGGATTACCTGCAGTGGCCATGCCATTGTTTTCCAGTTGTTCAGTAACTGGGGTTTGGTATCTCAAAGCTTGTCTTCATTTCAGTCTTGCTTATAGTTTCTATATTCTCAGCATCTTTTGCTAGGTAATCATATTTATAAGGCTTTCCTATTTCATCTTCCCCAACATCTCCCCCGTTCTGATGAACAACTAAGATACTGGACACAGTCTTACTCATTAACTTTTGCACACACTGAAGTATACAGGGTATTGCTACTAAAACTACAATTACTACTATTAGAATAATCAAGCCTATTTTACAGAGTTCTTTTAGCCAAGGTGCAAAGCTCCAACCATCAAACAAACTGTCTAGCCAAGATGGGTCATCTGTTGTAATTTGGTTAGCTAAATCTTTTAGGTTTTGTAGTTGTTTATGAATGGAAACAGAATGATCAGATAAATTCATACAACATAATCTTTCAAAATCTTCACAGCCATGTCCATGTGCTAATAGAAGAAAATCAATAGCAGCTCTATTTTTTAAAGTGGCATGTTTGACTGCTTCCTCATCTGTTAGCAAATCACTGATCATTATATAAGTGGCATTAACTTCTTTGCTGAGCCAATACCCCAGCTTGTTTAACTGTTTCAATGCGGCTGAAGAACTCAATTGAGGCAAAAAGATGCTTGTAACAATTGATTTTCCAGAGTTCCAAGGGTGAAAGTCACTATCACAGTCACCCTCATACTGATGTCCCCAGGAGGATCTAATCCTTCTGGTTTTCTTTCTGACTACTTCTTTGACACTGGGAGCAATTATTGTAAGTTGTCCCAGTGCACAAGGGCCACCATCTGTTTTTGTAGGTATACCTTGCCAGGCCCTCTCTCCACAGATGAGCCAAATTCCTTTAGGAAATCGAATAGGAAGTTTGTTAAGACGATCTGCGTGAGGTTTGTTATATATAAGAAACTTGGTTTGATTACACCAAGAAGTCACATTGCTATAGGCTGAGTGATATGGGGTAACATTTAACTGAGGGCCATTTTCTCCTAGGAAATGAAAGAAATAGCAGGTGTCCATGGTTAGCGAGCCTAGGATTTCTAGCTCTTGAAGGTCAGATTTATCAACTTTAGAATTGTCAATATAAGTTTGGTGTTTGTGGCTGGGAGTTGGAGATACCTGATGATCATCATATGGCCAATATTTATCAAGAGTAACATTATTAAAACCTTCTGGAAAAGGTACTCCAACTAAACAGGTTGAAAAAGGTTTGTCAGGGCTTGTGTCAGACAAATGGTATCGGAGCCTGCAGACTTGGCCAAAGCAACCCAGACATTTGTCTTTGGTTGATTTACAGGTAAAGTTTCACTACAAAAACTAAAATAAAGGAATAAGAGTAACATGCATTTACGCAAATGATAAAAGTTCTTTTTTTTCTTGAGCTGCTTTTTGGCAGATCACTTTCTCCTGATGGTTCTGCCAGCTCAGGTCTGGGTGTTTGCTTCCTGCTTTTCACTTGCGGGATTGCTGGTTGATGTGGAGGCGTCGGCAGGCTTTGATGCGTGATACGGTTTCACGTTTTTTGCTGGAATCCACCTGAGGCCTTCACCTGTGGAAACACACGCAAACCCCTTCCCCAGGTTTCAAGATTGTATAGTCCTTCTATTTGTCCTGATTCTAAATTTTTAATCAGAACTGGGGGGTTCTCTTTCAGTTTTGCTTTTTTGTTGTTTAAGGAATGTCTGTATATCGGGGGATCAGGCTTTCTGCAGAGCTATTCAAAAAATTGTAAACGTACAAGGCTTTATTCAACCTTCTTTGAGGTGTAGCCTGGGCTTCTCCCCCTTTCTGTTGATCTAAAATGCGTTTTAAAGTTTGATGTGTTCTTTCTATTATTCCTTGACCCGTGGGGGAGTAAGGAATGCCAAATGTATGGCGAACACCCCAGTCATTTAAGAATTGTCTTAGGTTACACTGGTATGTATTCTATCACCATCTCCATGGGATGTTGGGGCTGGGTGGGGCAGTGTTCCAGGCTCATGCCTGATGGCCAAAGAACTTTTCTAATGGGCCAGTCGTTAGAGCCAGGTGGGGCACTTTACTTTGCTCATCCCTAATGACTGTAGCTAATGGCCCACTGAGTCCCACTGATAAACTCCATCATCCCATTGTGAGATGCCCCGCCCAGGATGAGGAACCAATGTATCCCTATCTGCATATAAACTAGGATTTGAAACACCACAAGTCAGCTTTTTCCACTGGATTCCCAGAGGAAGACCAGACCCTTCTACACCACCACTGGACCTTCAGAGGAAGAACTACACCTTTCACAGGATCACTGCTTCAACAGAACCACATCTATCACTCCCAGAGGACTGCAGCCACCTTCTAAGTGGACTGCTACCAACACCCTGACCGACAGGGTGTCAGGTTGTATTCTGACTCTGTCAGTGTTTTTGTACTATTGCATTTTTCTATTAAATTGTAGTTCTGACTTTGAGTCTCTCACTGATTTACTTTCAAACTACCACATTTTTTGGCACCCAAACGTGAGGCCAGGCCCTGAGGAAAGTCAGAATTACAATTTTGTGTTCTAGAAGCCACCTATTCACCATAATACTCAACATACTTACATGTGTCCTGTACCTTGCTCTATATATATTTCCGCAGACAGGGAACTACCTGCCCGTAGTAATGCTCCTGTGTAGGCCAGGGTATTGTATAAAAATTGCTTTATTAGTTTACTATGTCTATTGCATGATAACCTCCGAGGCAATGAACACCATTCGGAATATTTACTCAATTTTGTTTGCTTGTCCTGGTCTGGGCTGCTACATCTGGGGCCTCCTCAACAATCGCACCCAGCCCCTAGAGGAAAGAGTAGAGAATGGTTTCTTTCAGCCTTTCAGACCTGACACAACAGTTTTTGAAAATATTGAGTTCCCTTTGGATGTCAAAGATGGTATAATCTTGCTGTCAGTTCTGTTTTCTTTTCTCTCTATGACCTGCACCGTGTACACCATGCTTAGAGTCAGAACAATGCTCGATGCGGCAAAGTATCCTCAGGATGAGGACAAGAAAAGCAGCAGAACAACAGGCACCATATCTAAACAGTCATGGAGGAAAAAGAGATAGAAAGAAACGACAGTCTCCACACAAGTCATCACCAAGCCAGAACAGCCTAAGCCAGTAGCAGTTGCCCCCCTTCAGAAAAAGAAAACCAGGAGCAAATCAGCCCGCACAGCGACCGATGAGGAGGAGGCTGGACCTTCGCACCAAGCAGAAGAGATGGAGCCAGAGATCATCACTCGCTCTTTATCCCTGGGTGAGCTGCGTGACCTACGGAGGGAGTTCACCCGCCAGACAAATGAATCCATCCTGACCTGGCTTCTTCGCATCTGGGACGCTGCAGCCAATGACACCATGCTAGATGGAAGTGAGGCCAGGCAACTTGGATCCCTGACCCAGGATGTGGTCATTGACCAGGGGATCGGGAAAACCCAAGAAACTCTCAGCCTCTGGCGGCGACTGCTGGCAAGCGTAAAAGACAGATACCTTTGTAAAGAAGACCTCCAGGTGCACCAAGGAAAATGGAGCACAATGGAACAAGGTATCTGATGCCTGAGAGAATTGGCCGTGCTGGAGATCATTTTCTCAGAAGATGAGAGATTCCCTAAGAACCCAGATGATGTCCAATGCACGTCACAGATGTGGTTGAGATTCGCACGGCTCGGACCAGAGATATACTCCCGTTACCTAGCAACACTGCAATGGAGGGAAGGAGCGGACAAGGTGGGAGTACTGGTCAACAAACTAAGAATTTATGAGGACACTGTCACTGCCCCATTTCGCACCCATGTCTCATCCGTGGAAACACAGCTGGCTGAGCACGTCCGGAGCTTGGAAGAGAAACTCAGAAAGGAGCTGAAGCAAGAAATTCACCACATCTCGCCAGAACCAACAAGGGTCTCTGCTATTAGGAGCCAACATCCACCAGCCAGAAAAAGAAGATAGACTCCACGAAGTAACCTCTGGTTTTTCCTTCAAGAGCATGGAGAAGACATGAGGAAGTGGGATAGAAAACCCACTTCTTCCTTAGCAGCCCGAGTACGTGAACTGAAAAGAGGAACAGCTACCACAAGGAGCCCACCTAGAGTCAACACTGCTCCAGTCTCTTGTGGACAGAACTCAGAACAGTATAGAAATGATGATATGACTGATCCTCTTGAAGGGACCTCAAGAACATATTTATAGGAAGAGAGCAACGTGTACCACGATCAGGAATAGAGGGGCCCTGCCTCTAGCCAGGTAGAGGAAAGGGACAACCAGCTCTATTGGACTGTGTGGATCCGATGGCCTGGCACGTCTGACCCACAAAGATATACAGCTTTGGTTGACACCGGCGCTCAATGTACCCTGATGCCATCAAGGTACGTGGGAACAGAATCTATTTCTATTTCTGGGGTGACAGGAGGATCCCAGCAGCTGACTGTATTGGAAGCTGAAGTAAGTTTAACTGGGAACGAGTGGCAGAAACACCCCATCGTGACCGGCCCAGCAGGCCCCATGCATCCTGGGCATAGACTATCTTAGAAATGGGTATTTCAAAGACCCAAAAGGACATAGTTGGGCTTTCGGGATAGCCGCTGTAGAAACAGAAGATATCCAACAGCTAAATACCTTACCTGGTCTCTCAGATGACCCCTCTGCTGTGGGACTGCTGGAAGTTGAAGAACAGCAGGTAACAATCGCCACGGCGACAGTGCACCGACGGCAGTACCGCACAGAGAGAGACTCTGTGGTTCCCATCCACGAGATGATTCGTAAACAGGAGAGCCAAGGGGTGGTCAGCAAAGCTCATTCACCCTTTAACAGCCCTATATGGCCAGTGCGTAAGTCCAGCGGAGAATGGAGACTGACAGTGGATTATCGTGGCCTGAATGAGGTCACACCACCACTGAGTGCTGCTGTGCCAGACATGTTGGAACTTCAGTATGAGCTGGAATCCAAGGCAGCAAAGTGATACGCGACCATCGATATTGCCAATGCCTTTTTCTCCATTCCTCTGGCAGCAGAGTGCAGGCCTCAGTTTTCTTTCACCTGGAGGGTCGTGCAGTACACCTGGAACAGACTCCCCCAGGGGTGGAAGCACAGCCCCACCATCTGCCATGGCCTGATCCAGGCTGCACTGGAAAAGGGTGAGGCTCCAGAACATTTGCAGTACATCGACGACATTATCGTATGGGGGAACACAGCAGAGGAAGTCTTTGAGAAAGGAAAGAAGATCATCCAAATTCTCCTAAGAGCTGGTTTTGCCATCAAGCGAAGTAAGGTTAAGGGACCCGCTCAAGAAATCCAGTTCTTAGGAGTCAAGTGGCAAGATGGACATCGCCAGATCCCGACAGAAGTAGTCAACAAGATCACTGCTATGTCCCCACCTACGAACAAGAAGGAAACCCAGGCTTTTCTAGGAGCTGTCGGGTTTTGGAGAATGCATATCCCGGAATACAGCGCAATTGTAAGCCCTCTTTACCTCGTGACACGAAAAAGAAATGATTTCCAGTGGGGTCCTGAGCAACAACAAGCATTCGAACAAATTAAGCAGGAGATTACCCACGCAGTAGCCCTTGGGCCAGTCAGAACAGGACAGGATGTGAAAAATGTGCTCTACACTGCGGCCGGGGAGAATGGTCCATCCTGGAGCCTGTGGCAGAAGGGACCTGAAGAGACTCGAGGATGACCACTTGGGTTCTGGAGTCGGGGATACAAAGGATCTGAGGCCCGCTATACCCCAACCGAGAGAGAGATTCTTGCGGCTTATGAAGGGGTTCGAGCTGCCTTGGAAGTAATTGGCACCGAAGCACAGCTGCTTCTGGCACCCCGACTACCAGTGCTGGGTTGGATTTTCAAGGGAAAGGTTCCTTCCACGCACCATGCTACCGGCATCATGTGGAGCAAGTGGACTGCGCTGATCACACAGCGAGCCCGGATAGGAAACCCTAATCGCCCTGGGATTCTAGAAATTATAACAAACTGGCCTGAAGGTGAGACTTTTGGATTATCTTCTGAAAAAGAGGAGGGGCAAGTGACATGTGCAGAGGAAGCCCCACCATATAATGAGCTACCGGAGAGTGAAAGACGATATGCCCTCTTCACTAATGGTTCCTGCCGAATTGTAGGTGCTAACCAGAAGTAGAAAGCTGCTGTATGGAGCCCCACACGACGAGTTGCACAAGCTACTGAGGGAGAAGGTGGATCGAGTCAGGTCGCAGAGCTTAAAGTCGTCCAGCTGGCTTTGGATATTGCTGAGCGAGAGAAGTGGCCTCGGCTCTATCTCTACACCGACTCCTGGATGGTAGCTAACGCTTTGTGGGGTTGGTTGAATCGCTGGAGAAAGGCCAACTGGCAGCGCAGAGGGAAACCCATCTGGACCGCTGAGATTTGGCAGGACGTCGCTACCCGTGTAGAGAGGCTGACTGTGAAGGTTCGACACGTGGATGCACACGTACCCAAGAGTCGGGCCAATGAAGAGCATCGTAACAACGAGCAGGTGGACCGAGCTGCCAAACTGAGAGTATCACAGGTTGATCTAGACTGGCAGCACAAGGGAGAATTATTTCTAGCTCGTTGGGCCCATGATGCCTCTGGTCATCAGGGACGAGATGCAACGTACCGATGGGCTCGTGACCGAGGGGTGGACTTGACCATGGACAGCATCTCACAGGTCACCCATGGCTGTGAGACCTGCGCTATGATCAAGCAGGCCAAGCGGGTGAAGCCTCTGTGGTACGGTGGACAATGGTCCAAGTATAGGTATGGGGAAGCCTGGCAAATTGACTACATCACCCTTCCCCAAACCCGCCAAGGCAAGCGCTACGTGCTGACCATGGTGGAAGCAACCACTGGATGGTTAGAGACCTATGCTGTGCCTCATGCTACCGCCCGAAACACCATCTTAGGCCTGGAAGAGCAAGTCTTGTGGAGATATGGCACCCCTGAGAGAATTGAGTTGGACAACGGGACCCATTTCAAGAATGGCCTTATAAACAGCTGGGCCAGAGAACATGGCATCGAGTGGATATATCATATCCCTTATCATGCACCAGCTGCTGGGAAAGTTGAACGGTGCAACGGACAACTTAAGACCACCCTGAAGGCACTTGGCAGGGGGACCTTCAAAAACTGGGAAATGAACTTAGCAAAGGCCACCTGGATGGTCAACACACGAGGCTCCATCAATCGAGCTGGTCCTGCCCAGTCTGAATCCTTGCACACAGTGGACAGAGATAGAGTCCCTGTGGTACACATGAAAGGTATTTTAGGAAAGACTGTTTGGATTAGTCCCACCTCAGACAAAGGCAAACCCATCCGCGGGGTTGTTTTTGCTCAAGGACCTGGTTACACTTGGTGGGTAATGCAGAAAGATGTGGAAACCCCTTGCGTACCACAAGGAAGCTTAAAATTAAGTGAGAACTGTGTGTAAAGTTTCATTGTATATGTATATATATATGTAAAGTTGAAAGGGGGTATTGGTTTGGGTATCACATAGATGGTGATAGAATAAGGGGTGGATAATGTCTTAGGTTACAATGGTATGTATTCTATCACCATCTCCATGGGATGTTGGGGCTGGGCGGGACAGTGTTCCTGGCTCATCCCTGATGGCCGCAGAACGTTTTCTAATAGGCCATTCGTTAGAGTCAGGTGGGGCACTTTACTTTGCTCATCCCTAATGACTGTAGCTAATGGCCCACTGAGTCCCACTCATAAACTCCATCATCCCATTGTGAGATGCCCCACCCAGGATGAGGAACCAATGTATCCCGATCTGCATATAAACTAGGATTTGAAACACCACCAGTCAGCTTTTTCCACTGGATTCCCAGAGGAAGACCAGACCCTTCTACACCACCACTGGACCTTCAGAGAAGAACTACACCTTTCACAGGATCACTGCTTCAACAGAACCACATCTATCACTCCCAGAGGGCTGCAACCACCTTCTAAGTGGACTGCTACCAACACCCTGACCGACAGGGTGTCAGGTTGTATTCTGACTCTGTCAGTGTTTTTGTACTATTGCATTTTTCTATTAAATTGTAGTTCTGACTTTGAGTCTCTCACTGATTTACTTTCAAAGAACCACAAGAATGTAGCTAATTCTTGTGCAGCATACAAAGGACCATTATCAGTTTTAATTTCTTGGGGGATACCCAGATAGGAAAAAGCTCGTGAAAAATGTTGGCAAACGTGCTTAGCTGTTCCTCCCGTATGTACAGAAGCAAAAACTGCATTTGAGAACGTATCGACCGAGACATGGATATTTTTCAATTTTCCAAAAGAGGGGTACTTAGTAACATCTGTTTGCCATTTCTGTAAGCTCTCCAACCCTCGCGGGTTGGTGGCTCCTGAGGAAGGAAGAGGTTGAACAACCTGACAGTCTGGGCAAGCTCGTACGATGTTTCGTGCTTGCTCTAAGGTAATGTGAAAATCTCGTTTGATTGCTTGTGCATTCTGATGAAAAAATGCATGACTCAATTTAGCTTGTTCAATAGTATTGGGTAAAGTGGTTGCAGCAAGCACTGAAGTAGAGTTTTCAATGCTTGCTGCAACTTCATAAGATGCTGCTGATGCCAATGCATCAGCTCGTGCATTTCCTTCTGCCATAAATCCTGGAAGACCAGAATGAGCTCTAATGTGGGAAACAAAATAAGGATTAGTTCTGTGTGACAGAATTTGGTAGAGACAGGTGAGCCAAAGACACAATTTGTCATTGTTCACATCTTTTAGAACGGATCCTTCAATTCTTTGAATAATATTAGCAACGTATGCTGAATCAGTGATTAGGTTCAAAGGTTCTGGAAAGAGCTGAAAAGCTCTCACAACCGCTGCCAATTCAATAACTTGAGGTGAGCCTCCAACCTTTTGAACATCTTGGTTCCAGACTTTAGTATCTTTATTCTGCCATGTGACTACTGAATTGTGCGTTCGCCCTGACCCATCAGTGAAGATAGTGACTGCATCTAAAGGCTCTTCACTGATCAGGGGTTTTTCTTTGTAGCATAATTTAGCTCTGATCATTTTGTGTGTTCGATAATGAATAGAGCAAGCGCCTGGAAAATCGAGCAGGGCGTACAGCAAGTCTTCTGATTTTTGCATTGCCCAATTAAAATAAATTTTGATCATGGGTAAATAGATAATTGTGAATTCACGACCTGCTATCGAAAGAAGCCTTGCCCTGCCTTTTATGGTGATTTGAGACATCATTTCTAAAGATGTGATGATTATCTTTGGTGACCTGTAAGAAAGAAAAACCCATTCAGTTATCAACAATGGATCATTTTGAGAGGAATCCCATTGAAAAATGAGACTGCACAGTCTCAGCTTTTTACCTAATACTGCAAGGAAAAAGGGTTTATCGTGCATACAGCGATGTGCCTGTCTGTTTTGCAGAGCATCAGTAATTTTTTCTAATGCCTTGCAAGCTTCGGGAGTGAGAGATCTAGGAGATTTAATGTCATTGTCTCCTCGTAACAAATCAAAAAGTGGAGCAAGTTCATCAGCAGTGATTCCTATCACAGGTCTAACCCAATTAATTTCTCCTGAAAGCTGTTGTAAGTCATGCAAAGTGCGGACATCAGTTTGGATTTTTATATTTTGAGGCGCAATAGATTGTTCTGTTAGTTTCCAACCTAAATACTTCCAGGGGGCAGTTTCTTGTATTTTTGATTCAGAGATCACCAGTCCAGCCTTTTTGAGTTCAGCAACAACACTGTCATGAGTTTCTTCCATTTGTTTTTGTGTTGGTGCTGTGATAAGCAAATCATCCATGTAGTGGAGAATAATTGATTGCTGGAATTGCTCACGGACTGGAGATAATGCGCGGGCTACAAAATACTGGCAAATTGTCGGAGAATTTTTCATGCCTTGTGGCAGAACGAGCCAATGATACCTTTGAAGCGGTTCCTGGAGGTTTGTACTTGGGACGGAAAAGGCAAAACGAGGAGCATCGTCTGGATGCAGTGGGATGTTGAAGAAACAGTCTTTTAGATCGATAATTACAAGTGGCCAGTCTCTTGGGATCATAGAAAGGTTGGGCAGGCCAGGTTGGAGGGGGCCCATGTTCTCAATTTCTTCGTTGATCTTTCTAAGATCATGTAACAATCTCCAGGTGTCAGAGGATTTCTTATGGATTACAAACACAGGTGAGTTTCAAGGACTGTTGGTGGGTTTAATATGGCCTTTTTCTAGTTGCTCGGCCACTAATTTTCTGAGGGCATTCAGCTTATTATCAGGCAGGGGCCACTGACAAATCCAGATAGGTGTGTCAGTTTTCCAGGTCAGTTTTAAGGTGCTGAGTGCTTCAGTGACCCCTACAAAAAATCCAGTTCAATTTTGGCTCCCCATTGAGAAAGCAAATCTCTTCCCCACACTGTGATGGGTTTCTGCACTATATAGGGACAGATTAATGCCGTTTTCCCTTGTGGTCCTATAATACTTATTACAGATTCACTTTGCAAGCACGGAGTGACACCTCTGATGCCTGTGAGAGTGCCTAGGGGAGTTAGCAATTTCCAATCTGTTGGCCAATGATGATGAGATCACTGAGACATCTGCACCCATATCAATCATCCCCGTGATATTAAATTGAACCCCACCATTTGACAGTTCACAAGTCAGCATTGGTCGTTGTTCACTTATCTGTTGAACCCATAAAATCTCGGGGTTGTCAGGAACAGCTGAGAAACAGCATGGTGGTGTTTGATGAGCAGACCCTATAGGTAGTGCTATAGCAATAGCTATAGGGGTTTTGGGTGGAATATGCAGTGGGGGATAGCAGGCCTTGGCTAGCACTAGTAATTCTTCATTGCAGTTAACAGACATTACACAAGGTAAAACAAGCAGTCCCCAGATGCTGTTGTTTTCCTTACCAACAACTAAAAAGTCTTGTCTGTTTTGTGAAGTTCCAGTAATCCCTGTTGCAATATAGTCATAGCCATTATCTTCTAAAAAGGTTGTTGATTTGGAGGTTGCCAAAGTGCACCAGGACCCTGGGGGTAGTAGCCCGGGGGCATCACTTGGGATTCTGCTGATGACGAAGCGAAGTGCTTCTGAGCTGGGGTATTCATAAATTTTACCTCGGATGTCTGGGGTGCCACTATTTGTTTCGTCACGCAATGACGTTGCGCGCTCATAGTGAAGTTTTTTGGACTGTATTTTTCACTCACATCCTGTCTGGATCGACACTGCCAGGTAAAATGCCTTCCCTTCCTGCAGATAGGACAGTGGTCTGGTGGTTGCGTATTCCTTTTGGCTTCTGGGTAGTTCTTCATGATATGGTTAGATTTTTTATAGAAGTAGCCAGGTCCTGATGTAGCAGCAGCTTGCATGACAGCCATAGTGTTGCCTTGTTGCTGGGAGTTTAGATGTAGGGCAGCTAGGATTTCAGTAAGTTTTTGGTCTCTTGCTTCTGCATGTGCAGCCTGTGCAGCTGCTTGCGCTGTTTGAGCTGTAATAGCTCTCGCAATTTTTTCTCCTAGGGCTTTTCCAAGTCCATTTGCTTGGATAGTTGCTACGTGTTGTGAGCTCCCTATTTGGTTACAGGCATCAATCATTTCAGGCACGGTGGGTCTTTCTTTCCCCAGGGCTTTGATAACCCTTTTACATTCAGCATTGGCATTATTTTCAACAATGTCTCGTATCATTATTGGGCGAGCTATATCATCGCCGCATTGTCTTTCTGCTGCTTGGATTACCCGGTCCACAAATGTAGTGAATGGTTCAGAGGACTCTTGGCTAATCAGATTGTAGGCTTTTTTGAAGCTTCCTGCAGGCTGAATTTGCAGAAAGGCTCTGCGAGCCATTTTTAATGTCATCTAAAGCTGTCTTGGGTAAATTAACTTGATTATCATTTTGGTCATCAGGAGGGTCACCAGTCAGCTTAGATATGGTAAGGGTATGAAGGTCTGCATCAGTACTTTGTCTATAAGTGGGCAGTACTCCTGCAAGTAGTCTCTTCCATTTGAGTTCCCATAACATGTATTGTGAATCTGTGAGAATTATACTAGCAAGGTTTTTACAGTCATTAGGTGTGTGTGTCCGTCTAGTATACTTTTCAGCAGTTGTTTAAAATATGGGGAGCAAATACCACTGTCTTTTATTGCTTTTTGCAGTTCTTTTATCTCATGAGTTGGGATAGCTACCCATGTCCTAGGGCCACCGGCTTGTTGGCTAAATATCACAGGCATTGTTAAAGGGCTTAGACTTTCTTCTTTGCAAATCTGTCATCTGACTTCATGCCAGTCCGTTAATTGAGAATTATGAAAACATTATTGGGAGTCTTTTGTATTTTTTGGAGCAGGTGGTATGCTCCAGTCTCGCTCTCCTTGTTGCACGGTTTATGTGGCTGGCTGTGGTTGTGCGGGTGAGTACAGAGTAGTCCCCGTCGGTGCCAGGGGTGCGGAAGGTGAAAACGCGGCTGGGTATTGGAACAGGTGCGGCTGCGTCCCAGAGCTGCTTGGGTCGGCTGCGGGATGGGGCGGTGGAAATAGTAGAAGTACTGCAGGCGGCTGTGGCTGTGCAGGAGTTGCTATGGGGTGCTGCGTCAGGTGATGTAGAGGCACTGTTGTGATTGGATGCGTCAGCTGGATTGGAAGTTGTGTTGATTGCGACACAGGGAGTGTGTGGCGAGTCGTGGGGGCAGAGGGTCCTATGTTGAAGAGTGTGCAGGCTGCAGGGGGTGATGGCGCTGTGAAAACAGTGACCGAAGCCACGGCTGGGAACAATGGGGCATCTGGGGTTACAGGAGGCGGCGGAGCTGTGCTATATGTTAGCTGGGGAGCGGGAGGCTGGTGAAGAGACGGCACGGCTGTGGCCAGATCCACGGAGGGGAGCAGCAGGGAGCGGCAGCGGCAGCGGGGCGTTCCTGTCAGCGGAGGAAGATACCGGAATGTCAGGAGGCAGGATGAGTGGCGTGCAGGCGGCGGGAGTCTACTGCGGGGGGGCAATGGCGGGCGGTGGGGTCGTAGGTGGGTGGAGTGGTACGTGCAGCTGGTGGGAGGCTGTAGACTGGCCTGGGATGGTGGCTGGATCGGTGGGGGGAGCCATGGTGGCGGCCATCCCGGAAGATGGAGCTGGAGATGCGGCAGGCACGGAGGAGCCTGCAGCCGTGTGTGCAGACGGCACTCTGCCAGCTCGCGGGGGCTTGGGTGGGTGGGATGGTCTGTCTCCCGGTTCTGTGCCGGGGCTGGGGAATTGTGCTGGAACGCCACGGGAGAGGGGCAGGTTTTCTGCGGTAGCATGCACAAGGGGTAATAGGAGCACCAGCATAGTGTCGGTGGCGGCTGGGGGGGCTCGGGGGTTTGCCGCTTGGCTTGGTGGGGGGGTCACCGTAATGGCAGCCACGGGCATATGACACGTGGCTGCGGGGGCAATCGCGCCCGTGGGTAGCAGGGGAGAAGCGGCTGGCCCCGCGGGGGTGGGGGGGAGAGCAGGGCCGCCGTGATGCCAGCAGCAAGGGAGCCCGCGGGGACGAGGGGCGGGGCCACGGTGACGGCAGCAGTGAGGGAGCCCGCGGGGGCGAGGGGCAGGGCCGCAGTGACGGCAGCAGTGGGGGAGCCTGTGGGGACAAGGGGCGGGGCCGCAGTGATGACAGCAGTGGGGGGGGGCCGTGGGGGCGGAGTAGAAGGGTAGTGCCACGGCAATGCTGGTGGGGCTGGGCACCGGAACTGCGGGGGCAGGGGCACCTGGAACTAACGGGGTGGCAGGGACCGGGATGGCGGGCGCTGTAGGGGAGGCCGTGGGGTTAGGTGGGGTGTGAGGTGTGATGCGTTGCCAATTCCCGACGGCAAGAGGGGTGTTGCCTTCTTGCTGTGAAGGCAGGCGACCTGGTTCAAGAACGACAGCACGGTAGCTCGGCCTCACCCGAGCCACTCGGGCCATGGACTCACAGACACCAATGTGGTGGATGGTCAAATGGCCTTTATTTCCTTATCTCACGAGGTTAAATAGTCTAGGGGGCTTCACTACGTCAGAGAGGGGACGATGGGATTGCTAGGGTTAGTAAGGAGTGGAAAACTACTGGGTTAGGAGAAGTTGCATACTCTGGGTGATCTGTTATCATGCAGGAAGGAAGGGAGGAGGGTTCCATGCTGCCCTTGCTTTCTGTCACATCGCGAGATCTTCCGTCCGCCTGTCCCTATCTACCACACTTCCCCCCCCTTTTTCACAAATGAATGAGGTAGTCATAGATACATGTATCGGAGTGAGATATGAGGTAGTAACTTGACAAGGGAAAAGGGGTTTGGTATACCTGAGTAGATTTCGCAAGGCAATTTAGAAAAGTCTTGCGATTGACAGTGTTTGCAGTTTGGATTACAGCATTTGTTGATGTTCTAAAAACAGAATGTTGGCCCGTTCCAGACGGGTCTGGATAAAAGAGACTAGTTTGTTCAGCAGGCATGGTCCAAAGGTAAAAACTAAAAACAACATTGCCAATGGACCTACCAAGGCGGAAATTAGTGTGGTGAGCCATGGTGATTGATTGAACCAGGACTCAAACCAGCTCTGTTGGGCTTCCCTGTCTTTCTGTCTCCGAGCTAGCCTATCTCGGAGCTCTGCCATGGAGTCTCTGACGACTCCTGTGTGGTCTGCATAAAAGCAGCATTCCTCTTTCAAGGCGGCACACAAGCCTCCTTGTTGCATGAACAAGAGGTCTAATCCTCGCCTGTTCTGCAAGACCACTTCTGAGAGTGAAGAAACTGATTTCTCTAGAAAGGAAATGGATTTCTCGATCCTCTGCAAGTCTTCATCGATGGTCATTTGTAGCTGAGACAGTCCTTGGTGTCGGGTCGCAAGAGCTGAGACACCCGTGGCCGTTCCGGTTGCTCCCAGGCCGAGCAGCATTGCGATAGTTACACCTGTTAACAGTGCTCTTTTGTGGAGCCGGTCGGGTTTCTCAAAGAGGTGGTACATCTCTTCGTCGGTATGGTACAGGACTCTAGGAACAATTAGAACTTGGACACAAAAGTCAGTGGAATCATTGAATTTGGCAAGAGACACACAAGGACTCACTCTAGATCGCTGACAAACCCACATCCCAGATGCGGATGGAACCACCCACTTATTTTTTCTGTTGGGCTTGACAACTTTGGTGCAGATGTTGCCTTTCTTTGCTAAGGTTGCACTGCCAAAACATCTGCCTTGACCCATGACTTGACTCAGGGTGATTCCTCTGCGGGGAGTATCCCACCTGCACTGGTGAGGGGAGTCAGCTGTGGAGTAACTGAAGGGGATATCTAAAGCAATTCCTTCGTAGAAGGGGGGTTTGATGTCATAGCAAAGCCAGCAGGAATCAGTTAGGTTCGGGTTGGATTCGTTCAGGGAAAGAAAGGTAGCTTCTAACATACGGAATGAAGTGTTATAGTTACCAACTTGGTGCTTTTCCACGCCCGGGATGGCCCTCCCACACCATTCACTGGGGGGACTTCTGTAAATTGCCAATGTTGTGCCCAATGTACTTGGGGAATAATTGTACAGTCTGAACCCGTGTCTGCCCAAAACTGAAGCCCTATGACGTGGGGATCCTGACTGCCATAGAGGCGGCATGTTCCCCACACTATCAGGGGCTCTTTCCCTACTTTCATGGCCAGGGCCACCCAGGGGTTCCGCTCTGGGGCGCCCCCTGCTGGCCCTGTGGCACAAGTGCGGCTTGTGGCTGTGGTGGGTGCAATGGTGCTGCTGGCGGTGCTGTGAAACTCTGCATTTGCACCGTTTGTGTGGGTGCAGGACTGGCTGTCTCCTGCGGGGGCATAGGGAATGAGGGCCCCCCACCCCACTGGGGGTTGGCATAGATGGGCCGCCTTGCATTCGCAGCGGGAGGAGGCTGGGTGCGGCCCGCATGCCCCCTCCCCCTCCCGTTTCCCTGGGGTCGGGATCTGCATTCCTTAGCGAAGTGTCCCTTCTTCCCGCAGCTCCAACAGGCCCCTCTCACGCGCGCTTGAGATGGAGGCCCCGCCGGGGGAGGCTGGGATTTGTGGGGACAGCCTGTTGTGATGTGGCCTGCCTGTCCACATTTGAAGCACGCCATTGCACTAGTTAGATCACGTACGGCAGCCTGAAAAGGGGTTAGCTGTTCTTCCCTAACTACATGTTTGATCATATCAGCCAGGCTGGCTCCTATTGGAACGGAGCGCAAGATTTCTTTGGTAATAGTGTTACTTTGTTGCTGCAAGCAGTCTGCTACAACGGGTCCTTTTGCCGCCGCAGGCAGGGTAGAGGCGTCTACTGCTGCCTGTAGGCGGTCCACAAACTTTGTGAAGCTTTCACTTTCTGTTTGCTTTATGGTGGACCACGGTGAAGGCTTAGCTACCACACGCGATGCAGCACGAATGGCTTCTCTGGCAGCTCGGGTTGTGGCCCTGACTTCCTCAGCTCGCAATTGTGCAGCTTGCTGCTGAGGTGTAATCATCTCATCATGTTTCCCTGTCAGCCTAGATAAACTCGAGCCATGCAGTGGTTGCCCCGCCCCAGAGGACTGGGCTAATAGGCTCGCACAATTGTCTGTCCATTCCTGTTTAAAAACAATCATTCCTGCCCCATCAAAAATCATGCGACCTATTTGTCTAATATCAAAGGGGAGCAGGTTCTCATTGCTAAAAAGGCCGTCTATGAGAGTGGAAACAATGATGGAATCCATCCCCTTTTCTGAGATTGCTTTGACAATCGTTTGTATATCTTTGGGGTTTATTGGGTCATATACTTGTTGTTGGTTTCCGTTTTGCCCTGTGGTTCTCACCGGGAAAGCATGGACTGCGGCTGAGGGCACCCATTCTGCACAAGCTATTTTTATCTTTCCCCAGTCGGTGAATTTGTATTGTGATTGCTTTCCGGCGTGATTTAAAACTTTATTCGTTTTCGTTTCAAATTGTGATAGCTCTGCTTCTTCCGACTCTGTGTCCCTGTCAGTTTCCGATAACTCAGCAGAGCTAGCGGAGCTGTTGACGGACTCAGAGCCGGAAGTCGACTGCCAGAGCACTTCCGGGATTCCGTGCCTTTTCTGGTGGCTCCGACCCCGCTCCTCCCCCCGGGGGCGGTGTCGGTCCCGCCCCCTGGGCTTGCCCTGCCTCCCATAAGGGGAGGGCTCTCCTTTAAATGATAATGGCATTGAGCACGGCTCTTGATTGGGCATGCGCTCTCTGCCGCTCTCCCGTGCCCGTGCGTTTGCAGCTCTCTCTTCCCACGCATGCGCAGCAGCGAACACTCGCAGTCTTTGTTCGTTCCCGCCGGTGAAACCCTGGCCCCACCCATCTCCTTGGTCGCCCGCGCCATTTTGAACTGCATAGGGCGGGGGAGGGGGGTTCACCCGCGCTCCTTCTCTAGCTGCCCTCTCGGTTTCCCTGGCTTCGGTTGCCAATCCCTCCCAGAAAGACCGTGCGGATTGCTGTGCTTCCAGCGTTGGATCGTTAACCGGCGGCGGAGGGATTGAGGGGGAAACCGCGGACGTTTGGGAAGTTTCCGTGGCAGGGGTTGGATCCGGCGGGCTCAGCGGGAGGGTCGGGAGGTTTTCTGGGGGCCCCGGGGCGTTTGGATTCGGGTTCGGGGAGGAGGGAAGCGCGCCCGGTCCCCGCGAACCCCCGCTCTCAGATAGACCGGTCTCGGAGTCTGTCTGCGTCATTGCTCCCACCCCCAGCTTAGGAGTAGCTAATAAACATGCACGTGCAGCTTTCCAAGTCTCCTGTTGTTCCAGCGCTCGGCGTAAAGCCGTTTCTACTTTCCCCCACGCTTTGAGACTTTTTCCACTGCCCGAGACTTTAGTTTCCTCTGCTAAAACATTGGTACATTTCTCCCACACCTCTGGGTGTAATATTTCTGCTGGACGCTCAATCGCCCCAAGCTCCAGGAGTTTTGCAATAGCAATATGAAAATCCTTGAGCTTACACTTAATACCCCACTGCTTATAAAGTAAACTCACGACCTTTGCAACGGTCTCCATCGTGACCGTGGGTCCTTTGGGGACGTCTCCCCCGCCTGAAGTCAGCTTCGCTGCTTAGGCCGCTGTGTCTTGTCCAGGCGAATCCCGTAGCCCGAGCTCCTCTTCTTCTTCCCGGGTTTCGGCACCACTATGTTGCCTTCTTGCTGTGAAGGCAGGCGACCTGGTTCAAGAACGACAGCACGGTAGCTCGGCCTCACCCGAGCCACTCGGGCCATGGACTCACAGACACCAATGTGGTGGATGGTCAAATGGCCTTTATTTCCTTATCTCACGAGGTTAAATAGTCTAGGGGGCTTCACTACGTCAGAGAGGGGACGATGGGATTGC
This sequence comes from Eopsaltria australis, assembly GCA_034509425.1. NCBI lineage: Eukaryota > Metazoa > Chordata > Aves > Passeriformes > Petroicidae > Eopsaltria > Eopsaltria australis. The sequence goes on along the minus strand of JAVTVJ010001709.1, from coordinate 3,544 downwards.
TAGGGTTAGTAAGGAGTGGAAAACTACTGGGTTAGGAGAAGTTGCATACTCTGGGTGATCTGTTATCATGCAGGAAGGAAGGGAGGAGGGTTCCATGTTGCCCTTGCTTTCCGTCACATCGCGAGATCTTCCGTCCGCCTGTCCCTATCTACCACAGAGGGGGAGTTACAAAGGGAGCGGGGCTCGGCACAGAGAGTGCCGCGGGCGGCGCCATTGCAGAAAACAGCTCCACCAGTGCCCTGCAAGCTGGCACTAGCTCTGCTGCAGCCAGATCCCGGTGGGAGATATTATTAAAGAGCTTGTTTCCCACTATGTCCCAGAAGTCTTTGGTAAAGACGGCTGAGCGTTCAGCGTTAGGGAAATTAATTAAGGTCCATTATAAGAGGTTTTTTAGCTCCTGTTTTGGTAATTTACTTGGAATGGAGCTTAATAGGAGTTTTAGTAATTTATAGAGATCTCTATCATGGGCGGAATGAGTCTGCCCCATTGTTTGACCAGCGTGTTGCTCACCTTGGTGCCGCAGAAGCAAGGTCCTCAGAGCTCCGTCATGGGGGGGCTGGCCAAGCTCTCCAGATGTGCTCAGGACTCTGCGTTCGGGTCCCTCTTCTGAGCTCCGGTTTTAGTCGTCGCTTGGCAACGGCTTCCCGTGCTCGGGAGCTCGCAGGTGGGTGTGCACTCAGAGCTCCAGTACGGGCAGTGCTTGGCAGCGCTCATCGGTGCTCAGTGCCCGTGGGGTTCCACAGCAAGCTTCCTCAAAGAGCTCCGGGCAGCTGCTGTGCAGCAGCGGCCACCTGTGCTCAAGGATTAGCAGGCAAAATCCTCCGAGAGCTCCAGCTGATCATTATTATTAACGGATCGCTGTGCTCGAGGCGTGCCTGTACAAAATTATAGAGCTCCAGCATTTACACTGCTCAGCAACAGCATGCCGTGCTCACGACACCTTTGAGGTGGCTCTAACTGGTCTTTTAGTTACCGTCCATGGAGAAGTGTCATACAGGCGGAAGAAGTTGGATCGGGCATTTATCCACGTTTGGGCGCCAACTGTAGAATTTGCGAGTCGGTTTCGGACGGTCGGGACAGACGAGAGATCTCTGAAGTCGGGTCGTAGAGCATGAAGTTTATTGTGAAAAGGCGTAGGTATAGGAGACCTGCTAGGGGCTGCCAGACGCAGCCTGGAGCAGGTCAGAGAAGCAAGAGAGGAGAGAAGAGATCGAAGAGAGGATCGAAGAGAGAGTCGAAGAGAGCGAGCTTGTCGCTTACAATACAATAAATCATCTTCTGTGCTGAATATTCTAATTTTCATTAACCAATCTAGAACAAACTACAAATCTTATAACATTTGCATACAGCCTATGAGAACTATTGCATTACCATACGGTGTTATATTTTAAACCTTAAAAACTGCTTTTTGGACCCTTTGCCAAGTTGGTAGGGTCTGCTCTGACCCTCGGACCTGTCTGCAAGCAGAGGTTATTGTTTAATCAAAGGGGGGATTACCTGCAGTGGCCATGCCATTGTTTTCCAGTTGTTCGGTAACTGGGGTTTGGTATCTCAAAGCTTGTCTTCATTTCAGTCTTGCTTATAGTTTCTACATTCTCAGCATCTTTTGCTAGGTAATCATATTTATAAGGCTTTCCTATTTCATCTTCCCCAACAGTTCATCTGATAGGAATTCCAAGGGGAGGCAGGGTCAAGCCATGTGCTTACCACATGTCCTGGGTTAAATACCCTTTGGCTTTTCTGCATCCTTCCCCCAGGTGGGACTTGTGGTCATCTGGCTAATCTGGGGCTAGATTGGGGCTCCAGGGGTGGGGTGTAGAGCATTGCCTCCAGTGTGCCAGTGTTTGGCAGCCACTGCAGGGCTTGGATACAGGGCTGGGGAGGTGCAGACCAGGGCATTGCCTTACCAGGGTAAGGCCCGACCTGCCTGTTCCCTCACATACATCCCCAAAATATTTCGAGCCAGAGATCCTTTCAGTCTCTCACAGCTGCTTTCAAAAAATATTTGCTCTGCCTCATGCAAAGTTCTCCTTTTGTTAGCAAGCCTCAGTTTATTGTCTAATATTGAAAGAATAAAGCAAAAAGTGAGAATTATCATGAAGTTTTCTGAGAAACTGAGGTGGAAAAGCTAACTTGGTTGTGTCAGAATTTCTGATGATAAGAAAGCAATCATATATAGATCCAATAACTACTGAACTGGGAACTAAATTTGAGTTTGTTCCAAAAGAATGAAAAAAAAATGCTAGCTACATAGTAAACATAGGCCTTTCTTTAGGCTTTATTGAAGAGAAAAAAATCTAAGATTAGTTAAATAAAGTTATGTGGAAGGGAGTGTCTGCTCCTTTAAGGATATCTAGTTGAGAACCTTTTTCAATGAAAAAACTGATACAAAGGTCTTGAAATTTTAAGAGTTAGTCAATGATTGTGAGTATTGCCAAATTTTGCAGCTGCTTACTCTGGACAATATATACCATTTGCTCACGCTTGCCAAACAGAAAAGAAAGATGTAGGGGAGGATGCAGGCCATTGATGAGAGGAAGAAGACTGTGACCAAAGATCCTGCTTTTGGATCCTGAAACTGGTTTTGGCCAGCTCTAAGATTGGGAGTCGGGCCAGGATCTCAGAGAGTATGCACAAGGAGGCAAGGTGACCCAAGGAAGACTGGTTACTTCATCCCAGAGACCCCAGCCCACGACCACCGGGAGGCACTGAGCAGGCGTGAGCATATAGAAATGACTTTTGAACTCATTATAATATGAAGCGGAGATAGGTAGTGAATATGTATGAATGTATTGTGTAATCTAATGCATATGTAACCTGCAACCTAATATATACCAAGCTGAGAGCCATTGATAGTGTGCAATTTTTTGGAGAAGTGATCCCCCTTGCGCCCAGTGCTGTATTAAAACATACCTACCCTATAACTACCGAGTTGTGGGGTCTTTTCCGTGCCTCAAAACAGGTAATAAGAAAAGGAGAAAGCCATAAACAAGACTATACCAAGGACAGAAATTTGATGACAAATAAGGGAGGCACTTTCAAGAAGACTGTCACAGGTCAAGTGGAAGCTTCAGACAAGCCTCTCATTTTGGCAACAGCTTAAATTTAAGGAAACACTCTGGCCTGCAAATTCTAATGATGGCAGATCTGGTCTATTTATAAAAATGAATTATTTATTAAACAGATAAGCGATGACAGACAAAAGATCTTAATCAGAATTACTACACAGTATAAAACTAAAGAACTACTAGTAGATTACAGCATAACATAAAACAGTGCACTATATCAAGGTACCTATATTAAAGCTAGCAAAAGAAATAGTATTGATTAGGAGTCAAATGTAACTAACTACCGCAATGACAATAATGTACGCAGATTCCTTCACTAAACCCCTGGGGAGTAACCTCAAAGCAGGCGTCCCTACTCACAGGAGAAACTCCACACATTTCCAAGAAAATGTATAGAATATTTCTTCTTTGTGAAAATTTGTTATAGCTTTTATAGTTGAAAAGTGAGGTGTCTGTCAGTCAGAAATCCAGCTTAT